>CM019064.1:118968622-119446531 GCA_009667805.1 Leptobrachium leishanense | reverse complement strand
GAGGGGAGGGGATGTGATTTGTGTCCAGAGAGAGAAGATGACAGTAAACGGCAGGTAAAGGAGGGGGGGGGGTTTCAGCAGAATATGAAGCCCTGTCTGCTTACTGCTGTTTAAAGTGGACCTTTCCTTAACCAGCACTGCAGTGATAGAAATTTGTCATTGAGCTGCCTGGCTCCTGGTGAGGCTGCTTGCGTTGCAGGTCACACTCGGTCCGGCCAGTCAGGTGGTACTGAGTCTCAGTACCACCTGACTGGCTGAACCACGTGACACGCATGCACGCAGCTGCCCGCCCTTTCGTTAACATGGACTGTCACTCTATTCTGGACTGAACACCCACCAGGAAGAGAATCAAAGCCACGGTGCACCCTCTGGCAGTGGCACCCACTTGCTGACAAGATGGCTCCACGCACAGGCATAGCCGTGATCCTAACGTGGCCTGTACACAGTCCCTGCTGACTCTGCACACAGCCCTACCGCTGACAGAGGCGGTAAATGTAGAATAAATAATTGCTGTGTGCTCATATTACACTCGGTTTGCTGGGAGTTTTATTGCAGTGGATTCTGATGCACTCATTACACACCACACGTTGCATTGCTGGGAGTTTTATTGCAGTGGATTCTGATGCACTCATACACACCGCACATTGCATTGCTGGGAGTTTTATTACTGTGGATTCTGATATGCTGACACACACCACACATTGCATTGCTGTGAGTTTTATTGCTGTGAATCTGATGCACTCATACACACCGCACATTGCATTGCTGGGAGTTTTATTGCTGTGGATTCTGTGATACACACTGCATATTACTGTGAGTTTTATTGCCCTGGAGCTCTGGGATACTCTCATACACACTGCACATTACTGTGAGTTTTATTGCTGTGCAGTTCTGTGATATGCTCATACACACTGCACATTTCTGTGGGTTTTATGCTTTGCAGCTCTGATATGCTCATACACAGTGCCCATTTCTGTGGGTTTTATTGCTATGCAGCTCTGTGTGATACGCTCATATGCAGTGCACGTTTCTGTGGATTTTATTGTTCCACCAATTAGAGCAGCTGTGATCCCGTTTACTTGACATGCGTGGCTTTTCTTTGTAAAAATACTTGAATTTAAACATTTCATAATTCTTTATCTCAATAGATACATTTGAAATGGTATACAAAATATACAAGTAGGCACTTGGTATCCACTTTTAATATAAGAGAGGAAAAGGCGGAGCTCTATGAGGAAAAGGTGGAGCTTAAAGAGGAAGGGGGGGATTAACCAGGAAGAGGTGTGCCCTTGACAGGAAGGGGTGCGTCAAATTTAAATTAGGGGTGCACGAGTTTAGTCAGGCCTAGGGCAGCACAAAACCTAAATACACCACTGTCTCTAACCCAAACTCTGAGGACTTGCTACTTATATAAGTAAATAGGTGGTGGCTATTCTGCAGGATAGCAGCATTACTCCTCACTTCTCATTACTATACCAGTTTACACTGGTGTGTGCCTATTGTAGGGACCTATGCACTGGTGTATTTTGGCCTAGGCCAACAAGGCCCAAGCCTAGGCGGCACCCTTCCAGGGGGCGGCGGCCCGCTGTGGCCCCACCCCTAAAAAAAAAAAAAAAATTTTTTTTTTTTTTTTTTTTTAACTTTTGCAAAACTTTTTACCAGGAAGGAAACATTGAGATGTCACTAATTTTCAAGTATGTCCTGGGTAGGCAAGGCCTAGGCTTTCACTTTCCAGGGGGCAACAAAAAACCTCACCACTAATTGGGTTACTCACAGAGCACCGAAATGACGCCAACATTTTGGTGTTCTGTAGTTCCCTGCACTTCGGGGAATAAAATTTCCCAACCCTGCAGTGAATTCACCATTCACCGCAGGGTCCCCAAAGTGCATGGAGTCGGCCGCTGTATACTGCCACCGCAAACCCATGGCCTGCTGTTTTCAAAAAGAACTACTGAACAAAAAATGTCTGGAATTTACATATAAGATCTTATGATTGATAATAAAAAGTTCTGTTACAGAAAAAGGAGAACCGCAGATTAAAATAATAAATGGTTGATTAGATATTGCATAAAAAACGGGAATATTTTTAACATTGAAACCTATGGGTTCGCCTGAATAAACCTGCTGATTGAAACCACCGAACATCAGGGCATTTCACTGACATTTCTCTGCTGTTTGGTGTTCTCTGAATAGATTAACCATTACTTCTCTATGGGGATTTGCACTGCCTTCAAACAGCACCGTACTTGCTGGCAGTTCGCCAAACTTGTGTGTGAGCATATCACCAGAGCAGTGGTGTACTTAGAGGAGTGGCGGAGGGCGGGCCGCTCCAGGTACCAGTGATTATTGGGTGTCATTAGGGGGTACTAGGAGGTGCCACTGTCACTGTGTGTCAGCTTTGAGCTGTGTTCTCAAACTACGAGCAGCGGAGCATGGCGTTTGCATACGGAATAAAATCGATAGAATAAAAATCCCCCTCTCCTCCCTCCATAGCTCCTCCCCTGCCCCGCAGCAGCTCTAGGAGAGGGGAGGGGATGTGATGTGTGTCCAGAGAGAGAAGATGACAGTAAACGGCAGGTAAAGGAGGGGGGGTTCAGCAGAATATGAAGCCCTGTCTGCTTACTGCTGTTTAAAGTGGACCTTTCCTTAACCAGCACTGCAGTGATAGAAATTTGTCATTGAGCTGCCTGGCTCCTGGTGAGGCTGCTTGCGTGCAGGTCACACTCGGTCCGGCCAGTCAGGTGGTACTGAGTCTCAGTACCACCTGACTGGCTGAACCACGTGACACGCATGCACGCAGCTGCCCGCCCTTTCGTTAACATGGACTGTCACTCTATTCTGGACTGAACACCCACCAGGAAGGGAATCAAAGCCACGGTGCACCCTCTGGCAGTGGCACCCCACTGCTGACAAGATGGCTCCACGCACAGGCACAGCCGTGATCCTAACGTGGCCTGTACACAGTCCCTGCTGACTCTGCACACAGCCCTACCGCTGACAAGGCCGGTAAATGTAGAATAAATAATTGCTGTGTGCTCATATACACTCGGTTTGCTGGGAGTTTTATTGCAGTGGATTCTGATGCACTCATACACACCACACGTTGCATTGCTGGGAGTTTTATTGCAGTGGATTCTGATGCACTCATACACACCGCACATTGCATTGCTGGGAGTTTTATTACTGTGGATTCTGATATGCTGACACACACCACACATTGCATTGCTGTGAGTTTTATTGCTGTGAATTCTGATGCACTCATACACACCGCACATTGCATTGCTGGGAGTTTTATTGCTGTGGATTCTGTGATACACACTGCATATTACTGTGAGTTTTATTGCCTGGAGCTCTGGGATACTCTCATACACACTGCACATTACTGTGAGTTTTATTGCTGTGCAGTTCTGTGATATGCTCATACACACTGCACATTTCTGTGGGTTTTATTGCTTTGCAGCTCTGATATGCTCATACACAGTGCCCATTTCTGTGGGTTTTATTGCTATGCAGCTCTGTGATACGCTCATATGCAGTGCACGTTTCTGTGGATTTTATTGTTCCACCAATTAGAGCAGCTGTGATCCCGTTTACTTGACATGCGTGGCTGTTCTTTGTAAAAATACTTGAATTTAAACATTTCATAATTTTCTTTATCTCAATAGATACATTTGAAATGGTATACAAAATATACAAGTAGGCACTTGGTATCCACTTTTAATATAAAGAGAGGAAAAGGCGGAGCTCTATGAGGAAAAGGTGGAGCTTAAAGAGGAAGGGTGGGGATTAACCAGGAAGAGGTGTGCCCTTGACAGGAAGGGGTGCGTCAAATTTAAATTAGGGGTGCACGAGTTTAGTCAGGCCTAGGGCAGCACAAAACCTAAATACACCACTGGACCTATGTCTTTATCTGCCCATTTATATTATGGTTAACCAATAAGGACCATTTCATGGATCCTAAGGTTTAGCGATATTGAGGGGACAGACTCACTCTGTACCCTCCTCTCCTCCTTTTTCCTTCATACAAGCATGCCTCCTAAGTCCTCTGACAGGCACATATGTTCCTCCTTGTCTATCTGCTCATACCCACGTTAGGGAAGAAGCTTATTGGACCAGAACAAGGATCCCAGGGGTTAGCATCTCCAACAGGGAACAGACTCAAAGAGAATTGTGACGCAATCCGCTACTCAGCTGGAGTAGATTCGCCATTAACTCCGTCCATGCCTTGGAGCTGGTCAGGAGCTTCCATTGCTTGGTCCCAGAACTCCTCTTCCACGACTGCAGGGAGTATCTCCTGGGGCGCTGTAGATTCCCCGAGCTGGTACCTCAACTCGGCCACTCTGAGCTGATTGACCCCTACCAAAACAATAGCGATCACCTCCGCTGGGGGGTTGGCTCCGAACAGGGCCAGCTTCCATTGTACCTCCCGGGGCCATTCTGTGGCTTCTGAGTCCTCGTGGAGGGCCAGACTTGCCTGTTCGTCCTCCATCAGGTCCTTGATGAGGGCAGCCTTTGGCTTACCGCTGACCGCTTTATCCCTGGCTTTGAGAAGTTCCTTGAGGACCGTGTGCTTCCAGCCATCGTAGCGCTGAGCAATACGGGGTGCACGGCTGTAGGGCGGTGTAGCAATCTCTCGAATCCCCGGGTGTCTGCTTGACCGGGCTCAAGCCAGCGGCTGTATTTCCCCCTGCTGAGCTGGTCTCAAAATCTCCCCGGGTGATGTGCTGCTCCAGGTGCTCAGCGGTTGTGGTGCCCAAGACAGGGGTCAAGCCAGCGGCTATATTTCCCCCTGCTTGTCTGGTCTCGGAAATCTCACTGGCTGTAGGGCTGCTCCTGGCTCTTGGAATTTTGTGATGTCTGAGACCGGAGTCAAGCCAGTGGCTGTATCTCCCCCTGCTGGGCTGGTCTCAGAGATCCCACCGCTGTGCCACCAATGTGACGCAATCCGGTACTCAGCTGGAGTAGATTCGCCATTAACTCAGTCCATGCCTTGGAGCACTGGGAGGTAGCATGCCAACCGAGGTGTCTGCCCTGGATGGAGTGAAGGCGGCTGCTCAGAACAATCTGAGCCAATCTGTTGGATGGAGCCTGTAATGCCACTATTAAGAGGGCATCAATCCGCTGCTTGTCTCTGCCTGGATCCGAGAATACCGAGGCTCTGTGAGAATAGCCCTGTATCCCTCCCCAATCACTTAGTCGAGACAAAAGTGTAGGTTGAAGGTAAATCAGAGTGTATTTAGAATGGGAACAGACAGTGCTTATATATAAAATACAGCCATGCACATTCAGACTTCCCGCCCACCCCAACAGTTCTGATTGGTTGGTTTGAAGACCACTGCAGGCTTCTTTCAGGTCCTCTTCAGTCTTCACTTTGGTCCACTGGTTGTATGCAGATGAAATCTTGACCCCACAGTGACCACATACAGTGATTTACATAACCCATTGTAAAGGGAATCAGATAGTGGGTGGCTGAGACAATGTGACTCTCAACCTTTCAGACATGTAAACAGATAACAGATACCCAAAGAGAAAGCACTTTTGCATAATCCACAAGTCACTCAACCCTATTGTACATTCTATACGAAGGAAAGCATTTGACATTAGCGGCAGGTAGTATCTTTAAAAAAAACATATTTAACTAAAGAAATATAAGTCTATTTAAAACTAAAAATGAACAATTTACAATACATTTAAAACCACACAATATAACTGAGCATAAAGTATTTTGGAGTTTGAAGTGTGGAGCGCTACGTCAGTGACTGATACATTGTAGCAAGCATGTACTCCGTGGTTACTAGCAGGATGGTGCAGGGGAAAAACATGATTAATTAGAAGTCTAGCAACAGTTTTACACTAAATCTAACAAGGGAATTAGTTCCTATAAATAAAGGGTAAACGAAATATAACAAAATAAGAATGAAATTAAACTAAATAAATCCTGCGGCGGCCGATCCGTCACAAGAATCATTCTCATTTTACCTCACTGTTTGTGACTATTGTTTGTGTTTTGGTATTATTGGTTTAATATAAGTAGTAAAAGTTACATCTTACCTGGCAAACTTTGGTCCCTATTACATTCCTCGTGCAAATTCGCTCACGCAGTGCAATTTTTTTTGCGCACCGCAAAATGCGTTATTGCGCGAAAATTAACGTGGTATTACGATCCGAGCGCATTTTTTCAGCCTTCAAGTTTGTCGTGCGTAAATCGCGCAAAGTGCGCTAAGTCCGCGCGAATGCGGCTGGAGACGTTGCGGCAGGAATCGGCGGGCAGACTGCTTTTTCACGGGATTTAGCCAATCAGAATTAAGAACCACCATTTTCTAGGTTTCGGTTGTTGCGCCTGTCAAAGTCAATCTGCTTATATGTGCTGCAACAAAAATAAAAAATTAAACAATTTATTAATTTTATTGTTTGGGTATGTGTAGAATGTGTAACTGTACTGTGCTGTATTTTTTTTTGTGCAGGTTCATTTAGTTTCGGCCAGAACATTCAGATTGTAAGTTAACACCAGGTTTTGAAAGACGTTACAATACTTCGAGCAAACGTCGTTCGTACGACGTTGCGCGAAGATCGTAATACCATCCGCTCGAACGCATTCGCGCTGACAATGGTAAGTATGGGATGCGCGCTCGCACTGGGTTCGCGCAGGGTCAATCGCGGTAGACGCTAACGCGCATCGTTTGCGTGAACGTCGTAATACGACGTTCCGCGCAAATGGTTTTGTAGTTGCGCAAAAGCGCATTTGCGCGCATGCAAATGCGCTGCACGTGGATTGTAATAGGGGCCGTAGTGTCTACAGCGACACACTGCGACTCCATTCACGAATATTGATTTTCAGGTTACCCCCTTTTGACCTTGAAGACACAGTATTATCTTATAGTGATGAGTTTAAGGCTGACCTTACAAACTCTCACATCTAACTGCGGTCTATCTACCAGACATGGCATTGCAGAATGCCATGTAATTTTTTTTAATATTTCCGTTTGAATTTCAATCATTTGCAGAGTGTCAAATTATTTTTCCAAACATTATCATCCATACCTTTGTGTTTATATGTTCTATAGCTATTGCTTGTTAAAAAAAAAATCAGAAATAGAAAAATGCAGTAACAGTTTCTCTAAGAAGATTCTGAAAAAAAAATTCTCACTTCTATAGTGGCACATTGCGTTTTATGAATAATATGACTACGTATAAATGGCTGATCTTACTCTCGGTGTGGGAAATGAGAAGGTAAGTAATGGCAGCAGCATTATTCATTTTATATATATTTATATATATTCCTTTCCAATGACACCTCACCCTCTCCCCGCAGGGCTGATGTGGATTGTAAAATGAGCCACTGCATAATAATGTATTACGCCATGACCTCAACCAGTGGCGTAACTAGAAACCTGAGGGCCCCGGTGGAAGAATCCATGAAGGGCCCTGCTTACTCCCAAAATAAATCTATATTTTTACTTTTTTTTCCTGCAATATAAAAAAGATGGTATTGCCCCCAGCTCACATGGATATATATATATTGCCCCAGCTCACATGGATTTATTGCCCTCAGCTCACATGGATATATATTGCCCCCAGCTCACATGGATATATTGCCCCCAGCTCACACATGGTTATATTGCCCCCAGCTCACATGGATATATTGCCCCAGCTCACACATGGATATATTGCCCCAGCTCACACATGGATATATTGCCCCATCTCACACATGGATATATTGCCCCCAGCTCATGGATATATTGCCCCCAGCTCATGGATATATTGCCCCCAGTTTATGGATGTACTTGCCCCAGCTCATAGATATATTGCCCCCAGCTTATGGATGTATTTGCCCCCAGCTTATGGATATATTGTCCCCCAGCTCATGGATGTATTTTCCCCCAGCTCATGGATGTATTTGCCCCCAGCTCATGGATGTATTTGCCCCCAGCGCTCACCTTGCTCTGCTCTGCGCTGTTCTTCTCCCTTCGTGCACCAGCATGCAGCTTGGCTGCTCGCGAGGAACCACCTGATCAGCGCAGCTGAGTTCTCGCGAGATCTCGTGTGCTGGTCAGGTGGTTCCCATCCCACGCGAGCGGCCAAGCTGCAAGCCAGTGGCCACTCATAGGGATAGGAACAGCTGGCGGTGATGCTCCCAGATTCCGGCACTGATGGCGGTGCTAGGCCCCCCTCCAGTGGCGGAGTGCCAGGGCCTGGTCGCAAGTGCGATTGCTGCGACCCTGATACTTCCGCCACTGATCTCAACATTTGCTTCAGGCGTGGGAAATGAGAAGGTGTGTTCAGTGGCATTGTTTGCTTTACAAGTAAAAACAAAACAATGCTGCTGGTTTTATAAAAAAAATTATATATATATATTTTTTTTACTATGGTCATATTTTATGCTACAATTGAAAATATCAGACCAAATGATGCCCCTATGACCCTGAAGGAACTTATGGTTTTACACATTACCGTGAGTTTTATTGCTGTGCAGCTATTTGATACGTTCATACACACCACACCTTGCTGTGAGTTTTATTGCTGCAGAGCTCTGTGATACAATAATGTGCGTTGTGTACGAGTGTATCACAGAGCTCTGCAGCAATAAAACTCAGTGATGCATGGTGTGTATGAGCGTATCACAGAGCTCCACAGCAACAAAACTCACAGGAATGGTAGTTTTATTGCTGTGAAGCACTGTGGTGCACTCATGTACACTGCACATTATTGCAGATCTGGTATCCTCCCACCTTCTCCACACGTCCCCTAAATATTCTCTGGCCTCCCACCTTCTCCACTTGCCCCCCTCCTCCAAATTTTGTGCATATTTCGGGGCTTCCTGTGAGTGCATGGGTCTGTATGTGCAGGCTGTCTGTTGGTGTATGGATTATAATGTATATGCGTGGGCTGTCTGTGAGTGATGCATGTGTATGGGTGTGTTTGTGGGGGTTGCCTCTGAGTATGTGGGGGCTTCCTGTGAGTGTATGGGACTGTATGTGTTGGCTGTCTCTGAGACTATGGGTTTGTATGTGTGCATGTGGGGGCTGTCTGTGAGTGAGTGGGTCTGTATGTGTGGGCTGTGTGTGAGTGTTGCAGGTTTATATGTGGGGACTATCTGTGAGTGATGTGAGTGTATGGATCTGTGTGTATATGGTAGCTTTCTGTGCGTGATGTTGAATGATTGTGCGGGCTGTTTGCGAGTGATGAGTGTATGTAGGAGCTTCCTGTGAGTGTATGGGTCTGTGTGTGGAGGCTGTCCATGAGTGTGTTTGAGCTGTTTGAGTGTGTGAATGATATGGGTATTTATGAGATGTGTGTCTTCGGTGAGTGTGCGTCAGGGGACGGCTGGCAAGGGGGCAGGGGGCCAATTGCCACCTGGGACACTAGCATATAGGGCTTGTGAGTCACAAGTTCATAGCCCCATTCCCAATTAAATACAATATGAGGTGTGCTGGGCTGTCTATTCACACACAATATGAGGTACACGGGGCTGTCTAATCACACACAATATGAGGTGCGCTAGGCCGTCTAAACACACACAATATGAGGTGCTCTGGGCTGCCTATACACACCAGGGGCAGACCCAGGGGGCAATGGGGCAATTGCCCCCCCCCCCCGAGAAAATATTGCCGGCGGCCACGTTACTATTCTCCTAGGAGCGGCCGCCAGCATAAACTCTGCCAGGGTGGGACCTATCCACCAGCCAGCCGCGATCTTGCGAGATCGCGGCTGGCTGGTGGATAGATCCCACTCAGGCAAGCGACAGAGCTTTAGGCTGGCGGCTGCTCGAAAGGAGGTAAAGCACGCGGCTGCCGCAATGACTTGGGGCCTGGCAGAGCAGACCAGACGGTCTGCAGAGGGTGAGCTGGGGCAATATATCCATGTGAGCTGGGGCAATATATCCATGTGAGCTGGTCTTGGGCAATATATCCATGTGAGCTGGCCTGGGGCAATATATCCATGTGTGAGCTGGCAGCATATATATCCATGTGTGAGCTGGGGGAATATATATCCATGTGCGAGCTGGGGGCAAATATATCCATGTGAGCTGGGGCAATATATCCATATGTGAGCTGTGGCAATATATCCATATGTGAGCTGGGGCAATATATCCAAGTGAACTGGAGGCAATCTATCCATGTGTGACCTGGGAGGGGGGTACCCTGGGCCCATGGTATGGAAAGGGTTTGCAGGGCTGTGCAGATGGGGTGCCACGTGTGTTCTGGCAGCATGGAAAGGGTGCACTGGGCAGCCGACACCTGGGTAACCCTACACTGCATAGCTGCAAGGGGTATTTGCTGGGAGGGGGGTACCCTTGGCCCCTCGTATGGTAAGGGTTCACAGGGCTCATGAGCCACATGAGAACAGACCCTGTGCAATGTTCTGGGGAGAGTGAGTGTAACGAGCACAGCATGCGATTAGGCGTGTCACTGCCTGTCACTGCAAACCCAACACCAGCTCTTAGCCAAAACTGGTAGAATACCCCTCCCCGAAACCTGTGTCTGCATCCGCCCCTGATACACACACAATATGAGGTACACAGGGCTATCTATTCGCACACAATATGAGGTGCGCTGGGCTGTCTAAACACACACAATATGAGGTACACGGGCTGTCTATTCGCACACAATATGAGGTGCTCTGGGCTCTCTATACGCACACAATATGAGGTACACTGGGCTGTTTTCTGGTATGTGTGCCATTGTCTCCTCTCCTTCACTCCAACCTGCTGTCCCCTTTCTTCTGTTGCTGGATGGCCTGTGTTTGGGTCCTTGGGGGAGTCTTGACCTTTCTAGGTTCCTCCTTACTCTGCAAGGCCACACTGAGCATCTGTGAAGGATAGGGCCGTGGAGAATCTGGGGGTGGTCCAGGTTGGCGTTGCTGTGAGGCATGGTGGGAGTAGGTCCTTCCCAAGCAGTACAGCCTGCCCCTGTCTGTGTTCTCTTGCTTGCAGCTTGTCTTCGTAATAGACAGACCACTTGATATGTCAGTCACCCAGCCAGGCAAGTCTAAGCGGCATGGGGCGTGGGCAGGACTGGAAACGTCCCACAGGTGCCACGAGTCCTAGGTCAGCGGCGCGTAAAAATAATATTAGTAAAAAAAGTAATTTATTAGGTTGTGACCAGGCACACTCAGCACTCCCCCTGCACACACGTATGTCAAAAATTCAATGAGGGTTTGAATAAGTATAGAAATAGGCAGCATTTATTTTTATTTTTTTTAATAATATTTTATTTCGATAGATTCAGGCCACAGGGCAAAAATACAATTAACATAGAATGGTAGCAGCCAGGACAGCTGCCACCACAAACGTAAATGGCAACATGACAAAATTGAATGAATTATGCATTACGCAGCAGAGTTTAAAAAATCTTGTAAAACAGTAGTACGAGACAGGGTTAGTAGAGGCGGATTCAACAGTGAGCGAGTTAAAAACCAGGTAGTAAGCCCGAAATCAGAACGAAGTTTAATGAGAACAGGGTCTGGCAAACAGACCATAAAGTCGTGCCAAATATTAAAAAATTTCTGAACTCTGGACTCCTTGTCCAAACTCGCCTGCACCCAGTCATGTTGGAATATGGCATAGAGGCGGGAATAAAACATACCAAAAGTAGGGGTTTTAGGGAATATCCAGTGTCCCAGAATGGCCTTCTTTGCTACAGCTGAAAGAAGACCCAAAATTACCTTTTGTGCACTAGGCATGGGATATGTTTCAGTACAAGGAAGAATGTTCAACGTTGAATAAAGCCCAGTCCGGGGAGGAGGGCACCCGAAGCTCCAGGACACGCGTCCCAAACCGTCGGATAGCATCCCAAAAAAGAGCAATAAGCGGGCAGGACCATAAACAGTGAAACAGGTTTGCATTGGCATGAAGGCATTTCAGTGACCAGACCTCTGTGGGGTAATACGGGACAATTGATCGGGGGCTATGTACGCACCATGCAGTATCTTGTACAACATCTCCCAGTATTGGGCTGACGGGATCTGTTTACCCGATTTGGTTGTAGCAGATATGAGAGAGAAGGGCGATTGGGATGGGAGATGTACACACCAGTCGGCTAGGCCTGTGGTAGCCGATGACCAATCAAATTGCGGTCTGATAAGTGGTCGAAAGGCTGCTATGGATGGCGATAACACCATTATTTTATCTAGTGGGTTACTAAAATCCGTCGACCGTACATCTGATACTTGAGACGAGACAAAAGCCGATAATTGGAGGTAGAAAACCTGATGCAGATACACTGGGGCTATCAATTTGCAAAAATTTTCATACGAGGGAAGCGTACGGGAGGGTTGAAACAGTAGGTGTCTAAATTGTGTGAGACCTTTACACGCCAGTAACCGAAAAACCGGAGCTGTCGAACCATTCTGACAAGCAGGGTTATTTAGCCAGGATTGAAACACAGAGGACTTGTAAGACAAGCCCAGCACCCTGAGAGCCCTGCACCAAGCGGATCTCCCTATCATCAGCAGTGGATTAAATTTTAAGGAAGGGGGTATCAGGGAGGGGGGCAGGTGAAGAAAAGCCGACAGTGATATGGGGCTGGCCATAGCACAATCGAGGGCACAATCGGTGAATCTGGAGGAGTCAGCGAGCCAATCTGAGACTAATCGATATAACGCAGCTACATTATAGGAGTGGACATCGGGCAAATTTAGACCCCCCTGATTATGTGGGAGCTGGAGCTTGCGGAGTGCTACGCGCGGTCTCCCCCCACCCCAAATAAATTTAGAAAAAAAGGAGTGTATGAGTGAAATATCACGACTCTTCAGCAAACTAGGTAGCATTTGGAGAGGGTACAATATACGCGAGAAAGCGACCATTTTAATTAAGCTACATCTACCCATGTAGGAAAAGGGCAATTTATCCCAGGAAGCTAACAGATCCCTCAAGCTATTTAGCAGGGGAGGAATATTTACCCGGTAAAGATTTGCAATGTTAACGGGAAGTAGTACTCCCAAATATTTGAACCGGTCGTCCCAACTCCAGCGGAAGGGGAAGGAGTCCGGTGGAAAGTCCACCACCCCGGAACTCGAGCGAATTGCCAATGTTTTCTCAGAATTAATCGTAAAAAAATCTGGATGAGTTAACAGCACCCGAATTAAAGGTTCTATGGCCAGGTTAAATAAAAGGGGGGATAGGGGGCAACCTTGACGCGTACCCCTCCCTAATGTGAAGGGTCTGGAATTAAGGCCGTTGGTCGTTACCATCGCCGAAGGGGAGTCATAGAGTGCCTGAAAAAGGTTTTGAAGTGCTAGGCCAAAAAAATGATATTTTAAAAATCGGAACATATAGGACCAGGAGCTTCTGTCAAAAGCCTTATCGGCATCACAGCTAAGCGCAATGGCGGACGAATCTGGACAGTTGCCCACTGACCATAAGGCCGTGAGGGCTCGTCGGACATTCAGGATTGAGTGTCGGCCAGTGAGGAAGCCTGTTTGGGCCAGGGAGATAAATTTTGCTTCTGGAGGCGTTGCGCCATAATACCCGACAAAAGTTTTAAGTCGACATTTAACAGTGAAATCGTATGAGGTCACGAGGAGAGGATCCTTATCGGGCTTGGGAAGGACTATTAACCTGGAAGCATTAAAAGATGTCGGCGGCCTCTTGCCCTGCAAAATATTATTGTAAAGGGTATGGAGATGGGGGACAAGGTAACCACTCAATGACTTATAAAAATCTGCAGAGAAACCATCAGGGCCCGGGGTTTTCGAGAACGAAGGTGGGATATGGCAATTCGGATTTCCTCCTGGCTGATTGTGGCATTTAGCGCTTCTCTAGCTTCCGGGACGATTTCTGGTAGGCCCGCCATCGTAAAGAATCTAGCTTGTGGCTGCCAATCATCTGCCTCCGCCCTATAAAAGTCCTCGAAATAGGATCTGAAATAATCATTAATGCTAGAGGGGTCACTTAGCAGTCTACCCGACACTGTCCTTATCTGGGTAATAGGAGGGATCGAAGGTTGGTACGATTTAAGCAAATTGGCCAGGAGTTTACCCTATCTAAACAGGCGATTCCGTTGCAGGGACCAAAAATATTTTTCTCTCTCCTCCACTATTGCAGAGTAGCTCTGCTTGCAAGTTTTATATGTTTCTGCTGATTGGGTCGTGGGGTGGGAGAGGTGAGAGCTATAGGCTTGCACAAGGGAGGAATGGGCCGATGGTAATTTCTGGTTAGTTTCTTTGCGTTTAGGCGACACATATTCAATGATACAGCCCCTCATAACAGGTTTAGCCGCTTCCCAAAATAAGTTTACATCTTCCACATGTTCTATATTGTCATCTAAATAATTATTCCAAAATATTTCCAAATGGGACCGAAACTCGCTCGACTGCAAAAGTGCATCAGGGAAACGCCAATTACGCGACTTAGGGAGCGGGGCGCCCAACCGTAAGTCCACAGATATTGCCGCATGATACGATATATGGATCATGCCTATCGATGTGTCAGACAGGGAGTGTTGCAGGGAACCCGACACCAAAATGAGGTCAATCCGAGAAAAGGAATCGTGGGGGTGAGAATAAAATGAAAAGACCTGTCCCTCCGGATGTAAGAAACGCCAAGCGTCTATCATGGCTAGGTGACGTTTTAAAAAAATAGGGCCTTCCGTTGCCTGTCTCGTGGAGGGTACACGACGAGAACCAGATCGGTCAAGGATCGGGTCCAATACTGCATTATAGTCGCCTCCCAGGATACAGTGGTCATAATTATATTCAAGTAGTTTAGCATAAAGGTCTGAGTAAAATTGGAGGTGAGGCCACTGTGGGGCATATATATTTACCACTAAATATTTCTCCCCCTGCAAGGACAGCAGCAATACGGAGTACCTACCCTCCAAGTCATTGTTCTCCCCCAGAACCACCCAGGGAAGGGAATTACTGAGCAAAATAGCTGTGCCCCGTTTCTTATTAGTATAAGGGGCGGAGGTTTGAAAACGAAGCCAAGGGGCAGTCAGGCGATTGGTCGTAGAGGTCCAGTGCGTCTCTTGTAGAAGAGTTATGTCATGTTTAAGCTTAAGTAGGTGAGATAGTACTTTCCGTCATTTAATAGGTGAGTTCAGACCCTCCACGTTCCTTGAAACGAGTCGGAACTCAGTCTTGTGAAAGGGCACCGTGTTCGTAATGACTTACAGTAGAAAAAAGGGAATGGACGTTGGGCGTCACTAGGGGGAGAGTGAGGCAATGCCTCCAGGAATAGAGGGAGTGGGACCGTCCCAGCAGCGGCCCCCCACCCAGCCAATCGCAATTCAATGTCACATTGCCTACCTGAATCTACTTTTTCTAAACATTTTTTTAAGGAACCAAATAACAGAAAAACAACTTAACCATAAAACAGTAGTTTGTACCAATAACCTAACACATAATCGCATGTAAATTCTCATCAGCGAGAGGAGAATAGGGCCACGAGAAATAACAGTAATCAAAAATAGAAAGAAATGGAGCTCGGATCGGGAGTCCAGGATTCAAGTTGCAACCGATTGGGTACATCGGGTCAAGATTCTTTGAGACAATGGTCGAGGGTCAGGGAGTGATTCAGATTCTGGGAGGAGGGCTGCGCTTGCCTCTTGTGGCGAATCAAAAAAATGTGTAGTCCCATTATAGAACACTCGAAGTCGAGCTGGATACAGAAGAGAAAACCTAATATTTTGCTCGACTAGCTTCTTGCACAAAGGAGAAAAAACCCGGAGCTTCACTGAGACTGCAGCAGAAAAGTCCTGAAAAAGACGCAGTTGAAAACCTTGATATTCAAGTGTTCGGAGACGGTGAAAAGCTTGAAGTAATTTAGTCTTGTCTGTGTAGTTGAGAAGGCGCATGATAACTGGTCTCGGGCGACCCGCCCTGAGGTTCAAGTCTGGTCCCACCCTGTGAACCCGTTCCACAGCAACGGGACGTGAAGAATCAGTAAATCCCAATTGAGATTGTAGCCAGTCTGCCGCCCAGTCATTTAACGTCTGCCCCTTCACAGACTCTGGAGCCGTAGCCGTCGCAATAACTTGAGGATCATTGGCAGCATTTATTTTAATACTAAATCAATTTGGGCAATTGTGAGAATGTAGCATTTGAAATCAATAAAAACGTATTTATTTTCATGGTGTCTGAATATTTTTGTATGGCACTGTGTATATACATACTGACACACTAGTCCTCACCTGTAACACCATCACTTGCATTGACTGTTTAGCATTTGTGCAGCCAAAATCCAATTGGTCGATTGTGTCCTGCAGCAGTGTGTGCAGTGGTGTATTTAGGTCTTGTGCTGCCCTAGGCCCGACTAAACTCGTGCACCACCTAATTTAAATTTGACACACCCCTGCCTGTCAAGATACAGTGGTCTAAATGAATGTAAAATTAACAAGATTTTTTTTAACAGAGCAAGGCGCTCCCTTGTGGCAGGCGCCTGTAGGCACTGAAAGCGCCAACAGATTCCTTAGCGCTGTACAATGGGATAGACAGAACAACATATATACATACACGTTACACACACAGAACAGTAGGAAGGAGGACCCTGCTCAAGAGTTTATAATCTAAGAGGAGAGGGGTGAAACAGTAGGTGAGGGTACCTGGAGTATGTGTAGTAGTGGGGCGCATGTGGGCTGATTGCGAAGATGGAGCAAGAGATGTACAGTGAGGGATCATGGAGTGAGTCGATAGGCTTCTCTAAAGCAATGTGTTTTCAGAGACTTCTAGAAATTGTCTGTATTATAGTATATAGTACTATAGTATTCGGGGGGGGGGGTAGTTGAGCCAAACTGATAGGTCACAGGCATTTCAGTAATGTGGTTCTCCTCTTCTTGAGTGATCTCTTGCCGCTGTCGCTCCCGAACTAAAACAGTGAGGAATCGGATCCCTGGTCTAAAGGAAAATACTCTGCTTCAATAGACTAGATCAGGGTGATCTGCAAAATCTGGCCAGTAGTGGGTCCCGAGGACTGGAGTTGAGAAACCCTGGACTAGATTCACTTCTTGTTCTAGGAAGCTATCCGTGTGACTCTATGAACCGCTAGAAGAACTTTGCAAAGTTGTGTTTTTTTTATTAATTTAGATTTTAATGAATTATATCTCTACAATGCCTTGAAAATGGGTGTCTTCGTTCAGTCTGGTAAGTCAATTTAATGACATTCAGGCGCATATATAAATTAATTTTATAGGTGAAATAAAACGCATTTGGCAATGTGTTGACACTGGTAGAAAAAGTAACTTATTATATAATTCCTGCTATTTTTTCACAGTTCAGACTCATTTAAGTGAATAAATGCCCCAAGTCAGGCACATGTAATGAGGAGTTAATTCTTTCTATAATAATAATATTAATAATTATAGAACAGTCTTTGTTCTGCAGTTTCTTTTCATTAAAACAATATACAAAAGGCTGCATTGAACTAAATGTCACTTATTCTTGAGACTGTAGTTGAATTGTACTCTGATGTGAAAGGAGGCATACAGCTAGGGTTGTACAGCCTAATGTCAGAAAATGCAGCAGGAAATCAATAAATGTGTTTTTTAATGGAATAGCAACGTGACCAATCCCTAATAAAGCTTGAAAGAGGAGAGTAGTTGAAACTGGCACACTAAGGGACTTCTCTAAAGACACTGTGCACTATTCCCTACTTGGCAATAAATGGGGACACTAACAGGCAAAACATGCGCCTGCAGGTTTCCCAGTAGCGTCCCCGTTTTAGCATCATATTCCGGGGCAGGTGCTAATTCCGCAGCCTGCCCCGGAACGCAGTCATATCCTCGATGAAACTTGTGGTAGCGCTTCTGCGCCACCATGAGTATCACCTTCTGAAGTCAATAAGACACCATAGAGGGTTGCACTCCTGGGCCGCAAGCCATGCGCGATCGCAGAGGAAGACTGCAGACTACTTGTCCCAAGTCTCACTCTGTTCAAGATGGCAAGAAGTGGCAGATGAGTCCACTGTTCTCTCTGGGGGATGAGACGGATCTGATTTATTGGGGGTGGGGGGGTTAGCTGGTACTAATTGATTCTGCAGAAGCTAAATAAGTTAACAGCAGCTACTGAGTGACAGAAAAAAATCTGTTTACCCATCGTTGCGGTAATTAGTGCTAAGACTTTGTAATACCTTACTTAGGGTGTGTAAAGTACAGTAAGCTCACGCAAGCTAGTGCAGTCACCGATGCGCTAATGGATTTTTTAACTGTTTAGCATTAGGAAGGTAACATGGGGGGAAAAAGTTAAAGTCACTTATCCTGACATTAACACTTACTCACCCAAATGCTACATTTGCGTTAACTATCAGGGTTATCCAGAGCAGAGCCGTAGCTAGCTCCTTTTGCATCTGAGGCAAAAACAAAAAATTGTGCCCCCCCACATAATTTTAAAAATCAGAGTCCCCGACCAGTGGCGCAGTGCTAAGCTCCTGGATGCTCCCCGTGACCAGAAGCAGTGGATCGGACCACCCTTTGCGCTGTGGGATGAGACGCAAGTATGTGATTTTTGGGGGGGGTTCCAGCTGGTGCTGACTGATTCTGCAGAAGCGGCATCACTTAGCACCAGCGTCTAGCTGTGGGTAACTTTTGTAGCTATGGCGGAATGGTAATTAGCGTTAGGACTTTGTAATCCTAACGCTATTTACTCTTTGCGCTCCCCATGTTAAGTATAGGGAGCGCAAAGTACAGTAACCTCGCGCTGAAAAGCACAATCTCCTGGATTTTTTAACCTATTACCGTTGGGATTGTAATATAAGGGTCCTGTGCTAGGATGTGATATGGGCAGTATGCAGTAACCTCATTTAACCTAGCACCAACGCTCACATGTGTGAGTGCTAGCGTTAAGGAGGTGATGGGGCCCTACATATATAGTGCACACGCAGTACATGTACAAATACAGTACACACAGAATACATGCACGTATAGCAAAAGAACATTTAGCATAATATACACCCCCCCCAGAATAATATACACAGCACTGAGCCCTCAGACTATTTTCCCCAGTTCACATGGATATTATTGATCTCAGCTCATATGGGTATATATTGTCCCAGTTCACATGGATATGGCCCAGCTCATGGATATGCCCCCCAGCTCTCATGGATATTGCCCCAGCTCTCATGGATAATGCCCCCAGGTCTCATGGATAATGCCCCAGGTCTCATAGATAATGCCCCCAGGTCTCATGGATAATGACCCCAGGTCTCATGGATAGTGCACCCAGGTCTCATGGATAATGCCCCCAGGTCTCATGGATATTGCCCCCAGGTCTCATGGATAGTGCCCCCAGGTCTCATGGATATTGCCCCCAGGTCTCATGGATAGTGCCCCCGGGTCTCATGGATATTGCCCACAGCTCTCATGGATATTGCCCCCAGGTCTCAAGGATAGTGCCCCCAGGTCTCATGGATATTGCCCCCAGGTCTCAAGGATAGTGCCCCAGGTCTCATGGATATTGCCCCCAGGTCTCATGGATAGTGCCCCCAGGTCTCATGAATATTGCCCCCAGGTCTCATGGATATTGCCCTCAGGTCTCATGGATAGTGCCCCCAGGTCTAATGGATAGTGTCCCCAGGTCTCATGGATAGTGCCCCCAGGTCTCATGGATAATGCCCCCAGGTCTCATGGATAGTGTCCCCAGGTCTCATGGATAGTGCCCCCAGGTCTCATGGATAATGCCCCCAGGTCTCATGGATAGTGTCCCCAGGTCTCATGGATAGTGCCCCCAGGTCTCATGGATAATGCCCCCAGGTCTCATGGATAGTGCCCCAGGTCTCATGGATAGTGCCCCCAGGTCTCATGGATAATGCCCCAGGTCTCATGGATATTGCCCCCAGGTCTCATGGATAGTGCCCCCGGTCTCATGGATATTGCCCACAGCTCTCATGGATATTGCCTCCAGGTCTCAAGGATAGTGCCCCCAGGTCTCATGGATATTGCCCCCAGGTCTCAAGGATAGTGCCCCCAGGTCTCATGGATATTGCCCCCAGGTCTCATGGATAGTGCCCCCAGGTCTCATGCATATTGCCCCCAGGTCTCATGGATATTGCCCCCAGGTCTCATGGATAGTGCCCCCAGGTCTAATGGATAGTGTCCCCAGGTCTCATGGATAGTGCCCCCGGTCTCATGGATAATGCCCCCAGGTCTCATGGATAGTGCCCCCGGTCTCATGGATAGTGCCCCCAGGTCTCATGGATAATGCCCCAGGTCTCATGGATAGTGCCCCCAGGTCTCATGGATAATGCCCCCAGGTCTCATGGATAGTGCCCCCAGGTCTCATGGATAATGCCCCCAGGTCTAATGGATAGTGTCCCCAGGTCTCATGGATAGTGCCCCCAGGTCTCATGGATAGTTCCCCCAGGTCTAATGGATAGTGCCCCAGCTCACCTCTCAAGCCGTCGCACTTTGCCGGCGGCCGCATGCTTCCTGCTAGAACGGCCGCCGACAGGAAGTGCAGACGCTCGCCTGGGATCGATGAAACAGCCTGCCGCGATCTCGCGAGATCACGGCTGGCTGTTAGATCCCAGGCGAGCGGCTGCACTTCCTGTCAGTGGCCGTTTTAGCAGGAAGCACGCAGCCGCCAGCAATCGTTTCGGGCTCTGGCCACAGCTTTACAGCTGTGTAGAGGTGCAGCCATGGCTCGAGTCCTGCGGGAACGCTGCGAGAATGCAGGTTCCCGCAACCTGCGTTCCCGCAGCGTTCCCGCAGGTCTCGAGCCATGGCTGTGCCCCTTCACAGCTGTGCACGAGGCACGTGCCTCACTCGCCTCGCCCTTTCTACGGCTCTGATCCAGAGAAAGGTGAAACTCTGGAGAACTTTTGGAGAAGTGAAAATTCTAGGTCAAAATAGCTGATTTGGAAAGTGAGATAAATGGGAGAATTTTCTGGTTTGGCTATTTTGACCTAGAATTTTCACTTCTCCAAATGTTCTCCAGAGTTTCACCTTTCTCTGAATAACCCTGTATGTAATTGGGCCCACTGTGTTTACACCCTCAACCCCAGCATCATGGTGGCCGCGGATGCGGGGCTGGCTCAAGACATTATGCTGCCTGAGTCAAAAAATGAAGTTGGTTTGTCCACTACAACCTGAGCTCAGCACATCGCAGTGCAAAATATTGTCAAAAATTATAGAAATGTCCAAACATGATACGGGCAGACACATACCTGTGGAACATGTTCAACTGAGACATACTGGTGGCACAAGACATGTGATCAGACGACCTGCATTGCAGTTCATGTAGATTTCAGTTGGTGCAGACAAAACAGGATAAGATCAGGGCCGGCCCGAGCCACTGTGCTGCCTGGAGCAAAGGATGAATTGCTCCCCCCCAAAAAAATCAAAAACATGTGGTGTGTATGAGCTTAGCACAGAGCGCCACAGCAATAAAGCTCACAGTAAAGTTAAGTATGACCGTGTCACAGAACGCCACAGCATTAAAACTCACTGTAACATGCGGTGTGTATGGAGCGTATTAGAGTTCCACAGCAATAAATCTCACAGTAATGTGCGGTAGGGATGAGCTGTTCAGTTCGATCAGTTCGGAATTAGATTCGAACATCGGCAGTTCGAAAGTTTGCGAACTTCAAACTTTTTGGCGCATTCGGTTTGAGTTCGAAAAAATATTTTTTTTTAGAAAAAAGTATAAAAATGCTTTAAAAATACTACAAAAATCTAGAAATAAAGAGACTCTTTACTGCAGAATATTATAAGCAACGGTTTATTAGATATTGAATTAAAAAACTAATGTGTAGGTGCAAAGAGTCTCACCTCTAAATGACCTGTGCTCTCAAAGAACGTAAACAACAGGTGTTTAATTAGTGTTTGGAAATAACATGTGCTTCTAATTAGTCCGTCTCATGAATTTGATATATTGTAATCAGACTGGGAGTGCTAGGTGATGTGTGTGGGTCTGTGATGGCGATGTTTCCATACATCCTACAAATCCGTCACTTCACGGGCAGGTTATGGGGACCTCCTAGGCACGATATTTGAAAGAATTTTTCGTTTTTATTTTTAACCCTTATTTTATGGAAAACTCACTGTTCCTTTAACCCTTTCACTGCTGAGGCATTTCACCGCTGTGTGCTGAGCTAATTTTTACCGCTTTCGCTCATCATGTTTAAACGCGATTTGAAGCCACATTTTATTATACGACCCAGACATATTATATATCGTTCTTTCCGGCAGACTTGGCAGATTCATAATATATCATTTTTATATGTATACGTCATGTTCTGCCTGTATATTATAACAAAAAATGCAATAAAACTTGAATTTTTAATCATCTGCAGCGTGTAAAGTGTTTTTTTTTACCTTTTATCACATGAACATTTGGGGTTATATTTTCTATGGGGTGCGTTTGTACAAAAATTAGAAATGGGGTCTTATTAAATTTTTTGGGGGGAATTATGTGATTTTTAGCAAACGCACACCATAGAAAAAAATCATTAGTGCAGTATCATTGTTCACATTATAATTGAAATGTGAACAATATTGCTGCATTAATAAAAATAACACACAAAAAAATAGGTTTTTTTAATTTTTTTACTTTATACCTGGTCATGTTGGGTATCATTCGAAAGGCCATGCTCAGGACGTGAGCCATGCTATGCGTGAGGACGTCAGGCAGTGAGGGGGGACCCGGGGGTGGAGCTGCCATCCAAGATGGCGGCCCCCACCGGAGCTAGGCCACACTTCGGCGCCGCAAGGTGCCGAAGTGCGACCCGGTGCCTAAGGGGTTAAAGCTAGACTTGTGCACCGATTTTTTTTTGGTTTGGTTCACACGAACACGAACTCAATACAAGTCAATGGGACTCCAAGTTCGATTTTTAGAGTGCCCTCCAAGAGGGCATATATGCTAGATATTTGCTATAAAAGGTGTATGGGGGTCCGGGTAGTGCCCTGGGGGACAGGAAACAAGGACAAAAAGTAAAAAAAAAAGTTTTTAAAGGGACAGTGAGTTTTCCATGAAATAAGGGTTAAAAATAAAAACGAAAAATTCCTTCAAATATCGCGCCTAGGAGGTCTCCATAACCTGCCCGTGAAGTGGCGGATTTGTAGGATGTATAGAAACATTTAAAAACAATGTCCGGGTCCGGGTAGTGCCCTGGGGGACAGGAAACACAGACATGTTTTACAAAGTTTGCAAGAGTGTGTTTTGAATAGCTATTGATCGGATCTGTATGGACCAATAGGTCCTTCAGGTTCTTATTTATTCTGTTACAAGTCATAGGTTTTTGTTTGAAGATAGATGGTAAAGAAGAGTCCTGTTCTAATATTCGCCACTTTTTACCAGCAATCGACATTAATTTCAGAATTCTGAAATAGAAAATCAAGAGATACAAACACAAAACATGTATAGAAAGTTTTGAACACGAGGCTATTCAGCCAAAACTTTGGATGTAGCGCTGGCGCTGGCAATGGCAAGAACTACAATGCCTAGACAAATTAAAAACACGAATGGGAACAGACTTAGATTTTCAACCCTATTCAATACGGCGTCAAAGTGTAACGTTGGGAGCTTCCAGCCTTACCTGTGTGCTTGAGGGCAGCATATCTGATGCTGCTCGCTGACCAATGCCCGGTTTAAATGGAGACAGGCAGGGAGGTGGCTGCATGAGGCGCGGCTTGAGTGGGGGGCGTGGCCTGGTGAAGGTCTTTAAAAACCCTCAGTGTATTCTCAGCAGTTGCCAGATCGTGGTTATCCATACCTGAGCTCCTTGTACCTGACTGCTATATTGAATTAACCCGTTATTGACCTCTGCTTGTTTCTGACTATTCTGCCTTCTGTTGCCCTAGACCATTTTCTTGTACTACGCCACTGCTCTGATATCGACCCGGCTATTCCATTTGACCATTCTGAACTCTGTATTCCTGATTCTGGCTCGGCTGACTACTCCCTGTGTTGTTAACCCTTTCTGTCTAGCTAGTTTACCTGGCCAATTCTAAGGACCAGACAGTTAGAGATCTTCAACGGCTACTCTGTTGGTAGCTTCTGGGCTCTGTGGAGTGTGGGGTGTTAAGTACTGCGTGGTGGGATCTGGGAACCGTGACTTTACGATCTGGCCACTATGGATCCCGCAGACTTAACACAGCACTTGGCTAACTTTGTATCCAGATGAGCAGGATCATAGGATGGATCAGTTTGCTATTGCCTTACAAACTATCCTGACTCGTACGGCTCACCTGGAACCAGCTGGGGTTGCACCCCCGCTTGATATACCTGTGTCCCCTGTCGTTCAGACATCCCAGGTACACATGACCACTCCTATGAGGTTTGACGGTACTCCCTCAGAGTGCCGGGGATTTTTGGTCCATGTGGATATTCATTTTAAATTAAATCCACAGATGTTTTTCTCTGACATTGCCAAAGTGGGGTTCATTATTAATCATCTGTCTGGCAGAGCATTGACATGGGCGACTCCGTTATGGGAGGCAGAGAGGCCTATCATACGGGATTATAAAGAATTCATAGCCGAGTTACAACGTACGTTTAATCCTACCAGAAAGACCACAGTAGCTGGCAAATCCTTGTTCCGCATACGTCAAGGGAACAGGACTGTTTCTGATTATGCCATAGAATTTAAAACCTTGATCTCTGATGTGAACTGGACAAATGAGACACTGGTTCTGGCTTTTATGAGGGGTTATCAGAGTCATTGATGCATGAATTGGCTCCACGTAAACTACCTGAGGTATTGTGTGAACTCATTGTTTATTGTATAGATCTGGATAATCAGATAAGGGACAGAAGGACTCCAAGAGAGAAGCCAAGAGACCGTTACCTAGGTTGGCCCCTGTCTTTCAGGCACCACCAAGAGAGTTATCTCCTCCCTCTGAGCCTATGCAACTAGCCGTACTAGGCTTACAGAGGAAGAGAGAACAAAGGCGTTTTCGTGAGGGATTGTGCCTGTATTGTGGTTTGGGGGGTCATGTACGATTTCAATGTCCTACTCGTCCTAAGATGCATGATAAGCCAGAGAAACTACCTAAGGCAGCTGAGGAGACAGGCCTTGGGTGTGACGTGCATGTCTCCTGTCAAGGACACTAAGGGAGACCAAGACCACACATACTACCGCTTTTTTGGATTCTGGGGCTGCTGGCAACTTTATCGATGTTAACTACGCTTCTTCCATTTCTCTACCTCTGGTTGTAAGAGAGACACCCTTAGTCGTCGAAGCCATAGACGGCAGACCGTTATCCTGCCCTAGGATTACTCATGATACGGTTACAGTGGTTCTTACCACTGGTCTCTTGCATAAAGAAGAAATCATATTTCAAGTTATCCATTCACCTTCCAATCCTGTTGTACTTGGTTTCCCTTGGTTGGTGGAACATAATCCTGTTATTGATTGGGCTAAGGGAGAGATACTGTCTTGGAGTCCTGCTTGTTTTGGACTTGTTAATACCCATTCAGCATGTCGGTGCCCTGAAACACACCCACAGCTCCTCCATTGTCTACTAAGGTTCCTGACCAATACGCCGACCTCAGGGCTGTATTTGATAAAAGAGGCAGAGAAACTGCCTCCACATAGACCATATGATTGTGCCATTGATATTCATCCTGGTACCATGCCTCCTCGAGGCAAAGTATATCCTCTTTCCATAAAGGAGAACCAAATTATGGAAGAGTACATAAAGGAGAATTTGGAGAGAGGTTTTATCCGACGTTCCTCTTCTCCAGCAGGGGCTGGTTCTTTTTTGTGTCTAAAAAAGAGGAGAATTACGCCCGTGTATCGATTATAGGGGGCTTAACAAGATCACCATTAAGAACGTGTACCCTATCCCTCTCATATCAGAACTGTTCGACAGGTTAAGGGGGTCAGCAGTATACACAAAACTTGATTTAAGAGGAGCTTACAACCTGATACGTATAAAAGAGGGGCATGAGTGGGAAAACCATTTAACACCAGGATGGGCATTATGAATACTGGTCATGCCTTTCGGTCTTTGTAATGCTCCAGCGGTATTCCAGGATTTTATTAATGATGTGCTCAGAGATTTCTTACAAACCTTTGTTATAGTATACCTAGACGATATATTGATTTACTCTCCCGATCTGAAAACCCACCATGCACATGTCAGACAGGTATTAGCAAAATTACTGGACAATGGTCTTTATTGCAAACTAGAGAAGTGTTTATTCGACATTACTACTGTGAAATTCCTTGGGTATATTATCACTCCAGAAGGTTTTGAGATGGATCCTTCTAAACTCACGGCCATCTCAGAATGGCCTCTCCCTCAAGGTCTCAAGGCCATACAGAGGTTTCTGGGGTTTTCCAACTATTATAGGAGATTTATCAAGAATTATTCCGCTGTAGCCTCCCCTATCATTAATATGACACGTAAAGGTCTGAAGAACCAGATCTGGTCTTCTCAATCCAAACAAGCATTCGAGGCCCTCAAACAAGCTTTCACTTCCGCTCCCGTGTTACGGCATCCTGATCCCAGGATTCCGTTTGTTCTTGAGGTTGATGCTTCCGAGATAGGCATTGGGCTGTCCTGTCTCAAAGAGAGTCTCCAGGAAAACCTCTACATCCTTGTGGGTTCTTTTCAAGAAAATTATCACCAGCAGAACGCAATTATGATATCGGTAACAGAGAATTGCTTGCTATTGTGTCTGCCCTATCAGAGTGGAGACATTTGTTGGAAGGTACTCTTGACCCTTTATTGATAATTACTGATCATAAGAACCTTACGTACATCGGGGATGCTAAACGTTTGAACGCGAGACAGGCCAGGTGGTCATTGCTACTGTCTCGGTTTAATTTTGTATTGACTTACAGACCAGGTGACCGCAATGTAAAGGCTGATGCCTTATCTCGTCAATATGACCCGTATGAATCTAATACACAAGACCACAATCCTATAGTTCCTCCTGAACGTATTGTGGCTTCCACAGTCTTGTCTGTCTCCTCGCCTTTCCTGGAACGCCTCCAGGCAGTTCAAGTAGGGGCTCCACCTGACAAGCCTCCAGATATGTTGTTTGTACCTGAAAAGGAAAGACAAGAATTACTCATAATGTTTCATGATTCTAAACCAGCAGGTCATCCTGGTATTACTAAGACTCTTACCAGTATCTCCAGACAGTTCTGGTGGCCCAACATGCGACAGGACGTACGTCTGTTTGTTTTGGCTTGTCAAGTCTGTGCCAGAAGCAAAACCAGTAAATCATTGCCTGTCGGTCTATTGCAGCCTTTACCCATGCCTAAGAGGCCTTGGTCTCATCTATCTATGGATTTTATTGTGGACTTGCCGAAGTCCAAGGGTCATACTGTGGTTCTGACAGTTGTAGACCGCTTCTCCAAAATGGCTCATTTTGTCCTCTACCTAAGCTTCCTACAGCCAAAGAACTGGCGGTTGTATTTGCTAGAGAGATTGTACGAATACATGGGGTTCCGTCTGAAATAGTCTCTGACAGAGGAGCCCAGTTCGTCTCTCGTTTCTGAAGGTTTTCTGTGCAGAGATGGGGTGCGATTGCCTTCTCTTCAGCATATCATCCACAAACCAATGGGGCAGCAGAGAGGGCAAATCAGGGTCTCGAGCAGTACATACGTTGATTTACCACACAACAACAAGACAATTGGTCGGAGTTGTTGCCCTGGGCTAAGTATGCACGTAATAACGCCGTTAACGAGACCACTGGCCACTCTCCTTTTTCTGCCATCTATGTTTTTTTCCCTCCGGCTCTACCGCTTCAGTTTACTGAACAGGCCATCCCGGCTCTCGATGACCATCTCACTCAACTGCAAGAGATTTGGAGACAGATTCGAGAAAATATGGAGCGCAATGTTGCTGTCCAGAAACGCAAGGCTGACAGGCATAGGTTACAAGCTCCTCCTATAACGTGGGGGATAGAGTTTGGTTGTCCACTAAGAACGTAAAGTTGCGGGTGCCTTCTATGAAAATGGCACCTCGGTTTATAGTCCATATAAGATCATTCGCCGTATTAATCCTGTGGCTTATGCTCTTGCCCTTCCTAAACATCTTCGCATGCACAACGTTTCCACACCTCCCTACTGAAGCCATTGTTGTGTAACAGGTACACGCGGGTCGTTCCTCCTCCTCCACCTATTCAGGTTGATGGTGAATCTGAGTATGAGGTTAGGAGGGTTTTGGATTCTAGGCTGTGCAGGGGCGCTCTGCAGTACTTGGTCGATTGGGTGGGTTATGGTCCAGAAGACCGGTCCTGGATTCCAGCTTCCGACATGTCTGCCTCTAGGTTGGTCAGGGCGTTCCATGCCTCACACCCCGATCGCCCTGGTGGTCGTCCTGCCGCTCGTCCTGTTGGTCGTCCGGTGGCCTCCCGTGGAGAGGGGGGTACTGTAACGTTGGGAGCTTCCAGCCCTACCTGTGTGCTTGAGGGCAGCATATCTGATGCTGCTCGCTGACCAATGCCCGGTTTAAATGGAGACAGGCAGGGAGGTGGCTGCATGAGGCGCGGCTTGAGTGGGGGGCGTGGCCTGGTGAAGGTCTTTAAAAACCCTCAGTGTATTCTCAGCAGTTGCCAGATCGTGGTTATCCATACCTGAGCTCTTTGTACCTGACTGCTATATTGAATTCACCCGTTATTGACCTCTGCTTGTTTCTGACTATTCTGCCTTCTGTTGCCCTAGACCATTTTCTTGTACTACGCCACTGCTCTGATATCGACCCGGCTATTCCATTTGACCATTCTGAACTCTGTATTCCTGATTCTGGCTCGGCTGACTACTCCCTGTGTTGTTAACCCTTTCTGTCTAGCTAGTTTACCTGGCCAATTCTAAGGACCAGACAGTTAGAGATCTTTCACGGCTACTCTGTTGGTAGCTTCTGGGCTCTGTGGAGTGTGGGGTGTTAAGTACTGCGTGGTGGGATCTGGGAACCGTGACACAAAGGAATTAATGTCGATTGCTGAGAAAAATTGGCGAATATTAGAACAGGACTCTTCTTTACCATCTATCTTCTATGACTTGTTACCTATGACTTGTTACAGAAGAAATAAGAACCTGAAGGACCTATTGGTCCATACAGATCCGATCAATAGCTATTCAAAACACACTCTTGCAAACTTTGGTTGCAAGAGATGTTTAGGATGCGTCACTTGTGGACATATGCTCCCCTCCAAAACTTTTGCCCATCCACACACGCGAAGAATATTTAAAATCAAACTCAACATTACATGCAGAACGGATCACGTTATCTATATGATAGAGCATGGCCTTTCCAGTGCTACCAAGCATGACCATGTTTTATATAAAATAATAAACAAAATAATGCAGAACTATTGTTCACTTTTCAATTATATTGTGAACAATTGATGCTGCACTAACTCACTTTTTCATTTCCCACTATGACGGATCTCACTACTCCGACTGAGTAGATCCATCGCTGTAATCTTCCTTGCTCCAAAGACGCTTGAGGAAAAGTGCGAATTAGCTCCCAGCCACACCATGTCACTTGTCAAGACAGCGTAGGGTGAAAACAATGGATATTTCTAAAGAAAAACTGGACAGCCTTTATAGAACACAGTATCAGACAAGACAAAAAGAAAGAGAGTAGGAAGGGAAATAAACAATTAGATCAACCTACAAGGCTTGGTTAGCCTGAAAAAATATTTAACTCCTTCCCGCCGCAGGACATTCCATGCCGTCCTGGCGTCGGGAGGGCTTTGAAGACTTAGGGCGTACATGTACGCCCTGCTGTCTTCAATGCGGCCGCCTCGGCCTCTCCCCACAGCTTGCACGCGCCAACTTGCGGCACGCGTCATTGGCTGCACGGGGACGGCCTGAACACAAGCCATCCCCCTGCAGCCAATGACGCACGCTGCGTGTCGGGCCAAAATTAGTGCCGCGCAACAGCACCTGTTGGTGAGGTGTACCTGTTCCCCTCCCCAGCGAAAATCACCTCTTAAGGGCGCCACCCGCACGTCCTTAAGGGGTTAAAGATATAATTTTATTGTCAAATACAAAATTTAAAAAATAAACATATAAGAGCCACAATAAAACACATAAATGTGATAAATGAGACTTCAAAAAATGATACTGGAAAAATGGACTACCAAAAAGGTGGTACATGTAGCAGCCTGATATATATATATAGGTTATGCTGCACACATAAGCAATACTCTCTGTATGGTCAGTCTGCCTGCAAACATATTTGTCACCTAAGCAAATGTGGACGGAATAGGCAAGACAGCAGGGGCTGACTAAGTAAAACCACAAGTACTGGCAGGGCGTCACATAAAGAAATAATGTGTGTTTAATACTACATAAATCTCTGCACCAAAAAGCCCTAAATCTTATACGATTTCTAGTCTGTCCCTAGTAGCTGTCCCTAGTGAACTCATATGGTAGTTAGAGGTAAAGACAAGGCAGCCATAATACCGCTGAAATAAGCAAAAATAACCACCTGTAGAAGAAACCCAACTGTTGAAACAAGATTAAAGAGACATCTCTACAACACGCTCGACAAGCGTTTCGCCATCATGACATTCGGCTTCCTCAAGAGCTAATAACGTCCCAAAGAAAATTATTTTAAAGATTTTATTTTGGAAAAGAGTCAGCTTGACAACATACTACAGAGAAATGGATGGCCGCGCAGGGCCAAACAACAAGACGTCACACGCAAAATGGCCACGCAGGGCCAGACAACAAGACGTCACACGCAAAATGGCCGCGCAGGGCCAAACAACAAGACGTCACACGCAAAAATGGTCGCGCAGGGCCAATAATTGTCTTCAGAAAAAACACAGCATTGTAAAACAAATAAAAAAGTAATCTAAGAATAACCATATATCAGCGATAAACATCCCCTAATAGGGGGGTCTCATCTATAGATACGCAATAAAAAAAGAAAAATATAACGAATATAGTCAGCGAAATAGGTCTAGTATACTGAGAGGGAAAAATGGGTGAGGGGCAGAGGCCAGGACTGTGCCGCCCCTGGTATGTTCCCGCAAGTCCTTATGACCGCGGGAGGCCAGGGGGAGTAATTGGCACTTGGCCCGGGGTCTCAGGGGGGCCGATATGGGCACCAGGCCACGTCGGCGCACCCCGAGGAAACCCATAAACGCCAAACACAAAAAAAGGGGGGAAAATCCTCAGCAAATTGCAGCAAAAATCTAAATAACAGACAAGTGTCCTCAGTCATCCCCGAGGGGGGGGTCTCATCTAATAAAAGAAAAGGAAATAAAAGTCATCAGAGGGGTCTGCAGGAAGATGAATGAAAACAGCATAAGGGGGTCGCAGGGTCAGCAATCGGCAGTCAAACAGCGGGATGTTAATACAGGCCCCCCCCTACCCGTGTCCAGCAGGAATGTGGGGTAGGGATCACCCTCAGGCCTATACGAGCCACATCGGGTGGTTATTTTCGTAAACAGCAGGGAGGGCACCGCCGTACAGAAAATAATAAATCTTCTTAATAAGACAGCTGTAGAGACACAAAATAAAATTCTCCATAACAAAAAATAAAAAGGGGAAACTCCACAATATAGCAGAAAAACGTCCAGAACGAAAGCGAGGGGGTCATCAGCCAGTGTAGATATCATACGGGGGAGTCCGCAGGTATACTCTCAGCCAGTGTCTCGGAAAGGCAACACTGGCAGCGCAGGCAGGGAGAAGCCAAACAGGCCCGGCCAGGTAGCAGCCTGAGGCATGGCAAAATAAAACAGGACTGGCCGGTCACACCCATCGCCAGGATCACGGATCAGGGCCGCAAGCAGAGCCGGGGTGGGGGTCAGCATAAGAGTGGCAAACGGAGACATCCCCACACTCACGTGGGAGAAGTCCACCATCTTCAGGCTCCGGTCGGTACCAGCTGATGCCCCCAGCACATCTGCCAGCTCCAGCCGGACAGGCAATCCTCGGCAAACAGGCCCCTCAGAGACGCAGAGCGGGGACAGCTCCATCGACTCGACGGTCAGCAGCGTCAGGTGAGTCAGCTCCCCGCTCGCATCCCGCAGCACTCCGGCCTCCTTCTCACAGCCGTGCACGCCAGTGTCAGGCCCGTCACAGCTCCTTACACCACTGCCTATGACGGGTGAGCCTCCCACATCACCGGCAGATAAAACTTCTTTCAATATGTGCTCAGTCGGAGCCACTGCCTCTCGGCCACCTCTCATCACGGCCATCAGCTTGCGCGAGTCTCCCCTCGAGAGCGGATCCCCTTCCACTCCAGTCATCAGCTCCAGACATTCCTCGAGGTCCGTCAGGACAGCCTCCAGGCTTCTGTTGGGGGGGGGGTGGACCGCTCACTTCCACTCCGATCGCCCCTCCGCCGTCCTCTCCATGAAGTCTGTGGTCACGGCCTGAAAATGGGGGCCCTCCATTCCCACAGCACGTAGCTACCAACCGCCTAAAAAGAGAGGGGCACCTCAGGGAGCAGAGAGGAACCAGGAGCCAGCCGCGTGGGAGCCGAAGCAGGCCTCAAGATGGCCAACAGCTAAGCTCTCTCGCCTGGAGTCAGCAGCAGTATACTTGTCTGAGCTCCGTAGGGGGACGACGACAAAAATAGGCTCCGAAGCATTCCACCCTGTGGCCAGTCGGTCAGGGATTCAGAAAAATATAACAATGTTCGAGGAGTCCCAGATAAAAGTCATCGAAATAAAATTATTAGAGCGGAGCTCCTCTAGAGCACGTCCGTTCCCCTTCACAGCCAGCCACACCCCCCCAAAGAAAATTATGCTCAAGATATGCCTCATTCCCCAATGAGATGACCAATCGTAGGGCCCTAATGATTGGGACCTTCAACTGAGGTTCATATCCCCTTAATTGGATGTTAGGGGCAGGTCCATATTCACCTACCGGAGGCTGGCCTGGGTTAGGTTGTTCAAATCCCATATCGAAAACAGGAATTGCCGCAATCCAACTCCGATGGGAGCCCACCTCTTCCCTAACCGCGAGGTTGACCTAGTGGGGGCGTTCTCAGGCTACCATTTAAACAATAGCCACGTTGGAACTGTGAGATGTGAGACTGGCTCCATCAGGCATTTTTTCCATTGATTTCAAGATCAGTTTTGATACTCATAACGTGGGGGGAGCTACAGCCGGATGGGTCTACACTACAGGGACTCAGGATCCCTACCATTGAGATTTAAACAACCTAACCCAGGCCAGCCTCCGGTAAGTGAATATGGACCTGCCCCTAACTTCCAATTAAGGGGATATGAACCTCAGGTGAAGGTTCCAATCACTAGTGCCCTACGATTGGTCATCTCAATGGGAAATGAGTAATATATTGAGCATCATTGTCTTTGAGACGTCATTAGCTCTTGAGGAAGTTGTGTGTCATGATGGCGAAACGCACATTCTGCGTGTCCTAGATATCTCTTTAATCTTGTTTTAACAGTTGGGTTTCTTCTACAGGTGGTTATTTTTGCTTATTTGAGCGGTATTATGGCTGCCTTGTCTTTGCCTCTAACTACCATATGAGTTCACTAGGGACAGCTACTAGCAGACTAGAAATCTTACAAGATGTAGGGCTTTTTGGTGTAGTGCAGGGGTCAGCAACCTTTTACACACCAAGTGCCATTTTTTAAACCGTCAGACAACCGGGTGCCAGTGAACAACAGCGCTCCATAGTGTTGGTTAGATTTTAATTTTTACACTCATAGTTGTACTGCTAATAGTAAGTTAAACTTACAGAATTTTATGTACCAGCAGACCCCAGAATATTATATACCCAGACAGACCCCAGAATTTTATGTAACAGAGAGCCCAGAATTGTATATACCAGCAGAGCCCAGATTTTGATATAACCAGCAGAGCCCAGATTTTGATATACCCAGAAGAGCCCAGGATTATAGTTACCCAGACAGACAGACCTCCTCCCGCGTGTTCCTCCAAACTAGGGCACACTGCCGCCGGCTTCTCCTGATCTGAAGGCTGTGACACGAACTCGTGAGATCTCAGCAGTAGGCCGCGTCACAGCCTTTACAAGTGGGTGGGTGACAGCCGCTCACAAGTGCCAGCAGAGACAGACACACGTGCCGTGGGTTGCCGACCCCTGGTGTAGAGATGTATCTAGTATTATACACACATTATCTCTTTATGTGATGCCCTGTCAGTACTTGTGGTTTTACCTAGCCCCTGCTGTCTTGTCTGTTCCATCCTCATTTGCTTAGGTGACAAATATGTTTGCAGGCAGACTGACCATACTGAGAGTATTGCTTATGTGTCCATGAGCATGAACCTATTTGGTACATAAGCCTCAGCAGCACAACTAAACAATACAGGGCTCAGCACCCACAGCCCTCCAGATGTTTTCTAACTACATTCACCATGAGTCTCTACCAATGTAATGTGAGGCTGAGTGTCATGGTAGATGTAGTTCCAAAATATCTGGATGGCCAGGGTTAACATACATATATATATAGATTAGATAGGCCATGTTAGTCCAGATGCCAAAATCACGAATATAGCAGTACGTAGGGATACCTTTTTTATTAGACTAACGCAGGGGTCAGCAACCTTGGCTCACTGATGTGTTGGGAACTACATCTGCCAAGATGCTCAGTCACCCATTAGGCTGCCTGAGCCACATGGGAAATGTAGTTCCCAAAACATCAGGGAGCCAAGGTTGCTGACCCCTGGACTAACGTTACATTTAAAAGACATGCTTTCGAGAGTATAACCTCTCTTCTACAGGTAGCTTCCAGACCTGAAGAAGAGAGGTTATACTCTCGAAAGCTTGTCTTTTAAATGTAACGTTAGTCCAATAAAAAAGGTATCACGGGGGCGGAGCTAGCCGAGGAAGCGAGCGGCTTCATGTTGAAGGAGCTCCGTGATAAACACGGCTTTTAAAGTTATTTCCGCCGCTTGCTCGAACTTGAGAAACGCTCTACTGTCTCTGGGGGACTCGGTGAGTTTGCCTTACCCCCGAAATTGACGCTCCGGAGCGGATTAACCCCCGCGGCACAATCGGGGCCTAGTACTAGCGGCCATTTTGGAAGCCTGGAAGGAGATTGCTAAGACCTTTTACCGCTCTTCCTCCTTGTGCCTGCGCTTTTGGTGACATGCCCACCGGTCGCTCACAGAAGCTGGGGTCCAGACAGAGGGACATTCGGGACTCCATGAGAGGTGGGTCCACTTCGAAAGGAGATGCGATCTCCTCATCCCTCCCCCCGGGCTACGACTTTTCGGAAGATGAAGAGGACCCCTGGCACTCGGGTGGTAGCTCTGCGATGACCTGGATCTCCCCGCAATCTCGGAAACCAGATTCCCAACCACTATCTGCAGCAGCAAAAAAACGGGCGCAAAAGAAACGAAAAGCAGCGCTGACGACGTCTTTGAGTGCCTCACTTGCTGCTGGTGGCCTCTCTGACGGGGATTCGGCCGAGGAACACCAGCTTTCAGCCAGTAGTAGTGTGGCTTTGTTAAGACAGGACGTTTTGAGACCGGGTGCCCAACCGCAACAAACGAGAGCAACCTCACTCGAAACACGTATGACACAGCCTGAGAAACGACGGCAGGAGGAGGATGATGAGCTTCCTCTTACGAAAAGAGACCTTCGGAGGATCTTGGACGAACTCCGGGAGATCCGGGGGGTATGGAAGCCTGAAGTGGCGGCGGATCGAGAAGAGGTCGCAGCAATTCGTGCGCAGGTGACAGCAGTGCAGGCGACGACCTCTACAGTGCTATCGGAACATACTCACCTGTTGGGACAGGTCGCTGGTCTAAGATCCCAGGTCGAGCTTTTGTCCCGCTCTGTGGAGATGCTGGAAACAAGACACCGCCGTCGTAACGTCAGGGTCAGGGTCATCCCGGACTCTGCGTCGTCGGATGAACTCCCAGCTTATGTGTCTCGTTTGGCCCTTCGGGTGGCGGGACTTCCTCCTGACAAGCCAGATGTGATCGGATCGGTATTCAGAGTTCGGAGGCCTGCGGCGCTTTCGTAGGGGACACCCCGTGATGTCGTGGTGGCCTTTCGTGACGTAGCATTTAAGGTCAAGCTTATGTCTGCTCCTGGCGCGAGAGATCCAGTAAATTTGAGGGCTCCACTTTGGCTTTGTATCACGATCTTCCATTCCAGACTCTGCTTGCTCGCAGGCGGTTCCGTCCTGTGACTGCGGTTCTTCGTCGGAGGGGGATCCGTTATCGGTGGGGCTTGGCGGGAGCATTGGTGGTGACACATAATAATGTCCCCTACACCATCACTGATCCTGAAGCCGCCTGGTCCGACCTTGAAGCGGCGGGCATCTCGCCGGACCCTCCGGAACTTCAGCCAGACTGAGACCTGAGCGATAGTTTATCCCCCCCCAGCTTTTTTCTTCTCTGTTTACTTGTCACTGGTCTATAGATAAGCTCTGAGTATAATCTATCAGGACAATTTGTGGCATTTACGTTGATAGTCCTACATGCTTATGTGTTTCTTTCGTGTTTTCTCTCTTCCCTGAGGTTGGGACTTCTTGCTTTTTGTTTTTTATTATTCCCTTATTGACTTGTTACTACTTGCATCATACATTGTCTGACTGGCTGACCGTAGTTAGTTTGGCCAGCCCTAGACGGCTGTCTTTTTCTACGTTTGATTTCGTGAATTTCCTGTTATGTATAATTCTCTAAATAAAGAATTTAAAAAAAAAAAAAAGTATCACAATGTACTGATTAGGGATGCACTGATACCACTATTTTAAGACCGAGTACCAATACTTTTAAAAAAGTACTCACCGAAACTTTTATTTTATGTCATGTGAACGCTTTTCAATAAGAACAGACCTCATAAAAATGCCCCAGCTCACATGTATATACCCCCCGAGATATATATATACAGAATTCCCCCAGCTCACATGGATATGTAGCTTGCCCCCAGCTCACATGGATATGCCCCCAGCTCTCATGGATATTGCCCCTAACTATTGCCCCCAGCTCTCATGGATATGCCCCCAGCTCTCATGGATAATGCCCCCAGCTCTCATGGATAATGCCCCCAGCTCTCATGGACAATGCCCCCAGCTCACATGGACAATGCCCCCAGCTCACATGGACAATGCCCCCAGCTCACATGGACATTGCCCCCAGCTCACATGGATATGCCCCCAGCTCACATGGATATTGCCCCCAGCTCACATGGATATTGCCCCCAGCTCACATGGATATTGCCCCCAGCTCACCTGGATTGCTGGGCTCCATGGAAGCCGGTCACAGATCTGAAACGTGGCCGCCGGGCCGTGGAGGCCTTGACTCCGCCTCCAGCCTAGATCTCGTGGGAGGCTCCCGCGAGATCTTGACTGGTCGGCAGCATCACAGCCTCCACTGCCCGGTGGCCGCGTCACAGCCCTACGACAGCTGGAACCACCGCTAGGTGAGTATCCCGCTGGAGGGAAATGCTGGCCGAGTGCTTTTCATGCACGCGGCCAGCTTCCCCAGCCCCACGGATACCGGCAAGCCGGCCCATCGCTGGCTTCCGGTATCGGAGGGATGTGTCAGGCCATTTGCACGAGTACCAAGTACTCGTGAAGACGGCAGTATCGGCACCGATACCGATACTAGTATCGGTGCATCCCTAGTACTGATATATATATATATATAAAATCACATATTGTGTAAGATTCGGAGGCGGATATTTGCATTATTCTTTCTATAAATCACACAGCAAAGAAACATCTCATAGACCCATGGAAAAAAATGCTTATCAACAGCCTTGTATTCCAGCAATGCACTCTCTGTTCCAACTAGGAGTTTTCTGCCTTATACTTCATCCTATTGGCAGCTGAATTTGGTTCATACGCCTCAGCAGCATAACTAAGGCCGGGGTCAAACAAGCGTTTTGCAAAGCGGAAGGAATGTTTGTGAGAGTGGACGTTCCTTCCACCTCACTGAGTGCAGCTAGTGCACTCTGCGCTGCTAGGCTCGATCCTCCTATGGAGGATCATGCTTCGCAGCTCCGTCAAACGTGCCGACGGGGAGACTTTCAACATGTCCTCGGTTGCATGCACAATTTGTGTGTGCGCTACAGCGTATGGCCGGCCTCGCCGAAGTGTCACAACGCTACGACGGACGTCAGGAGGCACATCAGTATGGCGCACATGCAGGGTTATTCAAAGAGAATCGAAAAGTCACTGCTTCAGTCACGTTCAGTGACTTTTCGTTCTCTTCAATCCGGGCCGATTCGGCAATCCCATTTCGTTGACCCTGCAGTGTATTCAGCAAACACCACAGGGCCATCGAAGAGCAGGGAAAAGCTGCCGCAAACCTGACTAAAAGTCACCGCAAAAACCCAGCGAATGCACGCCGAAACCCACAAAAACATCTGGATTAACCCACTGAAGACGCCGGAAATACCCGAGCAGGAGCCGATCACACGCAGCGCAGCCTCCGGAAAAAGCCGACTCCGCAGAAGAGTGAAGTGAATAAATTAGGAAAACCATTTGCATGAATGTTTGAAAAGTGAAACGCTGTTTGCAAAGAAACTACTGAGCGAAAATGTCTGAAATTTACATATGAGGTCCCGGGAATGGTAAGAAAAACGGCTGTTACAGAAAAAATAAGTAAACTTAAAAAGTCCGATTTTTTTTTTTTAGAAAAAAAAAAAACACAGAAAAATGCTTAAATTATACCAGAAAATATATAAATAAAGAGACTCTTTACTGCAGAATTTTATAATGAATAGTTTATTAGATATTGAATTAAAACGGGAATATTTTTAACATTAAAGCCTATGGGATTCTCCTGAATAAACCTGTCGAATTAAACCACCGAATGGCAGGGCATTTCGGGAACCTTTCACTGCTGGTTTGTGTTCTCTGAATAGCCGAAGCAGTGCTTTTTTATGGGGATTTCACTGCCCTCGAACAGGCACCGTATGTGCAGGCAATTCGCCAGGATTTGGCATATTGCCTGCTCTCTGGATAGCCGAATGGCCAAGAAAGGTAACCGAATGCTGATTTTCAGCATTCGGTTACCTTTCTCCAGCCATTCGGATCTCTTTGAATAACCCTGTTGGTGTGCTCGTCTGAACCTGGCCTAATCAATACACCAGGGCTCAGCACCCTTGGCCCTCCAATGTTTTCTAACTATATTTACCATGAGTCTCCACAATGTAATGTGAGGCTGAGCATCATGGTAGATGTAGTTCCAAAATATCTGGAGGGCCGAGGTTAACAAGCACAGCATTAAACTATCGGAGACATTTATGTCAATAAAAACATGGGCAAAACATTTTTACGCCAAGCAATTTCTTTAATCAATTACTGTTTATACTATATAGACTCATTGCTGGAAGTTTCGTTGCAGCTCTGTTATACACCCACACACAAGAGGGGGCATCCCCTAAAAGAGGGCCATTTGGAAAGAAACCAGCGATATGGTGATTGGGGCCATAACAGGGACAGTCCCATTCTAAATAAGGACACTTCAGAAAGCATCTAGAATGTAATGTGAGAAACACATAAGAATGAAACTTTAAATGAGAAAAACCTATGTAATGACAGAAGAAAAGCCCACAACTTCAGGGCTTTTCCAAACACGGCTGACATACTCAGGCTAGGAGCCATTGCGGCAGCCTGGGCCGAGTTGCGTTTCCGCTAAACCAGGAAAGTGACAATCAGCGCGCGGTCCCGAGTAGAATGCCGCTCTGACCGGTCCCTCAGGAAGCGCGCCGCGCACACGGACCGTCCACGCGGTCTCTATGCTAAATCAGGCGTCGCGCATGCGCGCTCGCTGCGTGGGAGCTGACCCCCACCCGTCACTGGCGGAGATTAGCGTCAATAACCAGCAGGACAGGGTGATTGATAGTCAGCTCAGACGCGCAAAGGTCACATGCTATATGACGCGGACGCCCGCGCGCCATGGGAGAAGCCAACTGCACCCTGTTCGGCTCGCTGCCCTCCAGCGCCTACCAATGCGTGAGTAGCGCGTGTGCGCGCTCCCGAGCCTCCCAGAGTGTGGGCCGCGAGTTTAACCCCTTGCCTGCTCGACTCACGACGCCATACGTCATAGAGCTGCGCGCCCTCTCTGCCTACAGTAACCGGCCTATAGTCCTTGGTGACGTCCATGGACCATGTTTTCAAGTATTCCGTGGGCAGGGATGTCAGCTGCACAGGAAAGGTGCTGCCATTTAGTACATTACATCACAGGCTACAGGTCAGAAGTGCAAGAGACCGAAGCGTCTCTGTAGACCTTCGCCACTCAGACCTCATGTATGTCCAGGAAAATATGGAGGGAGGGCCAGAGCCTGCAGGTTTCCCTGGCCGTGGATACTCTATTCCTGCTGATGGATGTTGCATGAATAATGCTACCCTGCAGCGTATGCAATCCATGTGCAGGGGTGTGAAAACCCGGGTGACATTATATAAACCCTGGCTCGTCTGAATTTTTTTTACTGCAGGCAGCACCTTTCCTGTGCTCTCCCCTGTATGAAATACATTAATGACTGGATTCGTTTTGAATCTCTTGATGTTGATTTGAAGTAATTAATGAAGTGAATCACATACTATGTCACTAACCAGCTACTTGCATTTAATGGTTGCCCTAAGCCATGTTTGATAGTATTCCCAGGCGCTGAGGCGTATGCACCAATAAGCTCCGATGCCAATTGCAGGGTAAGCGGCATTATTAAAAGTGAGCAGAGGAGAAAAGTACCTGTTGCTCACACAGAGGCTGCACAACTCATACCTGCGAGAGCAAAGGTCATGCAACGCAAATACTGAGGTGTGTTCAGTTCCTCAGCTGCTGCAAGTGTTAAGTTATCAACTTGGCACTGAACGCTGTGCTGCAGGTCAGCGCTCAGCACTGCTAATTTAGCATTTGCAGCTAAATAGAGAGGTGCTACAGAGTAGCTGAGTGTGATGTGGGAAAGATGGCCGCCTCTGGAGCAAATAATCCAATAAGAAAATGTTCCGTTGGAAGTTTTGGTGGACCAAAACACCAAATATTTATTGGAACATGGTAAACCTCAACATTAAAGTGGTAATAAAATGGACGACAGGTGGATATTGCAGAAACCGCACCTTTCATTAACCCTTTGGCTGCGGAGGACGTGTGGGGAACGTCCTCTGACTCCCACTATATGTGTGGGACGTTCCCTACACGTCCTCCGCTAGCGGGAGCCCTGTGAGAGATACTAGATACTTGCCTCTCTCTCTGGGGTCCCGTGGCTTTCTGACTTCCTGGAAGTCAGACGCCGAATGTAAGGGCCTCCCCGCGTAAAATTACATCATCGCGCCATGCGCGATGATGTCATTTTCAGGCAACCCCCCTCCGCAATACCGGGAGATCGCCTGAAAGGGAGGGAGGATCCTTTCAGATCCCTCTCCCTCCTGATTGGGAGGTTCCACAAGGACAAGCCAGGCACCGCTTAAAAGGGGAGAATCTCCCCTTTTAAGCGGCACCTGCTTTAACCCCTGATGCACCGGGCCGCGATCCATGACCATGTTCAAAGTACAGAAAAAAAAAAAAAATGTGGTGTTTTTTTTTTTTTATTAATGCAGCAATATTGTTCCCATTTCACAATTATAATGTGAACAATGATGCTGCACTAATGATTTTTTCTATGGGGTGCGTTTGCTAGAAATCACGTAATTCCCCCCCCAAAAAATGTAACCAGGCCCCATTTCAATTTTTTTTAACAAGCGCACCCCTTAGAAAATTATATGGTGTTTAAGAGATTTTCTGGGAAGCTACCACCCTACCTGAATAGGCTGCTTCCCCTAGCAGTTCCCTCATCTTATATCCTCCGATCCAGGACCAGCACATTACTTGCAATACCACAATACAAAAAGAAAGTGGCTCGATGCTCATTTTCCTACAGAGCACCACAATTATGGAATAACCTCCCCAGACGCCATCAAATCTTCCCCCAGTCTAAAGTCACTCAAGAGCTCCCTATTAACATGCCTCAATACGGAATGCACCTGTAAACATGTAACATAGTGACTATATTACTTGCATATTTATTTTCTGTTAATCTGTATGTTTGTGTTTTGTTTTTAATATCTTGCATTTATTACTTTGTATTTCTGTAACGACTGTAAAATTTCAATGTTCTTGAACCCAGGACATACTTGAAAATGAGAGAAATCTCAATGTATCCTTCCTGGTAAAATACTTTGCAAATAAATAAATAAATATAACCGCAAACGCTCATGTGATAAAATGTGAAAAAAAACAAAACACTTTACACCCTGTAGATGATTAAAAATTCAAATTTTATTGCATTTTTTGTTATAATATACAGACAGGACATGACGTATACATATAAAAATGATATATTATGAATCTGCCGAGTCTGCCGGAAAGAACAATATATAATTTGTCTGGGTCATATAATAAAACGTGGCTTGAAATCGCTTTTAACCCCTTAAGGACCGCTGACGTACCCTGTACGTCCTGTCCTCGGGTCTCCCTTAGACCCCGCGGACGTACAGGGTACGTCAGCAGCGCCTAATCCCCCTCCCGCCCGATACTCCCCTCCCTCGCTGGATCCCTCGGCGATCTGGCAGGGAGGAAGCCTGCCCATGTGATTTACATGGGCAGCCGAGGCTGATGACGTCGCCACGCTGCGTGGTGACGTCATCAGCAGGCGTCCCCATGCAAAGCAATGGAGGGGAGGGGGGGCTCCTTCGGAGCCCTCTATCTCCCCAACCATTGCAGCTAGGGAGATGCTTTTTACACCGCTGAAAAGGGGAGAGTCTCCCCTTTTCAGAGGTGTATAGCATTAACTGTTTTGCCGCCGGATCACGTTTCGGCGCCAAAACGCGATTCGAACTTGGAGGGGGGCTGACATCTTGGATGTCAGCCAAGCCTCCAGGTCCCCCCCACCCACTGACAACCTCACCATATGTGTGAGGATGTCAGTGGGCCAGTTAACCATCTAGCTGCCATGTAGAGATAAGGGGATCCTAAGGATCCCCATATCTCTCGATCCATGGCAGCTAGATGGTCATATTTGACATCATTTGAATTACCTGATTCCTGACCTGATTATGGCCTTTCCAATGATACCAAACATGACCAGGTTTGGTTTAAAAAAATAAATAATAAATAAATAAAAATAAATAAATGTTTTATTTTTTTAAAAGTTTTTTTTGTCTGGGGGGGTTTAATTAAATAGGACCTAGGCTGTCATCTAAAAATAATTAGCACAAAATGGTCAGAATGAGCGCAGCGCACATAGGTGAACTGTCTCAGCAGTGAAGGGGTTAAAAAGCAAACGCATGTAAAAATTGGGTATTTCTAGTCTCGGGACAAAATTTTGAACCTATTTAGCCGGGGCCTTTTTGGGTGGTTGTAGATTTTGGGGATTAAATTACGAAAAAGTGTGTTTTTACCATTTTTTCCTCATATTTCATATTTTTTTTTTTTTATAGTAAATTATTCGATATGATGGAAATAATGGTATTTCTAGAAAGTCCATTTAATGGCGGGAAAAAGGGTGTATAATATGTGTGGGTTGAATAAACGAGTAAGAGGAAAATTTGACCTAAACACTAACAGCGCAGAAACGTAAAAACAGCAGCGGTCACTAAAAGACGGATTTGTGTAAAACCGCCCGGTCACTAAGGGGTTAAACATGATGAGCAAAAGCCGTAAAGGTGAGGTCAGCACACAGACGTGAAATGGCTCAGCAGTGAAGGGGTTAAGCAATCCTCTGCCTTTTTGCTTCAATATTCACAGCCAATGCGTTTAGTGAGACTGCTGCAACAAACTGAACTGCTGCAATGTAGCAATTCAGCAGGTTCCGGGGACCTGAACAAGCTGTGTGATTAGGTGGAAACGACACTTTCAAATATTACAATGACATGACTGTTGTCTGAATCATAGCTCTGCATTGTGAAAATTGCACCAAATCTAAGTTGTATGTGAAGTTTGTAAAATTTGGTTAAAGGAATATACTGGTAAAAACAGGAGGGGGAACCGAGGGGGTTAAAATGTTTAACCCTTTTAGTTTTACAATATCCTGGTTCGGGGATCCCTTAGGTTGTGACATGTTCCTTTCTATAAGTTGCACCATGTGAGGTGAATGTGGAGAGGCAGCCAATAGCTCTCAAGGCTGAACACATTGAGAGGTGTGAGTGCTGGCTAGGTCCTGATTGCCATGCACTTGAGCAAAGTGGTCAGGTTGGTTCTAGTCAGGACGAAACTCCTGCCCGAAAAGGGGTGAAACAGCCCTCTGAGGACCCCCCTCCCCCAGAGTGGTGAGAGCACAGACCAGTCACATTACATTGAGTGGTCACAGATCCTAGAGTCAGTGGCATAACTAGAAACCTGAGGGCCCTGGTGCGAGAATCCATGAAGGGCCCCCCTCAAAAAAATTTGTTACATTTTTTTTCCTTAGGTTACCATCATATTGAAAGCCCCTCCGGTAATCCTGACACACTGCACATTACAGAGCTCCACAGCAATAAATCTCACACTAATGTGCAGTGTGTATGAGCATATCACAGAGCGCCACAGAAATAAAACTCCCTGTAATGTGCGGGGTGTATGAGCGTATCACAAGCTCCACAGCAATAAAACTCACAGTAATGTGCATGAGCGTATCACAAGCTCCACAGCAATAAAACTCACAGGAAGCACTGGGGTGTATGAGCAGGTACAGAATCCACAGCAAAACCCTGACCCAGGCTTATCAGAGAGCCTGGCTTGTATGCCTGCATGGGTATGGCACACTGGCCGAGCCTGGCATACTCCGCCTTACCCATGCCCCAGGAGCAAGAGTGATAAAACATGGGGCATTTAAGGCTCCATTAGTTAGAAAAGCCAGGGCCAATAACCACGATGACCTAAATTAAAAGGGACTAGCTGATTTAATAAGGATAATGTAGCTGCCAGTACCTCCCCAAGCATTCTCTGATAACGGGCCATTTATTGAAGGTCTGACCTTTACACTTCCCATCCGGCTCGCCGTGCCATGAAAACTATAAATAAAAATAAAATGAATACAACGTGCAGCTCACTGGTATAGACTTTACAGGTGAGTCGGCACAGCATGACGTCAATGCAAATAAAGCTTTATACATTGAATTACAGAGCTTTATACTAGTGGGATATAAACAATATGAAATAACTGCTGTAATAACAATACCTCCATGAGGATATTATGTTAATGGGAGGCTGTTTATAACACCATTAACCCCTAACGTAATGGAAGGAATAAAGAGGTGACTTCCTTCATCGGCCTCTTTTTACTACAGGGAGGCCTGGAGGATTCTCCTAACTTTCATATAAAGCTGAAATAAAGAGCTCCTTTGCAAATGCAGACTGCAGCACTGCATGACACGTCAAATAGAGAAAGGTCCATCCAGAAAGGTGTCCCCCTGCAACAGTTTGCAAATGTTTGGTTCCACAAGAAATATGTTCCCAGCTGTTGTTTCCACATGAAATCTAATCTCACCTAACGCTCTCACCCATTGATTCCACAGGAAATGCTCACACATATTGGTTTCACGGGAAATATGTTCCCATCCATTGGTTCCTGTTCAGAGGCTGTTCACCTGGCCAGGGGAGCGAGGATCGCAGGAAATAGAGGGAGTCCAGAGGGCTGACAGATGGCCTCAGCTCTGGGTGCACTCGGAGCTCCTGTCGCCCATGGTTCTTCCTCCAGGGAAGGAGGGGTTAGTGGGAATGGAGCTGGGTCCTCCTGCACAGAGAGAGAGCCTCATGGATGGCAGCTGGCTGGAGTGTGCCGGAAGCCAGGAAACAGGCGCTGCAGACACCGCTACAGCGTTCCTGGCCTGCCCTGCTTCCCACATTCAACTGGAGCAGGCGCACGTTACATTGGTGCCGCCCCTTCACGTGACAGGGGGAGGCGCCAATGCAACGTGCGCCTGCTCCAGTAGAATGTGGGAAGCAGGGCAGGCGCGCTGACATGGCTGCGGGCACAAATGCCTGCCTGAGCCGCTGGGCCCCCCTAAAGTGGCGGACTGCCAGGGCCCGGTCGCAAGTGGGTAGTTCCGCCACTGCTGGAGTGTCCCATTAACAGGGATCATTACTGCCATTAACGGGGACCATTACTGTTTGTAAGTGACACTTCCAGGTTCCATCAACAGCAATTCAATGGCGATAAGGATAAAGCATCCGTTCATTACACTACACAGTGATGGTTTCCAAATCTCACATGTTTTATGGACACATGCCACCCTTCATACTGACACACAGGCTTCATCACCAGTTTATGGGCATATGTGTGAGAGAAGAAGAAAATCACTTGTAGATGCTTCTCCAGCTCTCTTACAACAGTCTGCCGCATAGAAGCTCTGCTACCTGTATAAACCCGTTATACCACTGGGGCACATTCGCAGGTCTTATCCACCGGTTTCCTCTATGAGACCAATCACTTTCGTGGGAGGTCTGAATGACTGATGTCACTGGTGACCATCAGCTGGGAAATTCAGAATCCCTGGCAGCTGGTTACTTTGGATGGGGTGAGGAAATTGCTCCAATTCACCTAGTGCTTTCACCTGATCGGGGCAGGAGGGAGCGATGGGCAGAAGGGGGTCACTCCTCACATCATAAACACTTTTTAACAATAAGGCCAAGCTCACTTCAGAGTGGAAGGAACGTCTGTGAGAGTGGACGTCCCTTCTGCTCGATGCCTGCTTGGCCACCTCGCCTAGGGCGGCACTTTCCATGGGGCGGCGGCCCCGCTGCTCAGCGGGACACGCTGCCCCATGGGACTGTTGTGACCCGCCGCTCTGTGGGACAAAATGCTCACGGCCACCGGTTCTTGAATACCCGGCCGCCGAGCGTTTCTGTCCCAGAGCTGCAGCGCTGGGAGGAAGTGGTCATATGACGTCACTTCCTCCCAGCGCTCCACCATGCGGCAGCAGTGTGCTCAGATTCCGGGACGTAGGTTCCAGGCGCCAGCACCCAGCCACAAGCTGCCAGCCCCCATGTCAACTGGGGGGGGGGGGGTTAAATTAAATGAAAAGAGTGGGGGTTAGGAATTGAAAATGGGGTTAAATTAAATGAATTTGTGGGGGTTAATGAAATGAAAAAGTGGGGGCGTTTGGAATGAAATGAGTTTTATTGCTGTGCAGCTCTGATATACGCTCATACACAGTGCATGTTCCTGTGGGTTTTATTGCTGTGCAGCTCTGTGATACGCTCATACACCGTGCACGTTTCTCTGGGTTTTATTGCTGTGCAGCTCTGTGATAAGCTCATACACAGTGCATGTTTCTGTTGGTTTTATTGCTGTGCAGCTCTGTGATACGCTCAAAGTGCAAGTTTCTGTGGGTTTTATTGTTTAACAAATTAGAGCGTCTGTGATCCAGTATACTTGACATGCATGGCTGATATTTCTAAAAATGGTTGAATTTTTAAACATTTCATAATTTTATTTGATTATCTCAATAGCTACAACATCTGAAACAGTATACAAAATATATAAGTAGGCACTTGGTATCCACTTTTTTTTTTTTAAATTCTTTATTTATGATTAAGCAAATCACAAGTGAATGCAATAAAGCCAGAGAAACAAAAACAAAGTCCCCGCAGGGCCATGCCATAGACGATGCAAGGGAATCAAACCATTAACGGTGTATGGCAGGTGGCAACTGGAAAGGTAGGCAAGTACAATCAACGTAATACAGGACAGCTATTATCGTAATTGGTCACAGGACATAGAAAGGGGGGAATAAAAGGGGGAATGGGGAAGAGTGGGAGAGAAGAGTGGGAGAAGAAGAGGGGTGGGGGAATGGGGAAGAGTGGGAGAAGAAGAGGGGTGGGGGAAGGAGAAAAAAGAAAGGGAGAAGAAGAAAAAAGAAAGGGGAGAAAAAAAAAAAAGTTCCTGAAATCAGGAAAGGCAGCCCAAGAAAAGTGGTACTCAGCAGCGCTCCTCAGAGACCCCGCAGGGAAACAGAGGGCCACAGAGGGAACCACAGGGCAAAGGTCACTGAAGGGCCAAGGGAACAGTGAGAGCCTAGGTGACCGTCCCACGGCTCGCACTCAATAAAACCATGCCTCTAGTCCCAAAAAAAAAGGGCGGGGGGTTAATTGGTGGGGGGGAAGATGTGGGGAAGATAGAAAAATATAAGAAGGGGAACAGAAGGAAGAACAAAGGGGGGGCATGAAGTCAGCATACAGTCGATCAGAGAATAGCCAAGGTCAGAAAGCGACCGGTGTCGGTCTCGGTCCTAGGAGAGTGGAGCACATACTAGCGCCACAGACTAGTCCGGATCATAAGGCTGCCCAACCGAAGGGGACCGCAACTGCTCCCTACAAGCAGTAATCACATGATGGGGTAGACCCAGAGTCAACAGGTGAGTCCGTGCCACGTCCAGCGTCGAGGCTACCAAAATCGCAGAGCCATGGGGAATGAGCAGGGAGCCCGAGACTCCCCAGCGATAACGAACCTCGTTGGTTCGAAGCATGGTCTTAATCGACCGAAACTGTCGCCGTGCTGCCAGGGCCAAAAAACGGGAGGTCGCGAAACACTGACATCCAGTCCCTCAAATTGGATCGGGGGAGCTCGAATCGTCGCCCCCAGAAAGCGTTCCCGTACAAGGACATCTCCGAACACCACAATGACGTCCTTCGTGGCAGTCTGAGGGGCCGCCGCCGCCTTGCGGATTCTATGCGCTGATATCACCGGATCTGGGGCTTCGGCAGGGAGAGAGCGGATGGTCTTTACCAACCGGTTGGCCTTGTGCAGGAGATCAGAGGTAGGAACAGCGTCCGAGATACCCCTCAGCTTCAGATTCCGTCGCCTATGTCGGGCCTCCAGAGCCAGTAAGGCAGATTGCAGTCCAGTGACCTGGGTCTGGAGTGCCCGAACCTGGGAAGAGGCCTCGTCTTGTGTAGCCGCTAAGGTGCCAGTTTGGAAGCCAATATCTGCCACCTCTGTGCGCAGGCAGAAGTACGCTGTGATCTCTCCTCCCATCTCCGATGCCCACGAGGAGCGGGCGTCTGCCAGAAGGGCTCTGATGTCCCGCCTCGTCGCCGGAAGGTCCTCAGAGTCCTGCGTCGTCAGTTGTGTGGTTTGCAGGGAAGCAGCAGAGCCCACCTCCTCGGGTGCCGTCTCCGCCGGTGGTCGGGGCAGGGCGTTCACCTCCTTCGGGCCTGCCAGCGCGACCCTAATGTCCGGAAGGTTGGGGCACTCCGCCGCACCGATCTTCTTTTTACCCATAGCCGTTTGACGTACCGGTATCTTGGAGGAAGGGGCAAAACAGCAGCACGAGGCAGCAAAGATGGTGGTCTGCCTCACTCCGCACCCAGGCCTGAAAACCAACAGCCAAGTCAGGGTAAGCTAGGGAACGTCTCTCGGTCAGTATGTGACACCACCCGTTCCTGGGTATGTCGCTGCGTGAGGGGAAAGCAGGGAAAGTCCGATGGCAGCGTTAAAATAGATTAAATCAGGGTGATTCTGCAGGAGCTGCCCGGACATGCGACTGCTCTCTTCAGGCACCCAGCCACGCCCCCCTGGTATCCACTTTTTAATATCAAGAGAGGAAAAGGCGGAGCTCTAAGAGGAAAAGGAGCCTAAAGAGGAAGGGCGGGGTTTAACCAGGAAGAGGTGTGACCTTGATAGGAAGGGGTGTGTCAAATTTAAATTTAAATTAGTCAGGCCTAGGGCAGCATAAAACCTAAATACACCACTGATGGGCGCACCTAGTGTGCTCGTCTGACACCGGCCAAAAATGGTCAGGATGAGTAGAATGTCCCTTTTTTAAAGACATTTCTAGCACTTTCCTTTTAGCAAACATAAATATATTCAAAGTCTCTTTGAAAAACAAACAAAATGGAAAATGTAGTTTGACAAAAACGGTATTATGGATTAGGCATAAATTCCAATAAATCAGGAACAATGTTTCTTAGAAATTCACATACGACACGGCGTGCTTTATGTCACACATTGGTGCTTTTTATGGAATGGAAAGCAGTAGAACAGGTACACTGAATGTGTTTTAACTCGACCATTAGGTGTTACAATATCAGTGATTAGTTCATCCACGCTGCGATACAGGAGCCACTAGGGAACACTTGTTTTCAGGCAAACAAAACAATTCTCTAGGATATTCACTTGAGCAGACTTGCTTAACAAAACAAAATCTCCACTCTTGGCTTTAAATCACATCCACCGGTGATTGGAAAATAAAAAAGTCATTGTAAAAAGGCCTGTGATGGCCTTTATGGGAGGTTTGGCCCTGCAGTTTGTGGTGGGTCTGACATCGCATATTGTTCTCCAGCCTCCTCCTATATCCAAGTTACCCTGTGCCCTTTATAAGTACAAGTTGTCTGTGTTTAATTGTTGCTGTTGTTGCTAATTTTGTTCTTATGTGTGTCACTAAAAGCCCTTTCCACCCCTTCTTTTCTCTCCTCCCATGACGGAAAATGCTGTCTTACAGTTTTGACAGATTTGAGTGGTTTGGTCATCAGATGCACATGTTGTGGTGTTTGTTACTATGCATACATACAGAAAAAAACCGTGTCACGCCTGATCCCTGCCAGGGCGGCTGAAACTACCAGAAGTATCCAGCCCAGTAACATGTATAAAACATACCAAGAAAAAAAAGATGTCATCTGGCATTACTGGACTGGATACTTGTGGTAGTTTGAGGCGCGACACCATTTTTCTGTATGTATGCATATTTTGTCGTATCTCCAGCCAGGTCATCCTTGCAGCTATCCCATTCTGTGTTTTCGTTTTTAATCCCAAAGTGGAGCCTGGAGAGGGTATAAATGAAAATCCACCAGTCTCTCTCATGACTGAGACACAGCATGAGCATATGCGGCTTGCTTAGAAAGCAGCTTTTGGTTTCATTAGGTAGGACCAGAGGACCAACCAGAGGTGCCGTGACGTGGTAGGTGAGCTTAATAAACCTCAATGGCCAGTCAAGTAAACCAAAACATCTGATTGTGTTTTTTTGTTTCACATGGAGTTTTACGGATAAGCGCGGATGACATCTTTTTTTCTTATGTTTTATACCTGTTGTTTACTAAGCAAACTTTCCCTCTGCATAAGTCTATTTTCAAACATATCCAGACAGTATGGTATCCAAGCTGCGATTGCGATGTGCTCTTTTGACATACATTGTCACCAGAGGGGGGGAAGCAGGAGATGGGGGCACCATTGTGTCTCCTTCCATTGTTCTCCCGGTCCATTGGATGCCATTGGTTTGCGCATGATGGACTCTTAAGGGTTTATGGTCACTTTCCACAAGGATACGGGGGCCATAGATATTTTGATGGAAACGTTTGCAGTAGGGATGCACCGATACCATTTTTTTTTTTTTTTAAAGACCGAGTACAAGTACTGATACTTTTTAAATGTACTCACCGATACCGAGTACCGATGCTTTTATTTAAAGTCATGTGACTGTTTTTCAATAGGAACAGACCTCATATATATATATATATTGCCCCAGCTCAAATATATATATTGCCCCAGCTCAAATATATATTGTTGCCCCCAGCTCTCATATTGCCCCCCAGCTCTCATATTGCCCCCCCGCTCTCCTATTGCCCCAGCTCTCACATTGACCCCAGCTCTCACATTGACCCCAGCTCACACATTGACCCCAGCTCTCACATTGACCCCAGCTCACACATTGACCCCAGCTCACACATTGACCCCAGCTCACACATTGCCCCCAGCTCTCACACATTGCCCCCAGCTCTCACATATTGCCCCAGCTCTCACATATTGCCCCAGCTCTCACATATTGCCCCCAGCTCTCACATTGCCCCCCAGCTCTCACATTGCCCCCCAGCTCACCCATATATTGCCCCAGCTTTCACATATATTGCCCCAGCTCACCCTTCCGCGCTGCCACGCTCCTCGGGCGTCTAATTCCTTCGAGCGGCCACCGGCAGAGGTTGCAGCCCAGCCGCTCGTTGGGAACCACACACAGCTGCGGTCTCACGAGATCTCATGAGCTCCTCAATCTCACGAGATCACGGCTGGTGGATCCCAACGAGCAGCCGGGCTACAAGTCTTTGCCGACAGCTGCTCAAAGGAAGAAGATGCCGTAAGAGCCTGACAGCGTGCCTAACACTGCCCAAAGAAACCGGGCGGCAAGCCAGCCCAACGCTGGCCTCCGGTACAGGTTTAGGTATCGTGGGGCCTCTGCACGAGTACCAAGTACTCATGCAGGTCCCGGTATCGGTACCGATACCAGTATCGGTAACGGCGCATCCCTAGTTTGCAGCCATATAGAATGGCAAAAAGCTCTTTTTCGATAATTTCACTTTCTGTGAGTGTTTTTTTGATGCATGTACGATAGGTCTTCCATCTTGCATCAGTACCATACTTTGAAGCATCAACCTATAGCTTTAGTTCTTTGAGAGGGTCAAAGTATGCTAGAACTGGTCCTGGCTTGCATGTGAGCAGCGCTTTTATTTTGATGAAAGCTTCGTCTTGCTGTGCATCCACACAAATTCATTGATTGCTTTCGAAGTTGTCGCAACAGGGCGGTGTGAATTTTGAGAGGTAGCTGGTCATACCTAGCACTGTCTCAATTTCACCTTCTGTCTTTTGGTGGCTTCATGTCTCTCACAGCAGTAATTTTTGCCGGATCAGGCTTTACTCCATCAGCCGTGAGGAGATGCTCAATATAACTGACTTCTGTGGCACAAATGATACTTTTCTCTGAGTTAAGCTTGACACCCCTTTCTCTTGAACGCTGTAACATAGCGGAAAGATTTTGATTGTGCTCTGCCTTCGTTTTCCTGTAGATGAGGATGTCGTAGACTATGGCTGTTACTCCTCTTAAACCCTCATAAGTTTCATTTATTTTCCGCTGGGGTTCATCTTGGGCTGATATTATTCCGAAAAGAAGACGTTTGAACCTGTATCGTCCGAAGACTGTCTTAAAAGTAGTGAGTTTGGAGTTTTTTTCCGTGAGCTTAATAGCCCAATAGCCAGATCTAGCATCCAGGACACTAAAGTACTGAGTACCTGCTAGCTTGGGAGTGATGTCTTCTAGAGTAGGTAAAGGATAAGGCTAGGGTCAGAGTGGGGCAGTCGGAACGCACGTGCAGGCGCACTAAATCACGGCGGCAGTAGCAGCACATAACGGCCAATGACGGCCAATATACGCAGTACGTGCGTACAAAAGTGCGCCGACACCACGCAACCGGCAAATGAACGCATTTTTCTCAGAACGTGAAACCGCTGCTACAGACGTACAGAGTGCGCTGCGGCCGCATGGTAGCGTGTGTGCGTGATTAGGAGACGTCAGACGCTGCTAGTGTGCGGCCTACATAACGTTCAAACAGCCGGATTTCCCTAGAATTGCGTTGGTGAGTACCTGCGACTGTGCGACTGTGGTCGTCTGACCACTTAAGCGTATTCCGTGAAAAAATGCGTGCGCACGCATCGACGTACATTTTGACGGTGGCCGCAGAAAATGCGCTCATCTGTCCCTAGCCTAATGAGGTCGCTTGATGGTATTATTGAGATCTCTTGGGTCTAGACATATCCGTCATTTTCCTGTACGTGGCTTTTCTGCAATAACCATGAAGTTAACCCGCCCTGTATCGTTAATGATTACACCCTGTCTCTCCATGTTCTCCAGTTCTTTTTTAAGGCGGCTGCATAAAACGAGAGGATTTCTTCTTGGTGGGTGCACTACTGAGGTTGCCTGTGGGTTTAAGTGTATGGTACACTCACCACGGAATAATGAGGCCAGTTTGATGAGGCCAATATCGATGCTGCTTTTTAGACCTATGACGGGAGGTACTCTCGTGTCGACAATGTAAAATGTCAGGAGCATTTGAGTGTTTTTGCTGGCATTTCAGGTCGCACTTTCCAATAACAGCCAGGCGTTCACCACCGTAGCCACACAGGTGGCAAGGTGCCGGTCACAGAGTACACTGGGCTTTCAGTTTACTGTATTCGTACAGAGGAATGATGTTAGCAGAGGAACCAGTGTCTATCTTGAATCGTATTCCAATTCGTTTTTGGACCAACTTGGAGACTGGCAAAGGTTTGTTCCATGTCTGGACGGTGACTGTTTTCGGCCACGGAGTCTGCATACATTTCATGATGTTCTTCTGAGCCAATGCCAACTTTGTCTGTAGAATGGACATTTTTACTGCGGCTGGAGCGGCACACTTTGGCAAAGTGGATAAGTTGCTTGTTACCACAGAAATTGCACTTTGTGGGTTGCGCTGGGTCAGAGCAATGAGAATAGAAAACCTGTTCCTACTTCTGTATTTGAGAAGCACCATGTTGCCTCCTGGGTCAGAGCAACGAGAATAGAAAACCTGTTCCTACTTCTGTATTTGAGAAGCACCATGTTGCCTCCAGTCCACGCCAATGTTTGTTTAGCGGGAAACCTTGTGAACGTAGTCGCTACGCAGAGCGCTAGAGCCTGGGCTTCTGGAAATTAACAAGGTCTATGCCTGGGTCAATTCATGTGATCTGGCGATCTCAGACGCGACATTTAATAATTTCTAGGGATGCACCGATACCACTTTTTTAAGACCGAGTACGAGTACCGATACTTTTTAAAAGTACTCACCGATACCGAGTACCGATACTTTTCTTTAATGTCATGTGACGCTTTCCAATAAGAACAGACCATATAAAAATGCCCCCAGCTCATGGATATGCCCCCAGCTCATGGATATGCCCCCAGCTCACACATGGATATGCCCCAGCTCACACATGGATATGCCCCAGCTCACACATGGATATACCCCAGCTCACACATGGATATGCCCCAGCTCACACATGGATATGCCCCAGCTCACACATGGATATGCCCCAGCTCACACATGGATTTGCCCCAGCTCACACATGGATTTGCCCCAGCTCACTCATGGATATGCCCCCCAGCTCATGGATTTGCCCCAGTTCACACATGGATTTGCCCCAGCTCATGGATATGCCCCAGCTCACACATGGATTTGCCCCAGCTCACACATGGATTTGCCCCAGCTCACACATGGATTTGCCCCAGCTCACTCATGGATATGCCCCCCAGCTCATGGATTTGCCCCAGCTCACACATGGATACTGCCCCAGCTCACACATGGATTTGCCCCAGCTCACACATGGATTTGCCCCAGCTCACACATGGATTTGCCCCAGCTCACACATGGATACTGCCCCAGCTCACACATGGATACTGCCCCAGCTCACACATGGATTTGCCCCAGCTCACACATGGATTTGCCCCAGCTCACACATGGATATGCCCCCCAGTTTATGGATATGCCCCCACAGCTCACACATGGGTATGCCCCCCCAGCTCATGGATCCTCCCCGCGACGATACTTACCTTCCTGGGCGCCGCCGGGAATGTCTCCCCGCGTGCGCTCGTTGGAAGGACCCCAGCCGCGACCACGTGGGACCATGTGATCACGGCTGGGGTCCTTCCAACGAGCACGCGCGGGGAAACTTTCCCAGCTTCGTCCAGCAAGGTAAGTATCGTCGCGGAGAGCAGCTGCAGGGCCTATCGGCATTCGGACAGGCCCTGCAGCTGCTCACTGTGTTCATACTTACCTTCCTGGGCGCCGCCGGGAAAGTTTCCGCGCGCGCGCGCGCTCGTTGGAAGGACCCCAGCCGTGATCACATGGTCCCACGTGGTCGCGGCTGGGGTCCTTCCAACGAGCGCACGCGCGGAGACATTCTCGGCGGCGCCCAGGAAGGTAAGTATTGTGTGAGCAGCTCCAGGGGCGGCTGTCCGAATGCCGATAGAGCATTCGGACAGCCGCCGCAGCCCCTCGGATGCCGGCAAGCCGGCTCAATGCCGGCTTCCGGTATCGGTAAAAATATCGGTGGGTACTGCACGAGTTCCAAGTACTCCTGCAGTACCCAGTATTGGCCCCGATACCGATACTAGTATCGGTATCGGTGCAACCCTAATAATTTCTCTCTCACCGTTGGAGAGTGTATGCAGAAGACAATGTTTTCTTGGATCATCATATCGCTCTGAGCATAATTGCAGTCCCGAGCAAGGAGCGGTAAGTCTGTCACAAACTGCTCAAAAGCTTCCTTAGCCTGCTGCTCTTTCTCATGGAACTTATATTGTGCAAATATTACGCTAGCTTTGGGCTCGACATACGGTGCGAAACGGTCATAATATGAATTTAGTGACATAGCATTGTCTGCAGGCTCATGTATTGAAAATGTCTCTGCCCTTTTCACCAGCCCATTGTAGGAGATAATTATTACATTTTTCATCCTCCTTCTTTCTTTTCAGAGGTCTGCCAAACATGAGATCTTTTTGTTGTCTGATCTTCTGCCATGTGTCAGGCAAGTTACTTGCTTCCCAATTCATTGTGCGCATTGGGACTCCAGCGGCATCCATGTTGATAGAAGAGATCCATTTCTGACACCATGTAATGTTTAGTTTTCGTGTTGCTGAGGTGTATGTATCAATAATCATCGAATGCACAATTAAGGATAAGCATGGTGCTGGTTTTACTATAATACAGCAAGCTGCTGAATGACGTTGCTCACAGAGAGGCAAACTACCAACTGGCAACTTACTGTGCAAAGGTCACCAGACAATTTGAACACCGGTATATGATTGGTTAGAATATGCATATGCAAATATTACAAGCTGCTGCTTGGTATTGGGGAAAGTATGGAGGATCTCAGGTGGGAGATCGAATGCCTTGCACAGGAGCAACAGTAAAGGAGATAATCTAGATTTGGCTACAGTGCTCTGTTACAATGCCTAGCTGAGTGTTGAGTCCTGTGCTTTCACTGACAGTTGTCCTGCTCCCAGCAGATCCAAAACACTTTGACTAGTGACCAGCAGCCCGGAGATGTAAAGTGCACCTATCATGCTCAATATGTGATGGGCTAAATTTACAGGAAATTACTCCCTTTGTATGTGTTAGCGTTTTAGTAGTTCAAAGATTATTAGTTGTCATTCAATTGTGGCAGCGTGCTGCCCGACGTGATTGACAGATAATAATCTTTGAACTACAAAGCAGAATAGCTGTGAGCAGAATAGCTGTCCTACGGGACACTTACTCTGTGCACCCAACTGCATGCTTCGTCACCGCTGAGGGTCATTATGCAGTGCTGCCCATGGAGCTCCAGCACGCTCTAATCTCCTCATGATCTTTAAAACCAATGCAAAATCCACCTGTCATTCCTCCAGCGTTGGACCACACAGGAGGACCAAGTAATCCAGTGCTGAGCCAATCCGAGCTGGTTCTTTCCCTTGTCTGGTCCAGCAACTCCTTCCAATCTGGGATTTTTGTGCGGCCTGCTGCTCACTCCCCTCCCAAGTGTGCAGCCAGACTTGCTGTGTTTTAAGGGAGTTCCCCCATCAAGCAGTGCTCTAGCATTGAGTCACTGTGGAGCTGCTGTTCCTGTTCTCAGGTTTGTCTGCTGCTTGCAAATCAGCATCCAGATATCCCGCCTTGCCTTGCTCCAGAAACCCTCAGACCAGCCTTGCTGCCTGATTTTGTCTAACTTTGAGTGTGCTGCTGTTCTATCCTGTGCTGCTACTCCAATCAGCCTCAGCAGTTCATTTACATCAGTGTGCATAGGGTACCTGGCTTGAATCAGTCTTGCTGCATCTCCTGATCCTGTCTAGCTGTGAGTGTGCCGTCTTTCCATCCAGAGCTGCTATTTGCCTCAGTTGTATAAATCCGTGAGCCCAGATTACCCAGCCTGGACCAGCCTTACTTTAACCTTGCTGCCATTTCCTGTCTTGCCTGCTGTGAATTCTTCTCCACAGCCTCCTGTTGCAACTCTGCCTTACCTTGCTCCAGATACTTGATTTAAGCTTACAATATGACTTGCTGCATTTGTTTGCCTTGTTTTTCCAATAATCCTTCGGTTTACTTTTGCTAGCTGTATCCTCTGCTTGTTGGACTTTCATCATATTATGGGTCTCACCTTTGCTCATGCCGGGTGCCACCCTGACACCACCTCTGATGGGATACTACATGAAAAGAGCACCTGGCTGGTACAGATGAACTTTAAGAAACTGCTAATTACTTAGTTCGGGGCAGTTAAAGTCCATGCAGGATTCTGGGTCCTAAATATCTGCCTTCCACAACTCTCGGAGACACTTTGTGAGTGTCACTGCAGGTAACGCATGTTTCTGGGGTGAGGTGCTGAATTAGCGCCTTCCCCGGAATCTCACACTAAGGGCAGTATTACAATGTTGGTGCTAACTTAACCAGAGCTGTTGTAAACCTAAAACCTCCATAGGCTATAATGGCTCTGGGAGGTTTACAACAGCTCTGGCTAAGTTAGCACCAACTATTTAATATGGCCCTAAAATGGGGACGCTACAGGGAAAGCTGCAGGTGTAGGTTTTCTCCATTAGCGTCTCCATTTTAGCATGAGGGACGGAATAGAGCCCATTATGGACTGTATTCATGTGTAGTTTTGCAGTTGACCCCGATCCGCAGAGTGAAAACCCGCTGTAAATTAGGCGTGGTACTATTCATTTAACTGGCTGGGCTTTGCAATTGCTCAGTGTGAAATACCACTCACAGCAGTATACACAGCGCTGTGATACTGGTCCTTCTAATGGCTGGCCTACGCAGGCACGCACACACAGGTCAAAAACGTGGTCAGACACGTAGGGTTGGTACACAGGAAATGAGAGATGTTGGCAGACAGGCCAGGTTGACACACAGGTAGGACAATAAGAACATACAATGAAAGCTTTTGGGTTAGGTAAATCCATAACAGGGCAGTGAGTCCTACTGGCCTGCAGGTTTTTATAGATAGGCATCTTTTAATGATGCTGGTGGCTTCATCGTTGTGCGCCAGAAGGTGTGCGTCCAGAGGTGTCATAACGATGCTGGCACGTCGATGTTCATGGGGAATGATGCAGGGTATCACTATAAAATGATGCTTGGTCTGAGTATTCCATGTCAAAATGGCTGCAGGTGTTGTGGCGGATGATGTGACGTTTGAGGCTAGGGTCAGACTGAGGCAGTGCGAACGCGCGTGCAGGCGCACATAATCACGGCCGTGCTAGCAGCAGATGCCGGGCAATGACGGCCAATATACGAAGTACGGTCGCACAAAAGTGCGGCCGCGCAACGCAAGCGGCAAACAAACGCATTTTTTCGAGAACGTGAAACCACTAGTACTGACGTACAGAGTGCGCTGCGTCCGCTAGCGGCGTGTGTGCGTGATTAGGAGACGTCAGACGCTGCTAATGTCCGGCCAACATAACGTCCAGACCCAAAAAGTGTTTTATTGATGATCCGTACAAAATCACGGATGAAACTGCGCATCGTATGACCGCTATTGCGTATTCCGTGAAAAAATACGTCCATTCGTTCGAACGCACTTTTTCACGGACAACGTGAAAAATGCGTTAGTCTGACCCTAGCCTGAAGGAGTCTCGAAGAATGACCATGATGCAAGGAATGGCCATAGTAGAAGGGGAACCCTGACATGAAGCGCACGTCTTTCCAGAAAACAACATGAACTGGTAGGCCTGATCTTTCCAAACCAGGTGTAAAATTCACAGTCATTAATGTCTTTGGGATTCTAAGTTCACCAGAGCTCTTGTTAAGTTTACACCAGAATGTGAATCTAACTCATTATGCTCTAGAGAGGAGATGCAGAACTATCAAGTGGCATAATGAAGTCTGTTGGTTTAACCATCCAGGACCTACTTAACTACAAATTGTGCCATGATGTCATTTTGTATTCCTGTGTGCGGAACCTCCAGCAGGCAACCCGGGCTTTGCCAGCCAGATTGCCAGACTTCAGGGGGAGAGGAGAGCACTGATTTGAAAAGCTTTACAGCTACCAAGGAGAGCCAACGGTTGGAAGGGAAGGCACTTTTCAGCCACCATGACAATATGTGGTCATGACGGCTATAGTGTCGCTCTCCGTTAATTCAGATTTTACGGATTCAGAATAAAATGGTATTGTATAGGGAATACACAGATTAATGGCATTATCTGCTTTATGACTTTATTCCATGCATTAATCTGTAATTGGCCTAGTATGGTGCAGAAAACAAAAGACGTTATTCTTTGGGTTACATTTCAATATCCAATGAGCAAATAAGAGCAGAGAACCACAAGTTAGGGATGTGCTGATCGTTATTCTTGGGCCCCCTTTCTGGGTCATGCGGTATCCGGAATTGGCCAAAACGAGTCCAATTCACTACTTTGTGACTGGAACATTGGGTCCCTCCCAAAAAGGGAATCCCAAGGCCTCTGCATTCACTCACGGCATCTGCACTACTACCTCAAAGGTCATAGCAGACAGGGAGTGAATGCAGAGGCACCTGGACTCCAGCTTTTAGGCTCGTATCATCTTCCCGACATTCTACACGACTTGCCAGCAGGCAGGGAAGATACAGCAAGTCAGTGCCGAAGGTGCGGGGCTCCAGCTGACCGGCTGGGAGACTATCTTTCCAGCATGTCCCAGACTTGGTGATTGAATCGACTTGAAAAAACAATTCCTGATCCTCAAACAATGCAGGGATCGGATCAAGACATTTACTTACCACAAGTTATTTGAGTGTACAACTACAGGTTCCTAAGAGAAATTTAAAAAATAGCCCTTCTGAATGGTCTGTTCTTTTGATGTAAGACGTTTTTTTTTTCCAATGCATTTTGTAACCATACTGGGACATTTTTCTTTCCCAAAAACTGCTTAACAGTCAGATAATTATAATTTGGGGTGAAATGGTTACTGATTCATAATGATTTGTTAATTTAACACAGAATTTCTGGATTGGAAGCTTTCAAAATTGTTCTCACTGAATTACCTCGCATGATTGTTTCAGAATGGTAATGAGTGATTTCCTGCTGTTGATTTTCTTTCCCCTCTGCAAATTAAACTCTTCCTTCTGTTGCTTTTTTTTAATGTTTCTTTTTTATAATTTCAATTTTCCTTCCTGACGATTGATCTCACCAGCACCCAGAACTCCTCCGCAAACTAGTTTTAAAAATTCTCTGATCCAGAGTCGTGCGCTAGCCTAGCCAGTCATCTTTTGATGAATTATTACGGCGTCTAGGTAATCATCTTAATCTTATTACCGCAAACATGTGGCCAATAAAGTCATTTCTGTTCCTGCCCCGAAACCAAACTTGGGAACTCACTGTAACTAATAAAATGTTGTGTAGAACTCTGGAGAGGCAGAACTACATAGATTCCCGTTCGCATTAATGGTTTATGGACATCTGTGCGTGAATACGATGTGTGGTTTTTCACGCAAAATACCAGTTACCTCATGCTTTAAAAAATCACTGCGTCCTCCACGTCTGATTGGCCGTCAGGTATGATACCTCTGCTGTAAAGCAATCTAATACATGATTTTCTCTAGTAAACCTTTTAGCGTGGAAAATAAATCTTCTTTTTTTTTTTTTTTTGCCCGTGTAACACTTTCTCGAAGGGATGCTCTTGAGTGAGTCATTATGTCTTATTAACGATCCAGTGCCATGGAAACCTGTTCAGGCAACCAGCCAAGGAAGCAAGCTGCAAGCATTTCACTAATTATCGAGCTGATTGTCTGAATAAAAATCGTCTCTCTATTGACTCTTTATTAGTTAATCATACCTGTCGGTTATCAAAACCTTCAGTGTCAAAGGGGGTCTGTCTGTTCTGTTGAAATTCGTCTAGGTTTCATTTATTCTTTGTCTAATAAGCAGTTTTTTCTTCTTCTTTTTCTCAGATTTTTTTTTTTTATTTCCTCACAATTTATGAGCATTCGCCACTCCATTTAAAAAGATTGCGAGACACGTAACCTCTGATTTATTAACACTTTAAATTATAGCACTGGGAGTAGCTATGCATCACAGGTTGAGTAAATTTATTACATGATATTCTTAGATATTGATATTTTTACTGATTTAGTACACATCTTTCTGTCAACAGTGAGATTCTGTTACAGGAAAAAATGGCTATTAAAGGTATAAACGGTACGGAGACGGTTAAACATTTACTCCGCTGCACCCCTTCCCACTTTAACCCGTTAGATAATTTTAAATCTCACTTTGTATCTAGCTCTGCACTGTTCTACTATCCTCCGGAGTGACACTCTGCCAGCTTTATGTGAACTGCAGTTTGTCATGTGATTTGGGAGGGGGGTTCAACTCAAGCATCCAGCCAATCCAATGGCCTTCAAATCAAATTCAAGGCAAGCACATTGAGAGCCATTGGAGGGAACTAGGTCCTGAATTGGTGCTGCTTCCAGGTCCCAATCACTGAAGGTCAGATCAGCACTTGCTATGGTCTTTGTGACCACTCAAATAACCATCCCTTTTATTTTCCCAAATAACTGTCCCTTTAAGTCCTTGGGCATTTAAGGTCTTGCTGCAACATCATGTCTCTCCAGAGCTCTGGAGGAATTTTGAAGGCTATGGGACCATTGTAAAGCTAGAGCTTTATTAGAGGAATTTATCCATCATGCAGAGGAACACATGGTACAGGTTTCCTTTGCTATGTCTCAAGTGAGATAAAACATCTTGTAGTCTTACACAAGAACCTACTGAAGAGTAGTTCAAATATATTATTTATTTATTTTATAAAGGATTTTACCAGGAAGGATACATTGAGATTTCTCTCGTTTTCAAATATGTCCTGGGTTCAAGAACATTGAATGGTTACACAAATACAAAATAGTAAAATGCAAGATATTAACACAAAACATATATAGAATGTATAGTATATTCTACCCTCCGTTGTGGTACAAAGGAGCCAAAACCTCTATAACTCTTTAACAGGGAGCCACCAAAGGATAATCTACAGAGCTTCTCCAAGCTGTTGTCCATCTTCACTGGGCACTTTGTTCTTCCAATGATCTGATATGATCATCTCCACATTCCAGACTCTTGTCTTTCTGGATTTCGTCCAAGCTGCCCTCTACTTACTGGATTCCCTCCCTTGCCATATATGACTTCCAATGTGACACCTTCTTCTAAAAGGCCTGAATGTCGGTTGAGGCTGTGAATAAGTATCTGCTGACCTGGATAGTAGAATGTTCAAGAAACAAAACCTGTGGAGTTTGACACCTCTAACCCGAATAGGGGAAAAGCCATCTCATGTTTAGGTGTCAGATCTATTTTAATTTATATGTATAGAATCGTAATTGTGCTAGGAACAGGGCTGTATTTATAAATAGGCAAAGGAGGCCTATACCTACAGGCGCCTACCACAAGGGGGTGTCTTGCTCTAAAACGTAAAAAATAAAAGCGTTTACAATAATTTAAACCCTTGCAACTCTGGAACACTATAGGCTAGAGTGACATTTAATGTATCATTGGAAAGGCCAGGGTGTGGCCTTTCCAATGATACCAATCATGACCAGGTTTAATTAAATATTGAATAATGATTAAACCCCCCCCCCCAAAAATATATATATATACATTTGTTTTTCTTTCTAAAACGGCACTATTGTGATCAAACATGATGAGCAGCAAACAGTCAAAATGAGCTCCGCACACAGGGGTGACGTAGCACACCGAAGGGGTTTAAAAAAATTAAAAATTTAAATATTCTCCTTTTTTTTTTTTTTCCCCCTACATAGATTTTAATTAAATACGTAATTATTTTTTGCAAAGAAAGGCTCCTCCTGTGGTGGGTAACTTTCTATATTAAACTATAAAATAAATATTTGTAAAATAAAACTACAATGTACTTTTTTAACATTTTTTATTACATGTTCGTAATAGTAGGTATATATATTTTTGCAGAGAAAGACACCCCCTGTGGTGGGCATTTTTCTTTCTAAAACCGTTAAATTCGTTTTTAATTTTATTTTTTTAAAGTATTGATAACCTATTGAATAATTGCTGAAAATAAAGGTAGACGTGCTCCAGATTTCTGTGCCTACAGGCTTCTGAGATGTAAATTCTGCCCTGGCTGGAAAGGATGTATTTCATACGCTCGTTTTTTCCCTGCGTTTGAACCCAGCGTTCATACGCGCGTTTTTGCTAACGAAAAGGCGCAATCGCCGATAACAGCGCGTTCACGTCCATGTCTATGGCCGCGAACATGCTGTAATACGCCCCAAAAGAAGCTCCTGTACTACTTGGGGCGTAGGGCGTTTTACAGTCCTACTCGCTGTAAAACGCCCGGTTGTGAACAGGCCCCATAGGAAATCATGGGATTTCCGTGTTTGGGGGTTTTACAGCGGGTAGGATCGCCCAGGTGTGAACGGGGCCTAAAAGCTACCAGTACAAATCTGGACATAATTATCAAAGACAACAGAATAACCAAGTGCTGCCAGTAAAAAATTAAGGTTTATCGCCTGTTTCCTTTTGGTAAGAACCTTTTACAGAACGTGAAGGCAAGATACTTTTTTTGTGTGTATATATATATATAAGATTCACCTATAATTGATGCCACCACTGTTCAATGAGAACTCATCCGTTGGAATGGATAAGGACCCATATTTTATTTTTTGGGGGGGAGGGTTGCCCTTTCTCTAGATATTGGCATTTTACTAACCTGTCTTTCTTGGAATTAAGGATGTGTTTAGGTAAAAAAAAAAATTAAAAATGCCAAGGTCTAGGTAAGTATGACAGGTGAACATCATGCTTGTATGGAGATTCAAACTTGGACTCTAGTTGTCGCACATTCATATTATTCTGACTGAGAGGAGTGAAGAATGGAAAACCGGTTCTGGACCAGACTTGAATTTATGATCTAAACTGAGCACTTGCCATGGAAATGAAAAGGCAAGCTTTGCCAAGAAGATTGAATGTATGTTACGCAGGTACCAATGGCTGACATGTATACAAGTATGATAGGTTAAAATAAGGGTCAGGTCAATGCACATCTTAGCATTACTATCTAATATTTGTATCCAGCACCCTATTGTCAACAGATCATCAAGGACATAACAAACTTGGAAGACTTGACTAATACGTAATGGACAAGAATGTGTTCAAGCTAAGAATGCAGTCTTGGCAGTATAGGATCAGTATGTCACTGGAATTGGCAACACTTTGCCAAGAATGCAGAAAGCATGTGATCTGGCAACAAGCTCAATGGATGGCATCAGTATTATGTCACTTCTAGAGTCATTCTCCTGAGTTTCACCTTTCTTTGAATAGACCTGATACAGAAGACTGACTTGAAGTTTTGAATCTGTGAATGAACAGGAATCCGTGAAAGATAACTTTCTGTGATTCCCTGTTATAGCCCAAGTCCTTTATATAGGCCGTTTGTGACATTATACATTCTGAATTCGCTCTGTTATACAGTTAAACTAGAGGGGTTATTCACCAAGTGCTACTGTTCACTAGACATGTGCACAGCACAAAATTTTGTTTTGAACTAATGGATTAATCCTAAAATGCAATTTATTTAGTTGCAAAAGAAATTAGTTTTCAGTTCTTTAGTATGAAAACTAATTTCATTCATCCGAAAACCAGTGGATACAATTACTATTGTAGTGGCTCCTCAGAGGGCTGAGATCGCTGCTTGTTACAGTATCTCTCACTCTCAGCACAATATGGGCCAGATTACATAGTTGGTGCTAACTTAACCAGAGCTGTTGTAAACTTCCCAGAGCCATTATAGCCTATGGAGGTTTTCAGTTTACAACAGCTCTGGTTAAGTTAGCACCAACATTGTAATACTGCCCCGTGTCAGGCAAAGCTGTTACAGTAACTGACTGCTGATCACCACAGTGCTCAGAGTTTCAGTAAAACTAGTAAATAATATTTTTATATATAAGAGGTTAGAACAATATTATATCCTTGTTTTACTGAAACTCTGTGCGCTGTTACAGTCAGTTACTGTAACAGCTGAGCCTAATAAATTGTACTGAGAGATAATATAACAAGCAGCCGATCTCAGCGCTCACAGCCACTGGATTTAAAGGGCTAAAAAAAAAGGGTCCTCTCTGTATAATGTTTAGAACATCCTCCTGCATTAATTAATACCCCTCTCTGTATAATGTATAGAACATCCTCCCGAATTAATTAATGTCCCTCTCTGTATAGAACATCCTCCTCAATTTATACCTTTCTCTGTATAATGTATATAACATCCTCCTGCATTAATACCCCTCTCTGTATAATGTATAGAACATCCTCCTGCATTAATTAATGCCCCTCTCTGTATAGAACATCCTACTGCATTGGCATGTGGAGGGTGCAGAACTTCGGATGTTGCGCTCTTCATTGCTGGTCTTCTTCACTCATCAATGTAATATCACAAAAAGGACTGAAACTAAAATGTAGTGCATTTTATTTTAGTTTCTTTCATTTTTTTGTACGGAGCAGTTTCGTATCTCTTGAGTCATACGAAAACTAAATTATCCCAAAATTCAGACTAAATCGTTTTAGTACTAAAATGAATGCACATGTCTACTGTTCACCATTGTTGTAAACAATGGTAAAAATCACAGTTGTTGCAGCTACGGAGAACTATGAAGTACTGTCGCAACTCCATGATCAGCAAGGAACGTGTTGAAGAGTGATCTACGCATCTTTGTATTTTTTGGGTGCCACATTATTTTATTACTGCACTATCTGTATATATTGGTGTTAACACATACATTCTTGTACACCCTAACCCTGGAGATTGGTGTCAGGGTTTTTTCTTGCATACGTTGCATAAGTAGGTCCTTTATTGAACCCGTATAGACAGTGGGCGCTATCCATTTCTGTTTTTCTTGTTTACTTTTCTTGGAGTGGCTCAGGAATACACTCCTTGGGATATACAGTAGCAGCCTAGCCTATACTGTTTGTGCATTAAGCCGTAACAGCGCCCCTTTCTTTATTTTATTTTTTGTACGTTATATGTGTACTCTTTAATCCTTGGTTACACTTCAGTATCTACGTCACTATGCGTGTCCATAGTTTGACAGCATGTGGAAACCTTTTTCTACTCATTTTCATATTTATCACAATAGTAGCCTGCCCTAGTCATACATAGTGGTGTGGTGCAGAGCTCATGAGTTTGTTAGCTCTTGCTGATGTGCCATACCCTACCTATTTGGCCAAGTTTCTGATATCTACGTGTTCCAATCGCCGGAGATGAGTTCTGATGAGTACTTCTTGGAATACCACTCACTTGGAGTTGCTTGTTATTCTGCTGACAGCCTCTGTTCAATAATGTTTTCTCTTTTGTATTCATTTAAGCCCATTTTACTTACCTTTTGTCCCTCGCTGTGCCCAGCTCCTCCTTTTCAGCTGAGGGACTCTTGAGGCCGGAAGTCCCTGAGACGTTTCTGCGCTACTTGCGTAGCGTAGGATGCAGAAATGGCGTAACACGGTGGGACTTGCGAAATTTACATACGCATGTTCCGTAGCACCTTCGCAGAACCACGGTTCTGCGCATGAGCAGAGCTCCGATCCAATCTATCACAACCTCTCTGAGACCAATCGCTAACGTGATTGGTCTCAGAGATAATGACGTGGGCACGCTCTGTGCATACCAACGTTACTAGTAACTGGCAGCTGGGAAATTCTAATTCCTTGGCTGCTGGTGATGCTGGGTGGGGTGAAGGAAACTCTTCCACTCCACCCAGCTTTTTAACCACGTTGGCTGGGCTGGGAAAAGGCGGCACTCCTCTCATCCTGGTCACTTCAAAAAGTTAAAGTGGTCAGGATGTGTAGAATGTTCCTTTTAATATCTAATTAAACTGGAGTGGGAACCGAAGTTACCAGAGGACTTAAACAAAGTGGGCTTTTAAATGGACTCCATGACCATTTCTTTCAGTGGTCATGGTGACAAGAACAAGTCCCCGTCTCCCATCACCTGGTTGTTACTAGCCATAAAGTGCACCGTTTTAATATTTATTTGTGAGTGGCGCGACTGTCTTATTGCTTCTTGAAAATATTGAGAGTCCAACAGGAATGGAGGCCCGTGACTGTCGCTGGATTAAAATCTATAGCATATCAGACTTCAAAATTATGTGACATCCATAGAATCCTTTAAAAGGTCAGATCCTGATGGTATATTGAACCACAACTACTGAAACATGTGTTGTTTTAAATGATGGCTTATGTGTTTTATAACTGCTAATTCTTGCTGTACCTGAGTTTGTTCTGTTGCCTTAAAACGAATATATTTCTCCTTTTGTTCTTTGCCAGACAAAAGGAGTTTTGTCACCCGGGGAAGTAGTCCTTGTAGTATTGTATTATTTCAGCTCTATAATTTTTACTGTAACTTGTAAAGTCTTTGTAGACCGTGACACAGCTTTTCAAGGATTTGCAGTACTTGTGATATATAATAATATATGAGAAAGTTTTATCCTGTAAGGATGTTTTTTGATCGCGGTGTAACACTAAAGATCTTGGTGCCCTACTGGTGGTGCTGGAAGACATTAATGGACAGGCTTGAAACCTGTGGAGGAGCATAAGCACAAAGTATAGGATGCACAAAAATGATGGCATGCCCACAAAACTGTTGACTGGTAACACAAGATAACATTTTGTCGGACCTCGAACCGGTCCCAACGCTGCTCCTTACTGGCCTGCTGTGTGCCTCCTGGCTGTCCACTCGACTCGTCCTATGTGCACGAGCTGCTGGCCGCAGCGTCTCTATGCTGCCGCCGGCCCGTCGCGCAGGTGACGTCATCCGTCCTGCAGCGGCTGCTCCCGGCGTCACGGGACCCAGCCGACCAATCACAAACCAGGGTGCTAGATTTAAACCTCCTCAACCCTAGATTCACTGCCCTTTCGTGGTTCCAGTATTACTGACCCAGGGCCGGCCTGACCATGGTGCAGAGCGGAGCAGCAGCGGCAGAAATTCGGGGACGGCAAATTTCAGCCACCAGCGCCGCTGCTACGCTCTGCACTATTTTTATTATCGGCGGCGATGGCAGATCGTGCGGCCGCCGCGTTCGTTCCTTCAACGAGCGGCAGCCTGCATGAGTATCTGCTGCTTGCCTGAGATCCATCCTCTAGCCTGCCGTGATCGAGATCACGTGATCTTGCGAGATCGCAGCAGGCTGGAGGGTGGATCCCAGGCGAGCGGCAGATACTCATGCAGGCTGCCGCTCGTTGAAGGAAGGAATGCGGCGGCCGCACGATCCGCCCATCAGAGCCTGGGCCTGGCAGAGGTGAGCCTGGGGCAAATATATCCATGAGTGAGCCTGGGGCAAATATATCCATGAGTGAGCCTGGGGGCAAATATATCCGTGAGTGAGCCTGGGGGCAAATATATCCATGAGTGAGCCTGGTGGCAAATATATCCGTGAGTGAGCCTGGTGGCAAATATATCCGTGAGTGAGCCTGGTGGCAAATATATCCGTGAGTGAGCCTGGGGGAAAATATATCCATGAGTGAGCCTGGGGGCAAATATATCTGTAGCGCTCACTCCCGGAGGGGCCGCTGAAATTGAACCTCGGGTCAGTCTCCCCGCACTAGGGAATAAATATACTCCAGCACCGTCGTGGATTTTATAAATTATATAGTTTACTGGATAAACTGGCATATAATGAGTAACACGGTATATATATATATTTACAGTACTTCGTAATGCGGGAAACGCGCAGCGGAAAAGAAATACAATGCCTCGTAATTCGAGAAACGTGCAGCGGAAAAGAAATACAATGCTTCGTAATTCGAGAAACGCGCAGCGGAAAAGAGAAAAATATATCTTTAACCCCTTTGTGGTTTGGGAGTGAGTCCCGTACAGGTTATGTCCCAAAGAATGTATGTGTGTGAGTGTATTGGTACCCGGGTACAATATTCAACTGGCCAGTGAATTATTTATGAGGTATCTTCGACTAGTCACGTTGGGGCCCTGTGGGTTTTGAAACAAATTGCAGCGTGCTTTAGATTTTTCACAACGGCCTGGAAGGCCTCTTACCCATCCGCCAGATACTCTGTGCTCCGCTCGACCCAGGATGTCTCTCCGCTCGATTTTGACTGGGGTTCTCTGTGTCACCGGCTCCGCTGTCTGGCTTGTCTGTATCTGCCTCAGAAGTCCAGCTCACCGCCTGCACTGCCTCTTGGATCGATCTGCGGTTCTCCTAACTCGGGGTCCTCCAGCTCACTCGGTATCAGCTCAGGTTACTGTGGTGGATCACTGGGTCTTCATTAGATAAAGGCGGAAAACCTGGTCTCCAGCTCGGTCAGGCCCCACCTGCGCTCCGGCCTGGTCACTGTCCCGTTCAGCTACACTGCGTCTTGCTCCTCTCACTCCTAGGCGCGCTCTGCCAGCTCTTTCCACGAGGCTCAGGATGTCAGCGTCTCTCCCCCCACCCACTTCCTGTCCTCACCCTCAAAGCATGCCGGGAAATGTAGTCCCAATGTTCAGTGTCTCACATCGCGCTTGTCTCCCTCCGGTGGCCAAAAATAAGTACTACACGGTAGGGGATTTAAAACCAGCGCTACATATCCATGAGTGAGCCTGGGGGCAAATATATCCATGAGTGAGCCTGGTGGCAAATATATCCATGTGTGAGCTGGGGCAAATATATCCATGAGTGAGCCTGGGGCCGATATATCCATGAGTGAGCCTGGGGCAATATATACATGAGTGAGCCTGGAGGCAAATATTATTATTATTATTCTTTATTTATAAAGCGCCAGCATATTCCGCAGCGCTGTGCAATAGGCACAGTATAGACAGGGTTACAATACAATACAACGAACGACATTTGACAAACAGTACAGGAGGAGATGAGGGCCCTATTCCCGTAGGAACTCACAATCTAGGAGGGTTGGGGTTGGAAACAGGAGGAGAGGACTGCAAGGTGAGAGTGATTGATGGTTGCGTCAGTGAGTTGGGTGGTAGGCTTCCCTAAATAGGAACGTTTTAATGGAGCGTTTGAAGGAAGAGAAATTAGGGGAAAGTCTGACAGTACGAGGGAGAGCGTTCCAGAGAGTGGGGGCTGCGCGTGAGAAATCCTGCAGTCTATCATGGGAAGAGGTGATGCGGGGAGAAGCTAGGCGCAGGTCACTGTTTGACCTTAGGGAGCGGGCTGGGGTGTATTTGGTGATTAGTGAGGACAGGTAGTGGGGAGCTGAGTTAGTGAGGGTTTTGTAGGTCAGGGTAAGGATTTTGAACTTAATTCTGCAGTGGATGGGGAGCCAGTGAAGGGACTCGCAGAGGGGAGCGGCAGAGACAGAGCGGCGGGTGAGGTGGATTAGCCTGGCAGAGGCGTTCAGGATGGATTGTAGGGGGGAGAGGCGGGACAGAGGGAGGCCAGATAAGAGATTATTGCAATAGTCAAATCGGGAGATTACCAGGGCGTGTATGAGTTGTTTTGTGGTGACAGCAGTAAGAAATGGCCGAATTCTGGAAATATTACGCAGTTGGTATCGGCAGGAGGAGGAAAGAGACTGGATGTGGGGGATGAAGGAAAGAGCAGAGTCAAGTGTAACTCCAAGGCAGCGAACTTGGCTTGATGGGGAGATGGTGATACCCTCCACCGTGATAGAGAAGTCAGGAGGTGGGGAGGCATTGGAGGGTATTGGACAGATAAGCAGTCACTGACTTTGGAAAGGACAGGGGAGAGAAATCAGGGGTAGAGAGGTAGATCTGAGTGTCATCAGCGTAGAGGTGGTAATTAAAGCCAAAGCTGTTGATGATTTTGCCCAGGGAGGAGGTATAGATGGAAAAGAGCAGAGGACCAAGGACCGAGCCTTGAGGTACACCAACAGATAGAGGCAATGAAGAGGAGGAGTTACCAGCAAAGGACACACAGAAGGACCTGTTGGATAAATAGGAGTCAACCCAAGCGAGTGCGGTGTCACCGAGACCCAGAGAATTGAGGGTCTGTAGAAGGAGGGGGTGGTCAACAGTGTCAAAAGCAGCCGAGAGGTCAAGCAGGATGAGAATAGAATAGTGGCCGTGTTTTTTAGCAGTTAGGAGGTCGTTGGTGACTTTGGTGAGGGCAGTTTCAGTTGAGTGTAGGGGATGGAAGCCAGATTGCAGGGGGTCAAGTAGGGAATTGGAGGACAGGAAGAGGGAGAGGCGGTTGAAGACTAGTTTTTCTAAGAGCTTTGATGTGAAGGGAAGCAGGGATACAGGGCGGTAGTTGGATGGAGAGTTGGGATCTAGGGATGGTTTCTTTAGTAAACGGGTAACTAGCGCGTGTTTGAAGGCGGATGGAAAGGAGCCAGTGGAGAGAGATAGGTTGAAGATGTGTGTGAGAGCAGGGGTGAGGGAGGAGGAGAGGGGAGGAATTAGATGTGAGAGAATGGGGTCGAGCGGGCTCGTGGTGAGATGTGAGGAGGACAATAAGGAATTGACTTCCTCTGAAGTGGCTGGGAGGAAGCAGCAGAGGGTAGCAGAGGGGGCTTCTGGGAGTGGAGGTGGCAGATAACTATCTTGTGTTGGGATGTTGCTTCTGATAGAGTTTTACTGAGGAAGTAGTCTGCCAGGTCTTGAGCGCTGAAGGCAGCTGAGGGGGGAGGTGCAGGTGGGTAGAGGAGGGTGTTGAAGGTGGACCAGAGCCGTTTAGGGTTGGAGGACAGTGTAGATATAAGAGATGAGAAGAAGGATTGTTTGGCCAAGTGGAGGGCAGAGGTGAATGACCACAGAATAAACTTGAAGTGAACAAAATCCACTTCAGAGCGGGATTTCCTCCAGGCACGCTCTGCAGTGCGGGAGCATCTTTGCAGGTAGCGTATCTGGAGGGTGTGCCAGGGCTGAAGCTGGCGGCGTGGGGCCTTACAGAGTCGAAGAGGAGCAAGAGTGTCTAGAGCAGAGATAAGAGTAGTGTTGTAGTGATTAGTGGCAGCATCAGGGCGTGTGAGGGAGGTGGTGAAGTAGATTGGAGAATTGATGGGGGTCCACAGCATGTAGATTTCTGCGAGTGTGTGTGCGGGGTGGGGGAGCAGGGTGTTTAGGAAGTCCAGATAGGTTGAAAGAGAGAAGGTGGTGGTCAGAGATGGGGAAAGGGCGACAGTTGAACTCAGAAATGGAGCAGAGGTTGGAAAAGACAAGGTCAATAGCGTGACCATCGCTTTGGGTAGGGAGGAGGGAGGATTGTGTGAGTCCAAGGGAGGACGTGAGTGAAAATAGTTTGTAGGCAGCAGGGGCAGAAGGATCATCAATGGGAATGTTGAAGTCCCCGAGAATTAGGCATGGAAGATTAGAAGACAGGAAGTGAGAAAGCCCGGTAGCAAAGTGGTCAAAGAACTGGGAGGTTGGTCCCAGTGGGCGGTAGATGACTGCCACCCTGAGAGCCAGAGGAGAGAACAGGCGGATGCAGTGTGTCTCGAAGGAGGAGAAGGAGAGGGATGGAGGTGGAGGGAGATGCTGGTAGGTGCAGGTGGGAGAGAACAGGATTCCGACCCCGCCACCATTTCTCTCACCCGGTCTAGGGGTATGGCTGAAGTGTAGACCGCCATGTGAGAGAGCAGCAATGGAGGCCGTGTCAGAGGGAGTTAGCCAGGTTTCAGTTAAAGCTAGGAGGTTGAAGGAGTTTGAAAGGAAGAGGTCATGGATTGCTGTGAGTTTGTTGCACACAGAGCGAGCGTTCCAGAGGGCGCAGGAGAAAGAGGACAGGCGCTGAGGGTTTATGGGAATGAGGTTGCTGGGCTTGCAGGGAGGTGATTTATGTGTGATGGAGATAGGATGATAGGGAAGTATTGGATGTGTTGTGGGGCCAGGGTTAGGGGATATGTCACCTGCATAGAGTAACAGCAGGAGGGTGAGAAAGAGAAGGTGGGAATGGGATTTGTGTGAGTGGGAGTGTTTGGCAGCACAAGAGTTAGAGGGAGACCATGTTCTGAGGAAACAAAGGAGCTCATGCGAGGCCATCATGTGGGACGAGAGGAGGGAGGGAGAGCTGCAGATAGTGTAGGGGTCGGTGGTAGAGGGGCAGGAGTTCCATTTAAGGAGAAAGGTAGAAGTAAAGAGTAGAAGCGTGAGAGAAAGCATAATATAGACGTGTGTTTACCCAGAGTAAAAAGTGGGCCTTGCAGTTCCTTACTCCAGGAAATCAACTCCAAACTTCCACTTAAGAAGGCCACTTGGAATGGCACAAGAGCCAAGGCTCACTGGAGCCAGTCCTAGCTGTTATATAGGGCAGACTGATTGCATTCAGGCAGTTAAAAGGTAAACACCTGATGCTGGATGGGTTGTGTCAATAGGGCAGGAGATTCACATGCTAATTAGCAAAGCAAATGGTGGAGAAATGAGACAAAAATAAATAAAAAAAGACTAAGGCAACGTTACAATGTGGGTGCCTGCAAATACTGGGTGATGGGGGTCCTACCAGGAAAAGTATGCAGGGGATCAGTTTAAATGTGGGTGTCTGGATACTGGGTGATAGAGTCCTACCTGTGGAGAGAGGAGACACAGGAATATATCCATGAGTGAGCCTGGGGGCAAATATATTCATGAGTGAGCCTAGGGGCAAATATATCCATGAGTGAGCCTGGGGGCAAATATATCCATGATTGAGCCTGGGGGAAAATATATCCATGAGTGAGCCTGGGGGCAAATATATCCATGAGTGAGCTGGGGCAAATATATACATGAGTGAGCCTTGGGCAAATATATACATGAGTGAGCCTGGGGCAATATATACATTAGTGAGCCTGGGGGCAAACATATCCATGTGTGAGCTGGGGCAATATACCCATGTGTGGGCACTGCTGGGTATGTGACGCTGGGCACTGCTGGGTATGTGACACTGGGCTCTGCTGGGTATGTGACACTGGGCTCAGTTATACACACCTCACATTACTGTATCACAGAGCTCCACAGCAAGAAAATTCTAATGTACGGTGTGTATGTGTATGAGTGTTTGAATTTTATTGCTGTGTCGCACTGTGATACGCTCATACACACTGCATGTTTTTTTTTGGGGGGGGCAGCATTTCATCCTTCGCTCCAGGCAGCACAATGTCTTGGGCCGGCCCTGTACTGACCCCTAAGTGCCTTTGTTACTATTCTCTGAATATTATCTGACTGATCTACTGTGTTTGAACCAGAATTGGATATCTACTTGTGTATTTCTATGCTCCCTTGACTCGGCTTGATATTTGACTACTCTATTTGCTCTATAACCCTTAGGCTTGCCGCATGTTTTTGCCTGGTTCCTTCCCTAAACTCTCCTGTTCTGTTTTGTTTATTGCCGGCCAAATTAAGGACTGGTGTTTCCCTTATTTTTTGCTGTCCCTGCTTTATAGATCTACTTTTCATTATTGCTAAACCCAGCCATCTCAAGGACTGGTATAGGACCTGGATTAAGGGCTTCCTAGTCCTACTTGTCAGGCTTGCCTGAAACACACCCCAGAAAATCCCACAACCAGCCCTACACATTTGATGTGGAATAAAAATAATTACCAAACTTCATACAATCATAAACAACATAAATGAAAGTGAGAGACAATAGAGTTTTTCACTTCTCATCAGGGTCAGATTTACATTTCAGGAGCCTGTAGGCACAGAAAAATTAAATAATACATATATATATAATGTTTTACAGATAAAAGCACCTCCTTGCTGTAGTGACTGCCGGTAGGCACATGAAAAATTCTATTTTTCCATTATAATTACCATAAACCTTTTCCAAGTTTCTTCTTGTATATCAAAACCGAAGTAAGAGCTGCGCTACGCCATAGCGGAGACCCCCAAAAAGAATCAATCACAAGACTGTGTTGGTCTTTCAGAGAAGTCTAGCCTTCCTCGTTAAGCCAGATCTATTTGGCTATAAATTCTGTGAATTAATTTTAATAATCAGTGTACAGATACATTACAACATCAAAGTTTAGCCACTCAGTTAACTTATTACCACATATGGTTCACAAGAAATCCTTTTCCCATCTTCCCGCTTCTGCGCACATTTTCCTGCACTGAACGTAACAGGAATTCGGCCACAGCTCATATCCTATAGAAGGAACAACGGTCTATGCAGAATTGACACTAACGAAATGGAGGGGGGGGATTTCACAGCCCATTTTATAAGAACAGGCTTTTCAAGACAAAATATTTATTATATTTTACAGGAAATTAAAATCTAACAATTCTTTCCTTTGATCACATATCACCTGTGATCATCTAAAAGATAAACCAAACTTAGGCAATTAAACTAATTATACCTGGGCTACAGTGTCCTTGCCTAAGACCTTTAGTTCATTCTAGATGCTCAGAGGGGAAGAAAAAAATTCTGGCATTTACTCCTTAAATACATCAATACCTTTATAATGTACAAAAGGGATTCCCCAAGGAGGCCCTTTATGAGCATAAAATACACTTATCTATCTAGATTCACTCTTCCAGCGAACCACTTGGAGCGTAGGCAAAAAATACCTAATCTAGACATTAAATAACTATTTATTCCCATTTCCCAAAATATAATTCACCGAACAAGAAAAGTATAATAACTTGAATGTAAAAGTTCATTTATCTAATAATCAACATGAGTCAGATCTATATCTGTGTGTTTTTCTATGTTCAGATTCACTCCACAGACCGCATACACACCTGCATTCACACACACTCTCAAGAAATACATTCTCATTTTCCCAAATCCAATCCTTTCTCACACTTATCTAGGGGATTAAATAAAAAAAATAATATCACATAATCTAATACCGTAGTCCAAAGTGCGAGATCAAGGTTTGGTCTTTTTCAACATCCCAGCTTGAGACGCATAATCATTGAATGTCATCAGAGCTCCCGCCATAGGGACTCCTGAACAAGCTGTCTCTTTGCGCTTGTTGCTTATTACCTGTGAACTTTGACCTTGACACAAAATGTCCATGATTCGTTCCATATGCAGTCTTTGTGACTGTCAGGTTTCTTGATGATGTGATACGGTTTTAGCAACAATAAAGAAAAGAAAATATGGTATACCCCGCTAATCCTATACATCCATTCATTCATTGTCACTCTCACTCTCAAGTGCACGAAAACAATAAAAATGTTAATTTACACAAGAAGAGACACAGATAATAAATTTTAAAATTTCCCCGCAAAGCCTATCGGCCTCACGCAACGAGAAAAAAATTATACTACTTCTGACTCATTGTTAGAGAAAAATATATATACGCAACTTTGGCTCAAAAGGGAAATAGCCGAAGTGCATACTCCACCCATTTTAAATATCAAAAAATAATTAATTGAGATCTTATCCATTCTTGTTTGGTGTTTTGAAACAAAACTGGTGTTTATAAAACACACCGATCTTAAATAAAATAAAAAAAATAAAATCAATTTATAATTTTACCGAATTAAAACTTTCCATTTACCACTATATATGTCATGAAACGTATTTATGCAAATGCATTAAATTATATGTTCCTAACATTAATTAACTCTAATTTTAATTGGATGTGATCTCCAATAATCCTAAATGTGTCAGGGAATTTGAACAATATTGATTGTAACCGAACAACAAAAATAATAAAATATAAAATAATAAAAGACACAAAATAATTATCACTTAGACGACAACACAAAGATAATCCATCAACATATAAAAATACATTATCTTCTTTCTTTGTCTTCTGTCTTATTGGTTGAAAATAACTGTTTTGTAAAACTGACATGTCTTAAGTTTTATTTCCAAATCAATGATCTTCTTTAATCGCATGATTTATTGATGAGGTGTTGATAAATTTGGTGTCTGATAATTCCTTATTATCTGGTTGATGTAACATTGCAATGTGAAATGATAATGTGTTTGAGTAAATTTCCTTCAATTCCAACAGCTTTATCAATATTGGTATTCAATAATCTTCCATCTAGCTTGATCAAAGTTGGCATGCATGGGTAGTTTTCATCTAAAGTAAAGACTTGGGAAAAATTTTTTATTATTAACCTGTCAAAAACTTTAAAATTCATATGGTTAAAATACTTTTAAAATGGAGAAAAAAGAATGCAACACATTTTGGACACAAAGAAAAAGGAGTGGTCATGAGAGAGAGAAAATAGAGGGGCTGGGAGAAAAATACGAAAACTGTTTTTTTTTTACTTTTGCAACGGTCACCAATTTTCTCAAAATGCTCTTCAATTCAAATGAAAAAAATAACAAATATCATGAACTGGGAAAGAAAGTATAGAAGGGCATGTTTAAAACTTGACACGTTAACTAGCACAAAGTTCTCAGAGGAAACTCAGAGAAAAAGATTCTTAATAAACATCTAAAACTACAATCATTATTAAGGATATTGGTTAAAAACAAACATTCAAACGTGAGGTGTTTGTGCAGCTATTTTACAACCTGTTTAATTCCCTCCAAGAAAATTCAATGGGGGCACAGTCATACGTTGTTGCACTTCACACCAAAAGACAAAAACATCAGACGGCAAAAAATAAAACTAGACATCTGGCTACCACTGCAGAGAAAAGAAACCATCAAACAATACTCAAGATACCAAACTACAACCTTCCATCTCCCTTAGTCAACTAAAATAAAACAAAAAAAAACACCTTCTCTCATTTGAAATCTGCCTAATTTCCTTTGTACAGCGCTACAAAACCTGTAGGCGCTTTCCATTAAACTTTCACTCAAATCCTTCATCTTTATATCACTTCATCCTCTTAGATTCCAAACATTTTAAACATGACCTTTTTGCTTACTGTATTATGATGAACCTACATATATATTCCATTATACAAGTTACAAAACCTGTAAATGACCTCAGTCAGCCATTTTGGCAAAACATATAACCTATATTAAGTTGTGGTCAATCCCTTTGTGCTGGACTCAAACAAAGACCAGAGGAAAATAACCGACCATGCCTCTTTTGGGAAAATTTATAACTTCTATTAAGGCAGATTGACGCCCATCACCTTGATACACTAATTTTTTTTATATATATCATACATCAACTTATATCATCCATTTACAGTAAATCCAGCTCCTATAATTACGTTTTTTTATTCCACATCTGTCTCCATTGTATAATGCAGTAACAGTTCCACAACTCAACTATCCAACTCGCTTTGCTAAACCGCACTACACATTCCATTATACATTACAAAAAAATGTTTTTATTATTATTAAATAAAGCGAAGACAAAAAACTTTTTCTACAAAAAAAGCAGACGCTTTTGAAATTTACTGTAAAGTAAAGCCCTATTGTCTCCATTTCCTGTTCCTATTTTATTTATTTTTTACACGAGGCAATGCAGTAAATACATAGAAACGAAGCAACCTGTAGTAAGAGAAGCAGTCCCTATACATAAATTATACATAAAAAACACTATCAAAACTACGAAATACAAAACATCAAAGATAAACACATATATTAATAGTTAGTAAAGCCAAACATTTAAATAAACAGACGTAATCAATGGCAAGAAACAAAATAAAAAAAAAAAAAAAAAAAAAAAAAAAAAAATGGCAAGAATGCAAAAGAAAAATTGCTCTCAACGGAAGCAACGCTATTTTGTCTTCTATCTTGCTATATAAGAAGAAACCAAACCTAATCAATTAAAATAAAATGCTCACAATTACAAGATATTGACTACCAGAAACACCAGAATGGAAGTACAAGATACACAGAACGGAGACAATACAACTAGAAACATCTCTTTTCTTTTTTTTATAAGTTCAATTTCCAGCATATACAATACACTATACTCAGCACAGCGGGCGAGTTCAAACAACACACGTGAGGTCCTAAAACGATTTTTCCTTTACTACAATACATAAAATGACAAAAACAAACCAAGACAAAGAGTCCAACCTTGCACCAAAAAAAATAATAAAAAAAAAATCAATAAAAAAAAAATCAACAAGCTCTGAACCATACCTTTAACTTCAAGGAAAATAAACAAAAACCAAGCCTGGAGGCAAGTTCGCAAAATCTGAACAAGCAAATGTAAGGATACATTTAAATGTAAGGATACATTCGAATGGCAAATCCCACTTCAGACAACAACTGAAAAATTCTATTTTTCCATTATAATTACCATAAACCTTTTCCAAGTTTCTTCTTATATATCAAAACCGAAGTAAGAGCTGCGCTACGCCATGGCGGAGACCCCCAAAAAGAATTAATCACAAGACTGTGTTGGTCTTTCAGAGAAGTCTAGCCTTCCTCGTTAAGCCAGATCTATTTATTAAAATTCACAGAATTTATAGCCAATCAGTGTACAGATACATTACAACATCAAAGTTTAGCCACTCAGTTAACTTATTACCATATATGGTTCACAAGAAATCCTTTTCCCATCTTCCCGCTTCCGCGCACATTTTCCTGCACTGAACAGAACAGGAAATCGGCCACAGCTCATATCCTATAGAAGGAACAACGGTCTATGCAGAATTGACACTAACGAAATGGAGGGGGGGGAATTTCACAGCCCATTTTACAAGAACAAGCTTTTCAAGACAAAATATTTATTATATTTTACAGGAAATTAAAATCTAACAGCACATGCTTACTTTGCCTAAATGTAAATCTGACTGTTTGTCTCATGACACTCCACTTGACCTACGGTTAGTTAAATTAATGTATGCACACCATATTGTTTGTTGTAAGTATATTAAATTGTGACATATGATCTGCCACTAGCTTTTACAGGGTTATTCAGAGAAAGGTGAAACTCCTGGAGAACGTTTGGAGAAGTGAAAATTCCAGGTCAGAATAGCTGATTTGGAAAGTGAGATAAATGGCAGAATTTTTCTGGTTTGGCTATTTTGGTCTAGAACTGGTGGAAACTTTACAAAACTTTTTTGGGATTAGATAAAGTATTCATGCATGCGCACAACTAGTTAATTTTGTCAAAGCACACATTAACTCCTACTATATCTGTTTCTTAATCAGTTTGGTTATTTCCAATAAAGAAAAAGCAGAAAACTAGTGGTTAAAGATGCCTGTGTAACATGCACAGATGTGTTGAATGTGTTGCAGTATTACATGGGCACTATTAGGTTGACAAAGATTGGCTGGGTGGAAATTCCTTTGCGCAATATACCACCTACTCGCTTGCAAACCTCTGTCATGATGTATGTTATTACATTGCGCTGGCCTTCATGCATAGCAAAGTCTGCTGGTGGTTAATAAGTCTGCATTTCTGGTCCTTGCATGTGGCACAGTAGCTGATTTATTTCTCTTCAGATAGCAAGGGACCCTTAAATGGATATTCTTTATTGAACCATAAATATCTTACCTACTACCAACTGCACAATGATTCTTTTTTAAAAGGCCTGTCAATTAATGACAATTATTCTTTTTCTTATCTCAATACCCCGCAGTTCTTTCCTGCCACCTTTTGTCGTTGTAAACAGCAAGCCAACCAAGACACACAGTGTTTGGTCCTTCTCATCATCCTCTCTCACCCAGTTTTTAGCGGACCATGGGAAAATGCTGAAATGCTGAAATAGTTAAATTCAGGTTTTTTTTCAAAAAATAAAAAAAAATGTAAAGCCCATATACGAGCGCTAATGCAGCATTCGTGTGTGAGCAGCTTGATTGGCTGTTCAGTTAATCAGCGTGGTATTAAAACCCCCTCTATTTTTTTTTTTAAATGGCAATTCCATGTTCACTACTTTATACATACTGATGTTATTCATGAAACACAATTTTCATATAACTAATGGAATATATAACTAATGTTTTGGATGATTAAATGTGAAAAATATATGTACGTACTGTACATTATGGAATCTAAATTAAAAATGTACAATTTTTTTTCTTTAAATTTTTGAGGTAACTTTCTGACTTGACTTGACATATACCTACATGTAGTAATGAGTAATGATATGATATATTCTAAATCTGCAGAAAACACAAATACATATACAGTTGCAAGAAAAAGTATGTGAACCCTTTGGGATTACGTGGAGTTTTGCATGAATTGGTCATAAAATGTGCTCTGATCTTCATCTAAGTCACAACAATTTGAAAAACACAGTCTGCTTAAAATAATACAACACAAACATTATATGTTTTCATGTGTTTATTGAACATAACATGTAAACCTTCACAGTGCAGGGTGGAAAAAGTATGTGAACCCCTAGCCTAATGACTTCTCCAAGAGCTAATTGGAGCCAGGAGTGAGCCAACCTTGAGTCCAATCAGTGTCATATAATTGGATGTGTTGCTGAAAGCTGTCCTGCCCTTTAAAAACACACACCAGTTTTGGGTTTACTGGTTTCAAGAAGCACTGCCTGATGTGAACCATGCCTCGCAGAAAAGAGCTCTCAGAAGACCTACGGTCAAGAATTGTTGACTTGCATGAAGCTGGAAAGGGTTACAAAAGTATCTCCAAAAGCCTTGATATTCATGTGTCCACGGTAAGACAGAATGTCTACAAATGGAGAAAGTTCAGCACTATTGCTACTCTCCCTAGGCGTGGTCGTCCTGTAAAGATGACTGCAAGAGCACAGCGCAGAATGCTTAAGGAGGTAAAGAAGAATCCTAGAGTGTCAGCTGAAGACTTACAGAAATCTCTGGCACATGCTAACATTTTTGTTGACACCTCTACAATAAGGAAAACATTAAACAAGAATGGAGTACATGGGAGGACACCACGGAGGGAGCCATTGCTGTCCAAAATGAATATTGCAGCACGTTTGAAGTTTGCAAAAGAGCACCTGGATGTTCCACAGCACTACTGGCAAAATATTCTGTGGACAGATGAAACCAAAATTGAGTTGTTTGGAAAAAACACACAACACTATGTGTGGAGAAAAAAAGGCACAGCACACCAACATCAAAACCTCATCCCCATTGTAAAACATGACGGCGGGAACGTCATGGTTTGGGGCCGCTTTGCTGCCTCAGGGCCTGGATGGATTGTTGTCATTGATGGAAAAATGAATTCCAGAGTTTATCATGACATTTTGCAGGAAAACGTAAGACCATCTGTCCACCAACTGAAGCTCCGCAGAGGATGGGTGATGCAACAGGACAATGACCCAAAGCATACAAGTAATTCAACAAAAGAATGGCTTCAACAAAACAAAATACGCCTTCTGGAGTGGCCCATTCAGAGTCCTGACCTCAACCCGATTGAAATGCTGTGGCAAGACCTTAAGAGAGCGATTCACACCAGACATCACAAGAATATTGCTACACTGAAACAGTTTTGTGTAGAGGAGTGGTCCAAAATTACTCCAGATCGTTGTGCAGGTCTTATCTGCAACTACAGGAAACGTTTGGTTGAGGTTATTGCTGCCAAAGGAGGGTCAACCAGTTATTAAGTCCAAAGGTTCACATACATTTTCCACCCTGCACTGTGAATGTTTACATGTTCTGTTCAATAAAAACATGAAAACATATGTTTGTGTTGTATTATTTTAAGCAGACTGTGTTTTTCAAATTGTTGTGACTTCGATGAAGATCAGAGCACATTTTATGACCAATTCATGCAAAACTCCACGTAATCCCAAAGGGTTCACATACTTTTTCTTGCAACTGTATTTGTGTTCTGCTATTATACATGACTTTAAATAGCATTTCGACGTGATGAACAAAATCTGGTTAAGCTGAGCTTGACAGTAAATGAACTATACATTGGTATCTGCAAAAAAATGCATTATATATAAAAATGCATATGTAGATTTGCTGATTGCGTGTTGTATATTTCTTGTAATAAGCTGTTTTATCTCTTTTACAGGTTACAATTCTCACTGTGAAAAGGGTAACTGCTACATTCTCGCTAATTGGGTGGTAAGAAACATTTTTTAATTAAAAAATAATTTATGCGGTATGCTTTATAAGAAAACCTTGGAATTACTAATTGCAGGTTGAAGTATCCTCCATTCTAGAATCATTACTTAAAGACACTGGCATGTCGTTAGCTCATGCAGTAACAGGTACACAGAGACGGACACTGATATACACAGACTCAAACAGGAAGATACAGATACTCATAGATACACACACACATACAGACGCAAGTAGACACTTATGCAGATGCATACAGACATTCATAAGGACACACACCCCTAGATACTACAGACACTAGTAGGTACACACTCACACTGGTGCCCACAAACACTCACACACAGGTCCTGCAAACATCTTCTGTCGTTCTTTTCCCACATCCCCAGACCTCATGCCAGTACCTGTCCACCCCTCTGACCTGATGTCCGTTACCATTTTTGCTTACCAGACCTCACACAACACAGTGTGGGCTTTTTCGACATGACATTTTGCTATTCGTTTATGAAGAACATCTTTTTTTCTGGAAGAAAAAAAAAATTGAAACCAGGAGCACCACTTTTTTAAAAATTAGTATAATGTGGTATGACGAATGCAAAGTTAAATGTTTCTGGTAGTGTATGGGAGTGACCTTTTAGTTACTGTGTGGAATCTTGACAAACTGTTTAAACCCCCAACTCTCGTGGTGGGACCCGCAGGATGCAACATGGCAGACCCTTCAGGCGAGGATGTACAAACACAGGCTTGGCAAAGATGAAAGTTTATTGTCCTGCAGCTGGTAGCACATGAAGGAAAACACACAGTGAATGAACAAGGTTGTACAAGGCGGAACTCACAAAGGTTGGACAAGGCTGAATTACTGAAGACACGTTGCATGGCTGGATGTAGGCAGGCAGGATTCAGGGCTGGATGTAGGCAGACAGGTTGCAGGAATGGATGTAGGCAGGGGCGGGGGGTGCAGCCCGCACCGGGTGACACCCTAAAGAAAAAAAAATTTTTTACACAAAAATATTTTACCAGGAAGGATACATTGAGAATTCTCTCATTTTCAAGTATGTCCTGGGTAGGCAAGGCCTAGGCTGGCACTTTCCAGGGGGTGGCAAAAAAATCACCACAAAGAGGATATTCACAGAGCACCAAAATGACACAGACCTTTCAGTGTTCTGTTGTTCCTCGCACTTTGGGGAATCAAATTTCCCCAGTGAATTTACCACAGGGTCCCTGAAGTGCAGGGAATCTGCCACCGAATGCTGCCGCAAACCCGTCGCCTGCTGTTTTAAAAAGAACTACTGAACGAAAATGTCTGGAATTAACATATAAGTTCCTATGAATGATAATAAAAAGGAATGTTACAGAAAAAAAGAAAAATTGCTATTAGAAAAAAAATAGAATTTTTTTTGAAAAATGCCTAAAAGATACTAAAAAAATAAAATCAATAAATAAAGAGATTTTTTACTATGGATTAAAGGAATAAACGGTTTATTAGATATTGGATAAAACGAGGAATATTTTTAACATTGAAACCTATGGTGTTCGTTCGCCCTGAATAAACCTGCCAAATGAAAACACCGGACATCAGGACATTTCTTTTGCTGTTCGGTGTCTCTGAACAGATTAACCATTACTTCTCTATGGGGACTTTCACTGCAAACAGGCACTGTGCTTGCTGTCAGTTTGACAAAATTTGTGTATGAGCATATCACAGAGCTCCACGGCAATAAACCTCACAGTAATGTGCGCCGTGTATTATGAGTATTCTCTGTTATGTGGGAGTACTGATTTATGAGTAAAAGTAGTTAAAAAAAACCCGTAAAACTCAGGGGGTGGGGTGACACCATAAGTTACCGCACCGGGTGACACCAACGATAATGACTCCACTGGATGTAGGCAGGCAGGATTCAGGGCTGGATGTAGGCAGGCAGGTTGCAGGGCTTGATGTAGGAAGACAGGGTTGGAGGGTACTAAGCTGAAGTCTCTGGAGAGCAGAGACCACACGGCTGAAGTTGCTGGACTGGAACGCTGGGTAGCAAGACAGGAACACTGTGCTAAAGCCAGGGACGTACTTAGAACATTTGGCACCTGGGTCAGATCCTATATTCAGCATCCTCCCAAACTTTAGTGCAGGTGTTTTTTTTATTTATTTTATATTTATATGTTTACAAAAATATTTATTGCACAAATTGTATGTCAACTCACAGTAATAGTGAAAGTGACCTAGTGAATAGTAAACAGTAAAAGTATATGAGCGTATCACAGAGCACCACAGCAATAAAACTCGCAGTAATGTGCAGTGTGAATGAGCGCGACACAGAGCTCCACAGCAACAACTCCTAGCAATGCGCGGTGTGTATGTGCGTATCACAGAGCTCCACAGCAATTAAATTTGCAGTAATGTGCAGTGTGTATGAGCGGATCACAGAGCTCCACAACAATAAAACTTGTGTGTATGAGCATATCGCGGAGCTCCACAGTAATGTGCTGTGTGTATGACCATATCAGAGAGCACCACAGCTGTATAACTTTCACAAAGGCCGCTAGTATGAGCGTACACAGAATCCACAGCAATAAACCTCTGATAAAGGCAGTGAATATGAGCATAGACAGGATCCACAGCAATAAAACTCTCATCTCTCATAAAGGCAGTGAAATATGAATGCACACAGTAATAAATAAGGAGAACCACCTGAAAAAGACTTCTTGTAAGAATATACACACAGTGGATGTGAGGAGAGGCAGACAGGCAGCCAGCCAGACACGACCCCCGCATGTTTCTGAAGAAAAGGCGCCAGGCGGAAACTGTTAGGGCGAGCTGCCGCTGATGAGACGTCAGCGTCAGCCCGTTGGATGGCCGGCCTGCTGCTCCCTCTGGCATGTGGCGTCAGAGGGGTGGGATCAGCGGCCTCCTTTGATGCATCATGCCCTTAGGGAGGGTGACACACAACCTGCCGCCCTTAGGGTGACACGCACCGTCACCAAAGGAAAACTTTGAGGTTTGATTTTTGAACCGGCCGCCGGGGCCGCACTGCAGGTTACTTTATTACTTGGTCCAAAGTTAGTAACCTGCAGTGTGGCCCCGGCGGCCGCCGGTTCAAAAATCAAACGTCTTACTTTGGTGACGGTGTCACCCTAAGGGCGGGTGTCACCTGGTGCAGACTGCACCCCCCGCCCCCACCTAGCGACGCTAGTGGGACTATCTCCTGGCGCTGCCAGCACTCCCTGGACTTCTGTAACGGTAGCTATATCGCTTACCCAAGAGTAGCAGAGTTGGGATCTTTGAGGACAAAAGTATCTGCTTGAATAATACAAAAAGGTTTATAACTACAGACTGTAACAAGGAGACACAAGGACTAACTGAATTGCCTCTAGGCTCTGAAGGTTTCAAGACCAACAGGTTACCTAGGACACACTCAGAAACAGCAGTCGTGGAATGACAGTCCGTGAAGTATTCAAGGTGGAGGGCAGTCAAATGCAGAAACCAATCGTTTTGGTACATACAAGGACTAACTGAATTGTCTCTAAGCTCTGAAGGTTTCGAGACCAACAGATTACCTAGGACACATTCAGAAACAGCAGACGTGAAATGACAGTCCGTGAAGTATTCAAGGTGCAGGACAGTCAGAGATGCAGAAATAACATAAAACAGAAATAAACAATAGTTTATAATCGTGGTCTTAGCAAAACCATAAACCTAAGTAGTAACCTGGATAAAGGGACCCCGAAGGGTTGCAAACGTGAGGGGTTAGAATCCAAAACAGCTAGTGATCAACCCAGAAACCAGCAAAACAAGTGATACAACGTAAAATGCACAATAGAGAGAGGAGTAAAAAGCCAAGCCGGGTCAATAACAGGAGAAGGGATCGCGTACAAAGCAGGGTCGTCAACAGTAAAGTCAAATATATAATCAGGAAGTAGCGGTGTGTGAAGTGAACTCCACAACAGGGCAATGAGGCCATTCCTAGAGCCCTGTTTTAAAGCCTGTGGCTCCTGGTAACCACACCTGACCCCGTCCCCTCAGATGCCGATCTGCCAGCAGAAAGTGCTGGCATCCGACCAGCCAGCGGTCCCCCTTCTTGCCCAGACCCCCCAGGGGGCACAGCGGGGGCTGAGAATGTAACCGCTTCCTTGTTGATTCTCCTGGGTGCTGCAGGGGCGGGCTCTGTTTCAGCCACACCCACGTCATCAGGTGTGGCCAAGATTGAAAGCTGCGCAGGCACGTTACAAGTGACTTGTCTGCCGCGAGAAGCTGCCTGGCAGCTCAGACGCAGCCTCACAACACGTGGAAGCGTATCAGTAGGATCCACTTCTGAGCTGCCGAGCAACTTCATCCGCTGGACCGCCGGCGCCTGCAATCCGAACGGGATTGGATTGCAGCACAAAACCGTGGCAGCGGACCCTCGGGCAACTCCCCCTAATAACTGGTACCTGAGGTGGACCAACTCCCCACCCCCCCTTAGTACGCCACTTGCCAAATCATAGGATATACTACAGGCTTAGATCACAGAAACACTGCAGGCTAGAACGCTGGATACAATGCAAGCTAGAACAGTGAATATACTGCAGGCTTGGAATGCTAGATGCACTGCGGGCTTAGGCCGGGTGCACACAAGCGTAGTCTGCTGCGCACAGTACGTGCGTTTTGACGCGCTATATGACGTCCATTCTAGCATATAATGTCGTGGATAGAGAACACCAAATGTAGTACGTGCGCAACGCATCACGGACGCTGAAGACGTCCGCCATGGAAACACAAACATGAAAGCGCTAGGATTGACGCGGTATAGACAACGTTGTACATGTGCTGGAGGCAAATTCAGTTTGTACGACATCTGTCAAAAATAACGGATCATCTGGCATCTAACAATCTCTTCCGTCATAAAGTGCTTCCTTTTTAACACGCGTACTGTGCGCAGCAGACTATGCTCGTGTGCACCCGGCCTTAGATTACATGGTAGAGTCTGGAGGAGCAGTACTGATTCCATAGTGGAACTCAGGACAGAGCCCTGTATAGATGGATAACAGCCCTTAAATAGGGAGTGGGTTAGTGCTCAGGTGGTCAGAGACAATGTAAGCTGCAGGGAAGTGTTGAACTGCATATAGAAGAGGGATGGAAAAGACCAGGGTAAAAATTTGGAAAAACAAGGTATCTCCAGCATTTCCGATAGGTCTCCAGGCTGGTGGCATGATGTCATCATTCAACATGCTGGACAAACTCTAGCAGGTATACCTGTAATTTAATTTAAATAAGGTACTTTTACTGGATCCAATCCCTGTCCCTTCAGAGAGGCTGGGCAGTGATATATTGAACAAAGATAATATGTATATATGTAGAACAGATGAACAGCGGCACTGTGGGTCTTCTTAAAGGATATATACTTTATTGTTTAAAAGCCAATGTTTCAGCTTGCTCCCCGCAAGCTTTCCTCAGGACCATAATAATAAACATGCACAACACAAATATATACAAAACAAAAAGCGACTCACTACTCACCATGATTCCATCCACCTGCGGCATCGCTGCGGCCAAACGCCGGCCAGCAATGATGATGTCAGAGGCAAGCTCCGTCTCTAAAACGCCATCACCTTGACAACCGTAACCAAAACGAATGTTATCATAATAAAACACCACGTGCACAGTTAAAACCATTAGATGAATTCCATACATAAAATCATTGTGGGAAATACAAAAGACTATCACTCTCTAAATAGAGGGGGTTGACTGGAAAATCCGAGCGGAAAAAAGAAATAAATAGTTGCAAAAAATTACAACTAACAGACTTGCTAGATCTGGCTAAACTGTAGCCTAAGTGACCAACTGTGGACTATCAAAAGCAAGAAAAATAATATAGATCAAAATAAATGACCATGCCCAGTCAACCCACCACTCTATTATGAATTACCAATAGCCGGTATACAATGTAGTACACTGTCTCCTTTTTATAATTAATTTGACAGAGCGAATCTTTCATTCAACCCTCGCAGAGACAGGGTGTCCAATTCTCCAGTCCAGTAAGCTTCTTTGCGTTGTAAGAGGTTGCTTTGATCACCCCATCTCCTTGGTCGGGGAACATGGTCAATAGCCGTAAATTTTAGCATGGGTAGTTGGTGTCCCATTTCAAGGAAATGTCTAGCTACTGGTGTATCACAAGTTTGATCTATGTATGCCATTCTAATCTAGGACCTTTGACCGCGTATATGTTCTTGTAGGGTGGTGTCTGTTTTCCCTATATGGCATAATCCACAAGGACAAGAGATCTTGTAGATGACAAAGTCAGTCATACATGTAATCCGATGTTGGATCTGATAGGATCGTGTTTTATGTGGATGGTTGAAGCGGGTGCCTGGAACCATGTGACTACAGGTCACACAGCCCAGGCACCTATAACAGCCATTATTCCGTTGTATGTTCGTTTTGATCATAACCATGCACAGGGTCAGTCTTGACCAACATGTCCCTCGAGGAAATCCCTCAGATTCCTCGAGCAGCGATAGCTCATCATTGGGTTCTTCCTGGTGCTCTTCGGAAGACTCTCATCTTGGGAGATTATTAGCCAATTTCGATGAAAAATCCGTTGTACTTCACGTGAATATGGGGAGAATGTAGAGGTAAAAACCAATCCTGGTGTCTCTTTTGGTAGTTTCAGTGTTTTTGCACTTATCAAGTTTTCGTTGCAGTGTGAATCTTGAATAGCCATTCAGAAAATTTAACCCACATCTCATTAATCTGAGACTCCATGTTAGAGTGATCTGAATTGTTCCTATACACACGCAAAAATTGTGTGTATGGAATAGATTCTTTTAAGTGCGCCGGATGGGAGCTATTGGCATGTAGGACCGTATTACAGTCCGTGGGTTTCCTGAACAGGGTGTATTGTAGACGATTATCGTGGCGATAGATGCGAACGTCAAGAAAATCAACTGAAGTTGAACTAATTATGGAAGTAAGTTGAATAGGAGTATTCAAGGAATTGATCTGTGAGATAATATTCTCCACCTGTTGTACCTCTATATATAGAAAATGGTATGGTAATTCTAATTATGTCTGGAATGCAGACTTGAATCATGTTTGTTTTTTTTTGTTAATTTCTTGCTCAACAAGAAAAACGTGTTTTTAACAAGGCGATTTTACTCATTGTCCTGATTAATGCCAGGATACACATTCTTTGTGGGACAGTTTAAATATTTCACTAATTTTATGTTACCTTTTCAACCCTTTATCTACAAAAGTAATGACGAGCGCTTTCTCTTACTACAAGGCTAGTGATTTAGCACAGCTAACACCATTCATTCAAATAATTCAGTGGGCAGACACTCCACGTACATTTGAAGTAAGATTAAACCTTAGATCTTTTTTTGGTTCATGCAAGGATATACATGCAATTTTGAAGGACAATAAAAGTGAAATATGTTATTAAGTTAACATATTTGTTTGCTAAGGAGAAATTGGCAGGAGAAGAGAACAATTTGGAAAGTGAGATAAATGGGAGAATTTTTCTGGTTTGGCTATTTTGACCTAGAATTTACACTTCTCCTGCCAATTCTCCTGAGTTTCACCTTAAGTGAATAGACCTGATAGTGGCCATAGTATCTCCCCCTTCTCTTTCCCTGCACTCGGCTGTTCCTGGTCTTTTGAGGTAGAGCTTTTGTAGCACAGGTCTACCCTCCAGCCTGAAGGCTGACGGTCAGGTCGTAATACAGTCTTCCAAGGGTTGGGACCTTATGAATGCCAAATTCTTGCTCACTGACATAATTTAAAGCTGAGGCTACTGGTCGAAGGACCTTTCAACAGCCTATGCCGGCAGACGTGTGAGCCAGTGGCGGAAGTACCAGGGTCGCAGTGGTCGCACTTGTGACCGGGCCCTGGCATTCCGCCACTAGAGGGGGGCCCAGGTAGCCCGCAGATTCCGGCAATCAGCACCGGAATCTGCAAGCAGCACCGCCGGCATGCAGCTTGGTGGGAACCACCTGACCAGCGCATGAGATTCACGTGAACTCCGCGATCTCGCGACTGCGCTGGTCAGATGGTTCCTGGCGAGTGGCCAAGCTGCATGCTAGCGGCCGCTCGGGAGAGGAACGGCTGCAGACAGGAGGTGAGGGCAAATACATCCATTGTCAGGACTTGCCACGGGGAAACTGTAGTACTGGAACGATGGGAACCCAAGAGGCAGAGTATACCAGATCGTGAGAGCCACTATACGAAGGGTGAGATGGAATGGTACAACCCTATTCGTGATAGTGGCTGAGACGTCAGGTGTTGATGGGTATGGAGAGATAGGCACAGGAATACTGAAGGCTTGACACGACGGGTAGTACTCAGTATATGAAGACACCATAATATAGTAACAGGCCCGTAGGGGATTATAGTACTCACGGTAGAAGATAGGTATCTCAAGGCACAGAGGGAACGTAAGATACTGTGGTATACTGTAGCAGGCTGGAGGCCTGAGGCTTGGTGAGACGGCTGTAAAGGCTGGAGAGCCAAAGCGGATTGAGGTGCTGGATGCGCTGTAGCAGGCCGGAGGTCTGAGGCTTGGCGGGACGGCTGTAAAGGCTGGAGAGCAAAAGCGGATTGAGGTGCTGGATGCGCTGTAGCAGGCCGGAGGCCTGAGGCTCGGCGGGACGGCTGTAAAGGCTGGAGAGCCAAAGCGGATTGAGGTGCTGGATGCGCTGTAGCAGGCCGGAGGCCTGAGGCTCGGCGAGACGGCTGTAAAGGCTGGAGAGCCAAAGCGGATTGAGGTGCCGGATGCGCTGTAGCCGGCCGGAGGTCTGAGGCTCGGCGGGACGGCTGTAAAGGCTGGAGGGCGGCCACTGTATGACTTGGAGACAATGATACACAGTCCATGTGCTAGGAATCATACTCAATAATTGGGCATTTACTCACAGTTCTGTAGCCTCTTTTAAACCGGGTCCCGCCATACCTGGCGTCTGACGTCACCTCCCGGCGCCGAGGTCCTCATCGATATAGCGCGCATGCGCGCGCTGGCCGCTGTCTAGGGGATAGGGTGCTGGAGGATGAAGGTGTGGTAACCATGGCGTCCGGTTGTGGTTCGCCGAGGACGGGACGGACAGCGTTAGCGTCGGGTCTGGCGGGTACCGGGTGGCACCAGGGGGCGATCCTGACATCCATGTGAGCTGGGGCAAATACATCCATGTGAGCTGGGGGCAATATATCCATGTGAGAGCTGGAGGCAATATATCCATGTGTGAGCTGGGGGCAATATATCCATATGTGAGCTGGGGGTCATATAACCATGTGTGAGCTGGGGGCAATATATATCCATGTGAGCTGGGGCAAATATATCCATGTGTGAGCTGGGGCAAATATATCCATGTGTGAGCTGGGGCAATATATCCATGTGTGAGCTGGGGCAATATATCCATGTGTGAGCTGGGGGCAATATATCCATGTGTGAGCTGGGGGCAATATATCCATGTGTGAGCTGGGGCAATATATCCATGTGTGAGCTGGGGCAATATATCCATGTGTGAGCTGGGGGCAATATATCCATGTGTGAGCTGGGGGGCAATACATCCATGTGTGAGCTGGGGCAATATATATATCCATGTGAGCTGGGACAATATATATATCCATGTGAGCTGGGGGCAATATATATACCCATGTGAGCTGGGGGCAATATATATATCCACGTGAGCTGGGGCAATATATATCCACTATCTCTTTTTATATTGCAGGGAAAAAAAATAGATCTTTTTTGGGAGGGGGCCCTTCATGGATTCTTGCACCAGGGCCCTCAGGTTTCTAGTTATGCCATTGGTGTGAGCTGTAGTCATTCAAGAGCCAAATGTCCAGGGGCCGGTCTAAACTGCTTTGGGTTGTGACGGGGGAAACCACGGTGTGTGAGGAAAGGTTTTTAACATCCAAGGAAAAAAATGTGGTGGACTCTATAGGAGTTGCAAAAAACTAACCACTTTGATTTTTTTTCTCCCCACTTTTTAGATTGTCCCTTTAACGTGATCTACTCTCCTAGCCAAAAAAGGGGTGTCCGCAAACATTTTATTTACATTTGTAAAACGCACAGAAACACTGATCAGGTGCAGTATTTAACCACTTTGTCTTGTTTTTCAGTTTGTGTATGCTTCTGGTGATATGGATATTTCGAAAGTTTAATTCTATGGCACAGGTAAGGATGTGTTTTTATTAAATCATGTTGTTTTTTGGGTAGTTATTTGCTTTTGCATTCAAAGTTTAATTTGTGACCACCCACACCAAGTTGCAGTTACAAGTATTTATAAAGCTCCAACAAGTTCCATAGCACTGTACAATGGGTGAGACAGAACAACAAAAATACATACAAGTTCAACAAACAGAACAGTAGGAGGGAGGACCCTGCTCAAGAGCTTACAATCTAAGAGGAGAGGAGTGACACATTGGGTAACCCAGCTCATTAGTCTGAAACGTCTCGTTAAGCTCCCGTAACTCACGCCATTTTTATTTTTTTTGGTATTCACTCTTTATAAAAAAAAAATATTTATAGGACGTAGGCAAAAATATATAATATGACGAAGGAAGGCGTCCATTAAATTCTGCAACCAATTTTTTTCTTTTTATTTATTAAAATTTTTATTATGACGGATAGTCAGCAAGATAAGCAAACAAATGGAAATGACCTCACAGGGCCAAAACTAATCTTCTCATAAAGACAAAAATTGGTCACGCAGGACCAAAGCATGTCATCTTAGGGTGATAAGTAGTCGCAGAAAACAGCATAACATATAAGCAAAATTACTCAGCATAAGGAGTCAATCAAATGGGCTAAAGAAAGGGGGAGGGAGATAAAATAGGGGAGAGGAGGAAGTGGCAAAGGCCAGTAGTGTGCCGACCCTGGTTCATTCCCATGTGGTAAACAACAGTGGGGGAAGGCCACGGGAGTAAGTGGCACAAGGCCTGAGCACCCAGGGGGGGCAAGCCAGGCACCTAGCTTTGGCCATGTCCCCTTAGGCGGCGTGAAGTTGCCAAAGGAAACAAAAAATGGGGTGGGGGACACATGGAGGAAGGGGGAACAGACAGGAAAAATAATAGTCATATCTGAGACAAAGGGAGTCAGCCGAGAGGGTAAATTTAGGCAACTTAGCACGGCAAAAGGTAGCGGTTTCAAAAATAAAAGGAAAAAGAAAAGGGGAGTTATAACAAAAATCAAAGTCTTCAAAAAGCATCTTGAAAACCTAGTCCGTAAAAATCTCCGCAATAATCAGTATCCACATAGAGCATCCTGAAAGCACTGGTCTACCGAGAGTAGGTCACCGCTGCATGAAGTATGACGGGGACCAAAATTTCTTGTGGGGTAGTCCACTTCAGCCTGTATCGAGCCATAAGACAGCGTGGTAGGCAGCAACAGTCCCGTATCTCTGGCACGTTAGCTGTTCGAGAAGCTCCTAAGCACGGTACAGCATGTGGTAGGCCCGAGGCCTCCAAGAACGGTAAGCCCTCGGGGGAGAATGTTGCCAGGCTGGTGAATCCTGTAGTCTTCCAGACCCTGCAGACTGCCAGAGCATCACCCTCACATGGACCACAGAGCACCCCCTCAGACAAAGGATCCAGGGACGGCTCCTCAACTGGGTCGTCAGGGTCAGCATCACATCCTCCGCCTTCTTCAGAGTGCTGCCCGTCCTCCACGGAACCAGGAAGCAGTGACAACTCTAGCTTGATCGCACCCACCATCTGCAGCATCCTGCAAGCCCGCAGCACGGCCATCATTTTGCGCTAAGTGCCTCTGGTAAGTAGGCTCTCATCGTCCCCTGACAGGATCTCCAGGCATGCGTCCAGGCCCTACAGCACAGCCTCCCCCTCTCCGCCAGGAGGAAGTAAGCCGCCCCGCAGGCCACCTGCACGCTCTCCCGCTGTTTCCTCCTCAGAGCCAGCAATATCGGCTGGGAGATGTGGGCCCACCATCTCTTCAGCCCGTATCCAAGTTCCCCACTGGGAACGGAGTCGTCAAGCAGGATGGGGGAGTATCAGTGAGGGACCCTCTAGGAGCCAGGCCGCAAGATGGCCACCAGCAAAGTGTTTCGGACAACGGCAGCTTCTGGGATGCTAGTCTCAGGTCTGGAGGGGGGAACTTAACAGGCTCCGGACAGATATATCCTATGGCCAGCCACGGAGGGACCTCAACAGGGAAAAATGGCAGAGAAATCAAGCCCAAAAACTCCCTTTTCATGGGAATTCGAAGCAAAGCTCCACCTAGCACATCTTCTCTCCACGGCTAGTCACCCCCCCCTTGTAACTCACATTATTATTCCTCCTGGTACCTGCACTAGTTTCAGCACACACCACGCTCTATCTTTGAATCTTGAAATGGTCCTGTCATCATATATGCTCTTGTCATCTCTCATTTATAAGCAAGACTGGTATTATTTTCTTCTAAATAAGCTATGTGATGGATCCCGCCACTCTGACTGAATATATCTGTTGCTGAAATCTTTCTTGCTCTGTAGACGCTTAGGAAAAGTGTGAAATGGCTCCCAGCCCACCCAGTCACTTGTTGCGTGTAGGGTGGAAAGTATGGATATTTTTAGGCTAACTGCCGAGGAGAGAGGACGCATCTTGCCGGGCTCCGCTGCTGCAGTTGTATTAAACGTGACTTTTGGTGCTTTTTTGCCCGGCATTTGCTCTCTGACCGGTCTCAGATTAACATCTGACCGAGAGGACAGTTTCTTGGAGATCATAAAGCTCCTGGCAGCGTGTTCCTGAGACAGATCGTCCTGGGATTGCGGGTGCGGCCTAGTGCGGTCGGCCATCTTGGATCCACGGAGTTTCTCCCTGTTTGTCGCGAGGACACTCATCCAGGCCGAGGATGGGTAAGAGGTCAGCTAAGCCGATTGGTCTGGATGGAGGGGCCCCGTCAGCGGGATATTCGAGAATCCATGGTCGGTGGAGGTGCTTCTCGGGATACAGCCCCCTCCCCCACCCTCCCAGCGGGATATGACTCATCGGATGATGGGGATTCCTATTGGCCTCGAGATGCTGAGGATGACCAGCAAATACTTACCTTATTGACCCCTGGGAAGGGGCCGAAGGCGACCAGCACGGCAGCTAAGACGAGGGCACAGGCGAAACGCCGCTCCCTGGCCGGAGTGCTACAGGGAGCCCGTTCGGGCCCGGTGATGTCCTGTGCTGCACCGCAGGGGAGTTCAGTGGAGGAACAGCAGTCCTCTGAATCAGACTCTTTGTCGGCTTCTGGTGGTCCAGGGCCTGCGGAGTCTCGCAGGGATTCGGTTCCACTCCGTCGTAATGGAATTGTGCCCTCATCGGTAACTGGTCCACGTTCCAAACCAATATCTTCCTCCAGCAACCAAGAGGTTGACGGCTACGATTCTCTCCCCTCTACGAAGGGTAACCTTCAGAAATTTATGGAAGAGCTGAGGTCGTGGCGAGCTGAATTCTCTGGACTATGGGTCCGCACCGTTGTCACTTCAGCACGTACCACCTCGATCTCAGCCCAATCAGCTGAAACGGTTTCTGCGCAAGCTCTTCTCTCAGCCCAGGTGGTGGAGCTCCGTTCACAGTTCGCCTTTCTGTCTCGCTCCCGTGGAGACCCTGGAGGCGAGACATCGCCGGCGAAATGTCCGTGTCCGGGGGGGGGTTCCTGAGTCGGTGCCTGCGGCTGATCTCCTTCGGTACATGGACCGTTTAGGTCGCCAAGTTATGGGTCTCTCCTCCGATGCCCCAGGAGTGTTTGCCTCGGTATTTCGAGTTAGGAAGGCTGCGACGGCGCCTTCAGCTGCTCCAAGAGACGTTATTGCCACAGCTGTGGAAGTGTGTGTGCAGGTGCAGCTTATGTTGTCTCCGGGGGCTCGGTCAGATGTGACCTTCGAGAAATCGACACTGCAGCTGTACCGAGACTTTACCTTTTGTGGCCCTCTTGGCGTGGCGGAGATTCCGGGGTGACGTTATTCCTTCGAACAAAGGGAGTACGGTATCGTTGGGGACCGGAGGGCTCTCTGGAGGTGAACCACGGGAATGTGCCCTATACTATTGCCGATCCTGCTGAAGCCTGGTCTGTCCTGTCCGGTGCGGACCTCTCACAGAAAGCGGCGGAGGACTGCCCAGGATGAGCATTCTCCTTGACTACCCTCCCTGCTTCACCTGTATCTGCCGAAAGCAATCTTGACCTATGGTCTGATTTTTGGTTTTTCATTTTTGGGTATTGAGGCTGTTCAGGATGCTCGTTGGTACTCAGGACTGGTTGTGAACTGAAAGAGCCAGTAGTTGTTTGTTTTTTGTACTTTTTAATTTTTTTCCCCCTCCCCCTTTTTTGAGATTGCCCTTGCTGTCAATTGTTCCCTGCGGCTTCCCTCTGTTTTTGATGTTTTGAAACTTTTAGGCTAGGGTCAAACGAAAGCATTTTTACACGCGAAAGTAAAAAAGTGCGTCCGAACGCATTAATGTATTTTTTCACGGAATATGCGAAAACGGTCATACGATGCGCAGTTTCGTGCGTGATGTTTTACGAATCCAAACCAGGAAACTTTTTGCATCTGGACGTTATGTTGGCCGGACATGAGCAGGGTCTGACGTCTCCAAATCACACGCACACACCGCTAGCGGGCGCAGCGCACTCTGTACGTCCGTACTAGCGGTTCTGCGTTCTCGAAAAAATGCGTTCATTTTCCACTTGCGTTGCGCGGCCGGACTTTCGTGCGACCGTACTTCGTATATTGGCTGTCATCGCCCGTGATTAAGTGCGCCAGAACGCACGTTAAAAATGCACTGGTCTGACCCCAGCCTTAGGGATCCGCTGTCTCATGCCCTTCGGGGCTGTCGCAGGGTTGCATTGTATATATATTATTATTTTTTATTTTTTTTCTTACGGCTGCGTTACTGTAACGGTTTATCTATATATTTTTTTCCTTTTTTTTTTTTCTTTGGCCCTGTGAGGACTTTTGTCTAGATGTTCTAATTGCGACTTGTTAAACTCTTTATAAATAAAGAATTTAAAAGTATGGATAATTTTAATGAAAAACTGGACAGCCTTTATACAACAGAGTCTGATAAGCCTGCAATCCCCGTTCTCATATCCTACCATCCCCAGACATCCAGGCACCACAATCGGACACCAGCTATAGCCCATTCTGGTGTCACTGCCCCAGCTATAGCCCATTCTGGTCTCAGTGTTTTGCTCGATAAGTTGCAGAGTTCAAATAGTTGAATATACATAACGCTCCAAATGATGGCCGTGCCGTCACAAGCTATATCCCAATTTCAAAGTGCACTTTTGCGCTGTTCCTGTGGTATCTCATCAGTGGATGGATATTGCATTGGCCTGAAACATCACTGCCTATCCTAACTTAGCGTCAGGCACTGCCGTCATCATTCTCTGTGGGTGGAGCTTACTGAGGGCCGTTGCACACCGCTGTCAGTGTCCTATAGGACAGCTCTCCGCTCACAGAAGTCACTCACTCCAGGGTCTTATCACCAGAAGTGAGTGACAGAGAATTAGTTGACAGGAAATAAGTAGCAAAAAATTACTAATACACATATATATACGTTGGCCAGTATTACAAAGCTGGTGCTAACTTAATCAGAGCTGTTGTAAACTTAGCAACTCCATAGACTAGAATTGCTCTGGTAAGTTAACAACAGCTCTGGTTAATTTAGCACCAGCTTTGTAATACAGCCAGAGTGTTTCCCTTTAAAAAAAAGGCCAACGTCTGTTGGTCCTAACAAGTGCACTTTAAGACTATCAATGACTGCAAGTCATGCCGACAATGGACATGGATATGGGATTACCGCATTTTAATATGAACTGTGCTTTGGACCCCAATGATGCTGGATCAGGATACCCAAGATGCCCGCAGGAAACCTATTAACAAACAGTCCATCAGCCAGTCTGTCCTTGTAAAAATGCATCAGGGACACAGTGCCATGAATAAAAGCTTACATAGATTGGTTAGCTGGTAGGGAAAAAAAGCAAACCTTGAATTGTTTGTCTCCTATTCCTATTGTCTTGGTACATGGACCCAAGAACACTAGCATCTCCTGTGCCTTGCTTGCATTCCTAACACCATGAATCTCACTCATACTCACAATTATGCATTTATATCTCTCACAAATTGTGTCCCTTTTCTCCATTCCTGAATGCCATTCTCTGAGAGATATATCACAATTAAGACAGGTCCAATAAATCAATCTCCATGGCGGCTGTAGGGATTTGATAGGACAAAAAGGTTCTAATGATGATATGAGTAGAGTGAAATGTAATTACACAGTAACTGTTAACTTTGGCATGCCTTCAGGTCTGTAATTGCTGACTGATATCTTTAATGTATGCATGTGTTGGGTTTGCAACATTACATGGTTTTACATGGGACATTGTGATAAGAGGGTACAAACTATTGCCATTAAGTCATTATCAATCAAAAGAAAAGCATAATGCAATGGGTGTTCTAAATATTTATGGGGGACGTCTATCGGCACTGTTCTGTACTAACAGCAATGCTTTTTTTCCTCTTCTTCAAATCAAGCCAATTGGATGCCTTATTTAGAAACCGTGGCTGGTAGGAAATGCATAGATCTGCTCTTTGCTGGCCTAAATGCTAAGAGGCTTTCCAAAGCAGGCTGATTGACAGACTTCTGGGCAGAAAAAAGCCTTTCAGGTCAGAAGGCTAAATAAGCCCCCTGGGACTACAGACCAGGTGTGGTTAGGGAGGAGGAATGTTCAGTTCAACCTGACTATTTAAAATACTTTTTTTTTTTTTCAAATTCAAAATTTGGTTTTATTAAAGAGTATCAAATACAGAATGGAAAATAAAGACATTGCAGTACAAAACGATACATAAAAGAGGGAACATACATCAAGAGGTGCAATACAATTCGGAGGTATGTACAAGATCTGGGTAATCTGGTCAGGGCCGTATCCCTTAATATCCGGTAATTAGCACGTCAACCAGGACATTACAATCCTGGTCCGTCAGGAGCTAAACAGCAGCCACCCAAGTTGTGGATTCCGGTAAGTTGCAGTAAAATCATAGCCTCCAAGGAGAGAGGTAAGAGGGAAGAAAAGCATGTGATAAGAAGAGAGAGAAGACAGGACGAGGGGGAGAGAGGGCGAGAGAAACAGAGGACAAAGAGCGAAAACAACAAAAAAAAAAAAAAAAAAAAAAAGAGGGGGGGGAAGTAGACACGTGCGAGCTCTTACTATCCAGAACACGCCCGGGGGGGGGGGGAAGGCCAGGGAGACAAGCCAGGGATCGCGTAAAGGAAAGCGAGCCAGCGTACTCCTCAGACCCCTCCATCTGCCGCTGTCCGGGAGCTGGTAATAGTGTCGGCAACATCTCCAGACCTATATTCGTCCCAATAAATCCAGGCACCGCAGAAGGCCTCCATTTGGTCCCGTTCCACCGCTACTAAGCGATCAACAGCACGTAGTATTTAAAATACTTTGACTAGAGTGTCCCTTTTAAAGGAGGGGTCAGCAACCGTGGCCCTCCTGATGCTTTAGAACAATTACCATGATGCTCCGAAACCCACCCAGCATAGGAAATGCAAATTGCGCACCGTAACAGGACTTGCAAACGTTTCGTACGCAAGTCCCGCAGCACCTGTGTAGAACAATGGATGCGTGCAGCTCTGATCCATCGCGGTGTCTCTGAGACCGATCACTAATGCAATTGGTCTCCGAGATAGTGATGTCGACACGCTCCTTGTGTGCTGATGTCACTAGTAACCGATTAGTACCCGGCAGCCGGGAAATTCCACAGCTGATGGTGAAGCTGGGTGGGGTGGAATAAACCCCTGCACTTCACCCAGCTTTTTACCAAAAATGTGGGGAGAAGGAGGGCACTCCACAAATCCTGAACATTTCAAAACTCTAAAGTAGTCAGGATGTGTAGAGTGTTCCTTTTAAAATATTTGTACAGCCTTGTGTTACATAGCTCAAAGCAGGCATTGCTGCCTACCATCCATGCTACCCCTTGGATCCATATGAATGCACTTTAATTACATTATTCATATCCTAATCCTTAATTAAAGTAATTTATTTAATAACACTATAAATATGAATATCCTAGCGTTTAAGTCTTACTCTCCTAACCACTTGGCAAACCCTAACATCTTACCGTGTTTTCCATTTTGAAAAATATGTGCTTTACCTTTAACCAAGGGGACTGAAGGGACAGTAAATCGCTAATAATGGATAATAAATCCAAGGGCCATAAACCTAGCACTCTGCACTGTAATCTTAATTATCCCAATAAAACATTCTCTTAAATGATTTCCGTTGCAAAGAACACGTTGTTCACGATTCGTTGTGCCGGAGGCTTGGCTGACAGTTGTGGCAGTCGTTCTCCACAACACGTAGCATTAATTGCTCCAATAAAAAAAATCCTCTCCTATAAAAAAACTCCATGAGCCACAAATGCTCTGTTAAAACCATGATTCTGTGCTGTTAAGAGGCTTTCTGTCTGGTTGTTGACATCTCAAGACACCAAAATAAGTATGGAGAGGCTATTGAGCTCCTTGTAGATGAAATACAATATGCACATACAGGGGACTATTACAATCTTCGCGCATCCGTATGCGTGTGCGCAAAAACGCATTAACGCGAGGGGCAAAACCCTTTGCGCTGAACGTCGTATTACAATGTCAGCACAACAAACGCGCGTATACGTCTAACGCAGGTGAACCTGGGCGAACGCTGAGCGAGATTACTGTACGTCGCACGTCCTATACTTAACATTGTGAGCGCAAATGCGTTTGTGCGCTGGTACGCGGATGATATTACAATCTATGCGCAGGAATTAACGCATAGATGTTGCGCGCATAATTTTAGCAACTTCTAAAAGCTGTTGTTAATGGCAAATTCTATCAACCTGGCCGAAACCAATTACACGAGGCCAAAAAAAAAAATGCAGCAAAGTATAGTTACACATTCTACACATACCAAACCAATAAATTTGAGAAGCTGTGTGTGCATTTTTTATTGATGCAGCATATATCTGCAGATTGACTTTGACAGGTGCAATAACTTAACGTGAAACAATTGTCGTTCTTAATTCTGATTGGTTGAATCACGTGAAAAAAAGTCTGTACACTGCTTTCTGCACGCAATGTTGTTGCGCGCCCGTTCGTGCGCGCCCGTTCGTGCGCGCCCGTTTTACGCTCGTTATTGCTCGATGGATGAAAAAATGCGCAACGATTGTAATTCCAGCGTTGATTTACGCACGTTAACGTTTAACGCTGGGCGCACAAATTCACGCGTTGCGCGTGCGTTTTTGCGTGAAGAATGTAATAGGGCCCACAATGTTTAAAAAAAGTAAAAAAATAAAAATGATATTCAAAATAGAAGATTGTATGTATTATAGCCTCTTTGTGTAATATTATAGGCCATTACCTCTTTTCATTGCATATCCAGGGTTCCCCTGTCAGTGTGGAAGCAGCATTTTTTTTTTAAAGGTCATTCTTACGGGTTTTAAATTAAGCCTTAATAAACCCTTTCTGTTAAAGTAAGCATTATAGCTATGAGCACAACATACTTATTTTCTTTCTTCAATGAGGTAGTCCTGTTTCTGCAGCAGCCTCCAGTACCTGCCTTTAACAGCCCTACTGTGTTAGGGGAGGTGTATTGAAGGAGAGTCTACTGAGACTTTGTGGGCCCTAACGCCAGTGACTTTAACACATGCCAGCCAGATTACATCCCTAACGCTAAACTCCTGAAGAATCCACATTGGTGCTTGCGCGAGTTTACTTTACTTTTCACATCCTATGCTTAACATGGGGAGCTCAATCCGTAATTAGCGTTATGATAAGTAAGGTATTACAAATTGCTAGCGCTAATTACCGCACCAATGCATTAACCAAATATTTAGCTACACCTGAAAGCTGGTGCTAAATAATTCCGCTTTTGCAGAATCATTTAGCACCCCCTAAACCCCGCCACCCAATAAATACGATACTCTCCTCTCATCATGCGGCAAGTACGATGGCTCAATCCGTTGCTTCTTCTGGCTGCGAGCAGAGTGAGACTGTGGACAAATAGTCCCCAGTCTCCCTCCGTGATCACTCTGCAGCGTTGCGCGATCTCGTGGCCTGGCAGTGCAACCGTCCAGAGTCCTATGGAGTCCTACTGCGAGAGTAAAGCTTCGTTCTGGTGCAAGGTGCTGAAGTAGCACCTGCCCTGGAATCTAACACTAAAACGACATGCTTATGACAAAGAAGCAGGTTTGTTATGAAAACAAGCCCAAATTGTCCTCTAAAATCAGTGTATATGGTCATGTGTCCAAGCTGTATATAGTTCATAGGAAAGTGATTTAAAAGAACGATGTACCATAAAATGTACCCTCCTCCCACTATAGTACAGCACTGTTGACAGCATCTGTGCAAATATTTTCTCAAACGCTTCCTTATGGAACCAAAACCTTGTACAATAAAACATTAGAATGAAAAACAATGATATAAACCAACAGAAAACAGGACGCTGGCTGCCCTCCACAGCACCCATAGGAGTAACACACTGAAAGAAACAACGCCAGAGCCCATTCAGCAAGTTTGTCAATTAAAGAGTTTGGAAACGCAGGCAGAGTCCTGTGTGTCATGCCGGCTGACCTACATGTGCGTAACTCCATCTGGCAAGCGATCCTAGTTGGACGCTAGTAAGAAGAGAAGGGGACCTCCCTTCTGAGAAAAACCAAGAAGTTACTTCCAACATCCAGAAAAAGTAAGGAACAAGCAACACCATTGAAGAGAACAAATCCAGTATGTCCACGAGTGTTATCCTCTAGGAAGCTTAAACTTTTTCGTTGCAAAACTTGACCGAAGGAGGACGGTGAGGATGGTTTGACAAACCCAGGGATTCTTCGTCCATGAGGGCAAGACACCCCCCGTCTGATGGTGTGTCAAAATATTGTGTCGCTCCATTAATCGACACTCGTAAACGTGCTTGGTACAAGAGGGAGAAGCAAACATTCTGGGCCATCAATTGGGAACACAGTGGGGAAAACTCTCTTCATTCGAGAGAAACCAAGCCCAAGAAATCCTGGAAAAGACAAAGAGGAGCTCCCTGATATTCCAGAGCAGACAAGTGGTGGAACTACTGTAATAGCTTAACTATGATTTTCAGGTCGTCTAGTTTGGATCACCAGTTCCTGCTTGTCAAATTGAGCCTTAAGAGATTGAAGGTCATCCTCCAAGGACAAATCGCACTCCTCCACCTCCATGATTCTGTGAGCATGTGACGTTAACTATGCCAAAGCTGATTCAATTGTTGAGATACGTTTACCCAGCTTTTCGTCCGAGAGGGGAGATAAGACCGGTGAAAAAGGGGGTGAAGAAGCGCCAGGCAAAAAGAAAAAATATTTTAATGGTTGGAAACTCTGCCCGGAAAACAGAACGGACCGGTTCACCAGGCGAAGAGACGGATTTACCATTAGGCAGAGTAGCCATGTGCCTACAGGCGCCTGGCACAAGGGGGCGCCTTGCTCTGTGTGTAAAAAAAAATATATATATATATATATATATATATAATATATATATTTACAATTTGCAATAATTTAGACCACTGTATCTCGGGAGCCCTAAGGGCTAGAGGGACATATGAGGTATCATTGGAAAGGTCAGCTTATAGCCTTTCCATTGATAACAAATATAGCCAGGTTAGATTTATGTAAAAATAAAATATCTATTAAAATTATAGTTTTCTCATTTTTTTTCTAACACGGCACTATTATTCAGTTTACAATTATAAAACGAACAGTGATGCTGCACTAACTCGCCTCATTTACCATACTGCCATCAAGTGTGTATCTGGTGAAGCAACGCATTGTTTAATTCACAACCTAGATCGTGGCGCTGCAGTGAGGAGGGACAGGAGGACTTTGGAACTGCATCCCTGAATTGTACACCGCACAAGGTTAAGTGAGTGTCATTGGAAAGGCCAGGTCTTTACTATGATACCAAACAAAACCATGTAATGTGTAAAAAAAAAAAAAATTAAAAAAAATTCAAAGTAAATGCAAAATATTGTTCTACAGCAGAGGCAGTGTTATGCTTTTACATCTAAAACAAACAATGCTGCTGCATTCACTGCCCTCCTCCTTTAACCATTCTACTCCACTGACTCCCTCACTCCCTGCCCTCTCTTCTACTATGTCTTCATTTTCTACAGTCTCGGAGGAGGATGTAACAGAACTTATGTCCTCCTACCCGACCACCTGTCCACTTGATCCTATCCCCTCACACCTTATTCGGCCTGTCCTACCAGTTACTGTCCCTGCTTTTGACTCATATTTGTAACCTCTCTCTCTCTCTCTCCTCTGGAGTCTTCCCCTCTGTATTCAAACGTGCATTGATCACCCCATTCTAAAAAAAAGCCATCTCTTGATCCTACCGCCCATCCCTCTACTGTCCCATCTCTCTGCTCCCCTTTTGCCTCCAAAATCGTAGAACGTCTGGTCTATAACCAGCTCACCAGTTTTCTTGCTGCTAACTCTCTACTTGATCCACACCAGTCCGGCTTTCACTCCCAGCATCCACTGAGACGGCTCTGACCAAGGTGACTAATGATTTAGCTGCCACTGAACCCAAAGGTCACTTCTCCCTCCTTATTCTTCTTGACCTTTCCGGTGCATTCGACACTGGTGATCACCCTCTCCTGCTCCTCACGCTGCATCAACTTGGCCTCAGTGACATCACTCTCTCCTGGTCCTCTTCCTGTCTCTCTTTTCGCTCCTTCAATGTCTCCTTCGCTGGTGTCTCTTCACCACCAGTTCCTCTTTCAGTTGGGGTCCCTTAAGGCTCTGTTCTGTGTGCCCTACTCTTCTCGATCTATACTACCTCTTTGGACAACCTCATCTATTCCTATGGATTCCAATATCCTCTCTATGCTGATGACACCCAAATCTACCTTTCCTCTCCCGATCTCTCTCCTCCAGTGTTGGACCGTGGTACAGCCTGCCTATCGGCTGTCTTCGACTGGATGACTTCCCGTTTCCTAAAGCTCAACCTCTCAACGTGAACTTCTCATCCTCTCTTCCTCTAAAACCTCCATTCCTGCGCCAATTTCTCTTCAGGTGAATGGTGCCACCATTACTGCTACCTCTCGAGCTCCATTGCCTCGCGGTCCTCTTGGACTCCAATCTATCCTTTACTCCTCACATTCAGTCTCTAACCTAAAGCTGCTACTTCCACCTAAAAAACATTGCTCACATCCGTCCCTTTCTGAATCCAGACTCTACTAAAACGCTCATCCAAGCTCTTATTATCACCTGCCTTGACTACTGTAACCTCCTCTCTGGCCTTAAGAGATCCCAGATTCTCCCTCTGCAGTCTGTAAAGAACACCTGTGCCCGACTCATCCGTCTCACCTCCTGCACCTCTCACACCTCACCTCTGTCAATCTCTCCCTGTTTCCTTTAGAATCCAATTCCTTATACTGGTGCTCACATACAAAGCTCTCCGTAACCGCGCCCCTACTTACATCTCCTCCCTTATTAGCAGGTACATCCCATCCACACCACTTCGCTCAGCCAATGATCTGATGCTATCAGTTTCTCGTACCTGCACCCCCCGACTTTCGCCTTCAGGACTTCACTCGAGCTGCATCCTTTCTATGGAACTGCCTCCCCGCAACATCAGACTCGCCCATCTCTCCAGTCCTTCAAGAAGTCTCTGAAAACGCATTACTATAGAGAAGCCTAATAGCTCACTCCATGATCCCCCCACTGTCATTTCCTGCTCCATCTTCCCATTCAGTCCTCATGCAACCTACTAATTCAAATACCCTATTCATCCTCACCTAATGTGTCACCCCTCTCCTCTTAGATTGTAAGCTCTCGAGCAGGGTCCTCCCTCCTTCTGTTCCGTGTGTGTAACGTGTATGTATATTTGTTATTCTGTTTCTCCCATTGTACATTGCTAAGGAATTTGTTGGCGCTTTATAAATACTTGTAACTGTAACTAATTCAACTTAGGCAAGATTCTGCCCCTTTTTATTTGAGCACGGAGAAAAAAATAGTTTCGGGGTTTTAAAATTTATTTTTTTAGTTTTTTTTGTCTCAAAACAAAGATTTAAATAGTAATTTTGGCATGTTTCTTTTTTTGTTTTTTGGGGGGGGGGGTAGGGGCGCCTACAGGCTTCTGAGGTGCAAATCCGGCCCTGGTTCCGGGGATGGCCCCAGTCTACAGATGACTGGCAGAGGAATTCCAACACTTGAGGGCGATATTCAGAAATTAAAATAGCTGCCCCAGGTTTCGCTTGGACTAGAAAAATTACAAAGAGCATGCGTGCCCCAGGACTCCACGAGGCAAAATTAATAAAAAAATTGGGCACGGTCTCTTAGTGGACATGAACTCCGAAATTGTCCACAGAAAGTGAAAAAGGCACCCCAGGGAGGGCCAGGGCTGAAAGATTAGGTGAGGAGATGGAAGCAGGGTGGCCCACACTAAGCAGTCCAGTAGCTGTCTAACTATGGCACCCCAGGACTGAAAAATTGGAACTCCTCCTCCACTCCATCACTCTCCTACCTCGAGGTCATGTAGAATTGCCCTAACTGGCGGACAGTTGTAATCTCCGGGAACTTCTCAGCCCTGGTGTCCGCTGCAGGGTAGGTCGCGTTTTCACCTCAAAGCCAGGCAAGATTATGGCTGCGGGGTGAGGCCCGAAGCACCACACGCTGTCTCCGGCTTCTCTGCGGCACTCAGACCCTCTGAACTGCCTCCTGTGCCAGATAAAACCGTGTCGTGGCTGCGGGCCGTCTTCGGCAGTGAAGCAAAGGAAGCTAATGTTGTGGTTCACTGTGTCCTGACCTGTATCGACCCACGACAAAGCTCTAGTTAAAAGTGGCCATTAACATGGACCGCCACCTGGAAGTCCACACAATTATTTTTTTATACTGTAGTTCTATTAATAGGTTACAATTACAATACTTAACTTTTCAGCTGCAACACTGGGCTCTCCCTCCTCTTCCACTCTAGGGCTTCCAAAGTCTCTGGATCTACTAAATTGTGTAATTTGCGTGTGAACGTTACACAGTTTATGTAAATTATAGGATCAGTGCACCACGTGCACACTTGGCATCGATTCCTGCGAGCAGCTGTCTAGTCTGACATGTGCTCATTTTGCCAAGTGATTGCACAAACTGATGGATTGGTGCTGCACGTACCCCTCGCAAAGCGTGTTGACATCATGGGTCCTTGAACTGGTTTCCGGCAGGCACAATATTCATAATCCAGTCTGTTGAGTGACAGCTTTGTGGGTGGAGGAAACTAAGCTTTACACAGCTGTACCAACCAAACAGGCCTGTGGGGGGCACTCTACACAGCCTGTCCATTTATTATTGTTAAGTAATCAAGGTGTGTAGAGTGTCCCTGTTAAGGCATGATGGCGAAAAACTCCTAATAGGTCTGGTCTTCAGCGGGGGGGGGGGGGGGGTACCTGCCACTCAACGGGTTCTTGTGACTATAATACACAAGGACGCTATATGCTATGTAATCTTGAGTTTTCGTAATACAGTAAAATGCAGGTAGACCTTGTTTCCTTTCAGTAGTATATTTCGACAATGGAATATCACACTATGACATAAGCACATTATTACATATGCCTCCTATAGACAGGATTGTAAATATGCTTTTTCAGTAATTGTGTTGTGCTACATCCTGAGCATTTGAATTCGGGTTCTTAATCAACCTGAGATGTTTGGAGGACACATGGTGACCTCCAAACTGTAATCATTTCTGATTCCGTTGTAATCATATATGTTTGTGTTTGATATTACTATTTTTTTTTTTTTTCCTCATGGTAGGCCTTGGTCACAGCTGGGGGTCACTGAACACATGTACCCAAAAAAATAAAAAAAGATATCATTGTTAGCATTTGGCATTGACGACCTAAATGCATAAACAGATTTTTTTTATTTTTCTCTTGAATCCATTCCACCCGAATGACATTGTACGGCAACATAATTTATGATGGACGGAGAAGTAGAGGATGAATAATAGCTGCAGGGTTAACAGTGGCTCCATTCAGCCCTATTAAGAATATTCACCGAGTCCCAGAATGACTACAAGCTATACTTCCTCGCACGACCTTCACCAGCAAAATCAGGCTTCCGCAAAGGTTCTCAAGGTCAAGGAGGTAATGAAATCCTGTGGAATTGCAAGCCAGCTGTGTGTATGTTCTTCTGCAGATTAACAATGTATCCACAAGGCATGAAGCAGAAAAGCAAATTAATTTGCAGAGTCTGCGGGTTTAATCCAAATGGATTTGGGGGTGCCTTTTGTTCTTCCTGTTTAATTGATCCGTTACTTTAATTATGCGCTTCTGTAACCCCTGGCTCTCAACGTGTCAAACCATCATCTAGGCGTGTGGCGTGTTGTCTCGAACACGGGTTAATCAGGGCGGTGATCTGACATGCAAGAACGCTGATTGCCGCGTTGGGAAAAGCATCTCTCCGTTCCCTGTAATCCCCTGCTAATCAAACCGATCTGTTATTTCCTGAGTTACGCTTGTCATCTGGTGAAATTCACCTCGCAATTTAAATCGATTGCGCGTTGCAGCGGAATAATGTGGCTTCATTTACACGGCACAGTTAGATGGTAATAAGGATTTCGCACCTTTTCTTATTGGATTACAGCGGCTCTTACATTACAGATGTGTTCGGTAAAGGTTTAATACACAGTTAATACACATTCAAATACTAAGTAATACTGACATATGAGAATTGGTAGTATTATAATGTTTTTTTTTAATGAAATCTGCATGCAACCAATATTCACACAATGCAATATTTTGTAATTTTATCCCAGTTAATTTCGAAATATGTTGTTTTCAGAATTACCTTTTAAAATTTAAAGGGACACTCTTGGCACTGTGAACACCTTTCACAGCAACCTGCATACCCTCTGCCTTTCTGGGGGGCGGTCTTGTTGGCTGATTTAGTCCACCCAATGTAGTCCTGGTCACAACCTGTGATAATGGAATGATTGAGTAGGGATCTCCTGATCTCATTTTTTGAGCTGCCAATCTGATCTGAGTTGTATGGTATTCGGGATCGGCCAATACCTAATCCCAATCCGTGGCTGACCCGGCAGCTCCGTCACTAAAGGGAATCCCAGGGCCTTGTAATTCATTGCAGCGTCTTCCCTGCTTGCTCATGGGTCATGGAGCAGGCAGGGAAGATGCTGTGGGTGATTGTTGAGGTGCTCGCAGCGTCTTCTCTGAGATGCTTTCATCACGATGTCCTCCTGAGTTGACCAATCTGAGTGGGAGGCAAAGTCTAATGATCATCGGTGGTTGCTTAAATGTAAAGGGCCACTATACGATTCTCTTCTTGCTTGACCTTTCGGCTGCTTTTGACACTGTCGGCCACCCTCCTACAGCAGTGTTTCCCAAACCTCTCCTCGGGACCTTCAGCCAGGCCAGATTTTGCAGATCACCTCGGGGAAAAGCAGACTGAATCCTGCAATCACTGAGCAGCAAATTATATCACCTGTGCTGTGCTTCAGATATCTGGAAAAAGTGGTGAGGACAGGTTTGGGAAACACTGTTCTACAGACTCTCGGCTCTCTTGACACTGCGCTCTCTTGGATTGACTCGTTTGCTGGTAACTCCTCCTCTTCAATGCCTCTATCAGTTGGTGTACCTCAAGGCTCTGTCCTAGGTCCTCTGCTCTTCTCTGTCTACACCTTCTCCCTGGGCAAAATCATTAACAGCTTTGGCTTTAATTACCACCTCTATGCTAATGATACTCATATCTACCTCCTCTACCCTTGATCTCTCTCCTCCTGTTCTTTCTGAAGTCAGCGACTGTTATCTGGCATTTCCTTTTGGATGGCCTCTCATCACCTAAAGATTAACATGTTGAAGACTGCGCTCCTACTAATTCCTCCCTCAAATGGCTCCCCACCTCCTGACTTCTCTATCATGAGGAGATAGTGATACCATCAAGCCAGGTTCGCGGTCTCGGAGTTACGTTTGACTATGATCTTTCCTTCATCCCCCCGCATTCTGTCTCTTTCCTCTTCCTGCCGCTAGCAACTACGTAATATTTCCATAATTTGGCCGTTTCTTACCGCTGACACCAAGAAGCAACTCATCCACGCCCTTGTAATCTTCCGACTTGACTATTGTAATAATTGTCTAGCTGGCCTCCCTCTCTCCCGCCTCTCCCCCCTACAATCCATTCTAAATGCCTCTGCCAGGCTCATCCATCTCACCCGCTGCTCTGTCTCTGTCGCTCCTCTTTGCGAATCCCTTCACTGGCTCCCCATCCACTGCAGAATTAAATCCAAAATCCTTACCCTGACCTACAAAGCTCTCACTAACTCAGCTGTGGGATAGATCAGTGTGCGTCCTGAGGTGGGCATGGAAAATTCCAAAAAAGAAAAGCAGGTAAATATGAAAAAATATCATATTTACTTGCTTTTTATGTCTTCTGAATGAGGCTACTGACTCATTCAAAGGTTTTAAAGGCAAACTAACAAAGCATGCATGTTCCATAAAGAACCAAAAGGCTTCTCGCAAGAGACACTGAATCAGTGCAGTGCCACAGGGGAGTGAAGCACGGTGCTCTACGTCTTTCGCCAGCTCCTTTCCGCCAGTGTCACAGGGGAGTGAGGGAAGCGCTGTGCTCTCCGCCTCCTGCCAGCCTCTTCTCGGGGATCAAATCGGCTTGAACATTTTTGAAACGTTGCCTTGCTGAATAATATCTGAATGTATGTTTTAAGTGTTTATGCCTAAACATTTTGATTTATTCTTCGTACCCAGGACGTGCTTGAAAACGAGAGAAATCTCAATGTATCCTTCCTGGTAAAATCCTTTTATAAATAAATACTTTATGGAGAATAATCGTTCCACGTGTGGACTCGGGGTTAACGCGACACTGTCATGCCCTAAACAAGGTTGGGCCCATTTTACAGGAATCCCTGGAATTAATGTGTCAGAATTTTTTCGGAGAGCAGCAGAAGTCTGGCGCTCCTTGGAGGGTCATTAAAGTAAGTTTATCAGAGTTCGAACAAAGACCACTTTTTGGCCATGTCACAGGCCTTTGTCAATGGCTTGACAGAGGCTAATGACCAAAACTGTATTCTGCACTCTCCCAGGAAATTGTATTCTACCAATAGATTAACTTTTTTACTTCCAGGATGGACAGGGGCATTACTTTACAGCTCATATACAAGGTGACATGAGTAAGGGGGATTTTGTTTCCCAAGACAGAAAATCCGTTCTGCATTAAAATGTATTTGAATAGGGCTTTATATGCTGAAATAGTTTTTTTACATTCAAAAACCTATTTTTCTTATTAGTGAATGCTATATTTAAGATTTGTAGTGAGATGTGACGGCATATTAAGACAACAGTGTCCATTATGAAGTGTTACAGCAGTTTATCACATCTGGTCATTCATTTGCTGATTGTGAACCGTGTAACTATGCGTTTCAAATAACAGCTGGTGATATCACAATGACCAGGATACATCACATTTGAGGCTTGAGCTGCTATACAAACATTGGCAGTGGGAAGGTGAAGCTATTTTCAGATAAAGTTAACAGACCTGGATATATATGATTAGGGGGGCAGTTAATCTTCACAGATCCCATCCTATTCAAGGTGAGCCGTAAACATTTCTTGCAGAATGGCGGTTGCGCCAGGTTACTGTACATTAATGCTTCCTTTATTTTGTATAGAAAGTGCTGATGTGGAGGAAGATGGCAAATAACCAGTGATTTCATGGTTACTTTTTATTGCACATGGTAATGACAGATAATTACCAGTTGCAAGAAGTGATTTTTATTCAAGAAAATCACTTACGATAACTCACCCCTTCCCAAATATCCAAAAATTACATCTAGTAGCAGAGAACGGAGCGTTCTTCCACCTCCTCTCAACGTTAGCAGAGCGACACTTAATGGTTCTCAGTGTTCTTCCTCTAGTCCATTGGTTCCCAACCGCGGTCCTCAAGTACCCCCAACAGGCCAGGTTTTAAGGATTGCCTTGGGAAAATACAGGCTGAATCCTGAAATCACCGAGCAGCAAATCATATCACCTGTGCTGTGCTTCAGCTATCTAGAAAACCTGACCTGTTGGGGGTACTTGAGGACCAGGGTTGGGAAGGACTGCTCTAGTCCTCCAAGATCACATACATGCATTGTTGTCCAGGGTTTTCTCTTGTCTCCATGGCATCCTGTGGGCTTCAGGTACCAGCAAAGACATACTTTATCTTTTAGTAGATTCTCTATATAGTGAGATGAGCTTCTACTACAGTGACTGAAAGGGTTGCCAGTAGGGAACCTGTAATGTGTAACAGCACATGTTGAATTCTGCCATCAGCAGCTTACTATTACCGTTACAGCCAGAATAGTGTCCCTAATGTCTAAATTAACAGGGAGCACTCAATAGGTGTCAAAAATGCACTCAATCTTGTAATCTTATCACAACCCTCACATGACCACACATTCAAAGATGCACCTGTACATTTTTATAGTGGAGAGCTGAACGACTGGCGGTCATATATTTTTTTCTTGCAGTTGAGATTGTTCTTTGCGGTTTACCGTTTTACCGTTTTAATATTTTTGTACATAACACATTAAAGATGTAGAGACATTAAGATTGAATTCTGTAGCTTTCAAGCATGTCATTCAATCTTCTTGTTCATGTACAGTGTGGGCCATGTAGCTATGAGTATCACATGCACGGGCAGTTGTTGCTGTCACAATGAGAAGCTTAAATCACAAGAGCCCAGCTTCTATAAGCATTTTGGCTGGACGGTAAAACCAGTGCTTTTTTTCCAGCCGGTACTCACCGGTACTGAGTACTGGCACCTACCAGCAGGAATGTCACACTGGCTTACTGGGAGAAATCCTGGTAGCTAGTAACATGCAGGGCTGCTGGGGTAGGGTGACCATGTATCCACGATTTCCTTGGACAGTTCCCGGATTGAGGAGACCGTCCCAGACAAATTGTGTCCCCGGAATTTAAATTATGATAATTTATTCACTGCACTGCTGCAGTTCCTTGACTCTCCACTAGGAGTAGTGATGGCTGATCCATGAAGGAATCGTTCATTGATCCGGATCTTTTCCACTGAACTCAGTGAATCGACTCAGACTGAATGATCCGTTTATAACCGTTCAGACTGTGAAGCATTAACTGCACATGTAATCTGATCCTAGAGTGAGTGAGTGGCTTCTGCTGGCTCTGCCCTGCAATGTGTTAAATGTAAACAGTACAATGACTCCGATCATGTTCCAACAGTTCCTAATCTTAACATCAGAGCAGTACATCCATGCTGGGATATAATCTGTGCCCTGTGAGCTGCCCATTATTGTTTTTGCTATGGATTCTGTGATACGCTCACACCCCCCCCCCCCCACATTACTGGGAGTTTTATTGCTGTGGATTCTGTGATACACATACACACCGCACATTACTGTGAATTTTATTAGTACATACCCCCAGGGTGTAGGGGATATATGGTTTTGTATGTGAACTTATTGCTGTGTGTGTGTAAATGCATGTATTTGTCTTTAAACAGGCTGTGGTGTGTAAAATTCTGCGCTTGTGTCCTTGTTGCAGTCCAGCATTTCCCCCTTGCACTGCATCCAATAGGCTGGTATTGCTCCTAGAATCCCCACATTATCTGCTGCCTGCACTCCACAAAGTAAGAATGGCAGCAGGTGTCTTGCCAGCATCGTGAGCTAAGCCCCTGGGTGCACTTAATATGAAAGAGGTAAATTATGGTTGAACAGGCGAATAACTGGAATTCTACTTTTTGAAGTGTTTCGAACTTATAAAATTGCCCCTGTCCTTAAAGGGTTAATAGAGGAGTATTTATTAGGACACCAAAAATAGTCATACTAATCAGTTTTTCCCTGGGCGTGAGAGTACCCCCACCTATTTTTCCAGAAAAAAAGCACTTTGTAAAACTATTTGCAGATAACCCCATTGTAGAAAAGGAATCAGATTTATCACATAGAGGTAGGGTTGCTAGCGTCGTCCTCAAATTTATTGGATAGAGGAAGGTGTTGCGTTGGGGGATATGAGTTGGTGAGCCTCATCGATTAATAGATGCCAACAAACTTGTTGCGTGTCTGCGTGTAGATACGTGAGTTATTTTTATGTAATAAATGTCCGATCGTGATACTTTTTTCTTTCCTACTCTTCCTTTTCCTTCCAGTTCTGCATTGCTATCTGTATCCTCACTTGTGTCCCTCCACATCCCCTATCCATCTTTCCATAATATTTCTCTCCATCTCACATCTGCGCTTAATGTTTCTTCCTAGTGTGCCTCCTACTTATCCCTCCATTTAATAGCATCTCCTACACATTCATTTCATCTCTCTCCAATCATCTTCTATCATGTTATCTTGTGTCCCCATGACAAATCTTTATGATACGTAATCTTATCCTATTATCCTCCCATGATTCCTATCTCCCTCCAGTTGGCTCTAATGTCCCTCACAACAAATTCTTCTTGTTATCATAAAATTTCATCCGTTTATTTTCCCTTCAGTCATTCAATCCCTTGAATTTTATTTACCCTAATTACCTCCCACTTTATTAAAATTATGCTTCATTTATCCCTGCTTATGTTGCACATGGTGAGTTGTGGTTCTTTCTGCACCTTATGTTGTCACCGTTCCCACTTGTGCTGTCACCTGAAGCACCTGTCGCTAAGGAACAGAGTCAAGAATATGACATCACATGCACAAACCTCCTATAAGTTGGCCATACCCAGACATCCAGCTATTCCGTGCATATTTCAGTGAAGGCTTCATCTATGATCCAGCCACTTGTCATAACTCCTGCCAGAGGGCCAGTTAATCTGCTGTCACCTGTTGGGAATCTTCGGTGGCTGACTGTCCGTCATTGAGATTTTTCTTCTGGAAATCTATATGATCATACATAAATGATGACACAAACATGCACATGATCGTTGAGGTGTCAGGGTTGTAGTTTTTTTATTACAAAGGTATTTGTAATGTAACCCATTCAGTGGGTTATCACCTGCAACCTGTGTTTGTTATACGCAGAGCTACATAGCTAACTAAATGGAGGACCAGATATGATTGACTATTATTATGATGCTAAGGACACTTTAAGAGTTAATAATTGTTATGGAGAGAGTAAATAAATTAAGATGGGGGATAACTTTAATGGGAGAGACAGATGAATGGAGAGAGCTGAATGTACAGTGAAAATACGAACACTCTTCCCATGAAGCACCTGTTGATGAGGGAAGGAATCAAGAATATGACCTCACATACACCAGCCAACTATCAATTGGCCATACCCAAACTCCTGCTATAACATGTGTATATGTTATGAAAGGCCTCACCTATGGGTTGGCCACTTGTGTCTCTGGGCCCCTGACATGAGATGCCACACTCACATAGGTGGAGCCTGTACTGGCTCTAATTTAGTTAGTCCGGGCTCCACCTACAGTTGTGTTCAAAATTATTCAACCCCAATGCTGTAAAGGGTTTTAGGGAATTTAGTGTACATTTGTAATTGTATTCAGAATGAAATCCTACAAGGACTTTTTTAAAGAACCATATGCAACTAAAATGACATCAATTGGTTTTGTAATACAGTAGTAAATGTTTCTTTTGTGAATTCTTCATTGACACAATTATTCAACCCCTTATAGACTACCACTCTGAAGAACAGAGGTTCATTCAAGTGTTTTCAATCAGGTATTGAAAACACCTGTGGATGTCACGGAGCAGCAATAAAGCATAATAAGCACCAATTAGGCAGCTTTAAAATGACTGATACTCAACTCCTTCTAGACATTTACTGGTGTGGTTACAAACATGGTGAAGTCAAGAGAATGGTCCAGGAAGACAAGAGAAGAGGTGATTACTCTTTACAGGAAGGGCAATGGCTATAAGAAGATTGCAAAGATGTTAAACATACCAAGAGAGACCATAGGAAGCATCATTCACAAATTCAAGGCAAAGGGCACTGTTGAAACGCTACCTGGTCGTGGCAGAAAGAAGATGCTGACTTCGACTGCTGTGCGCTACCTGAAGCGTAGAGTGGAGAAAAGTCCCCGTGTGACTGCTGAGGAACTGAAAAGATTTGTCAGATGTGGGTACTGAAGTTTCAGCTCAGACAATACGGCGCACACTGCGTAATGAAGGCCTCCATGCCAGAACTCCCAGGCGCACCCCCTTGCTGTCTCCAAAGAATAAGAAGAGTCGACTGCAGTATGCCAAAAGTCATGTGGACAAACCACAGAAGTTTTGGGATAGTGTTCTGTGGACTGATGAAACAAAATTAGAACTGTTTGGGCCCATGGATCAACGCTATGTTTGGAGGAGGAAGAACAAGGCCTATGAAGAAAAGAACACCTTGCCTACTGTGAAGCATGGCGGGGGGGTCAATCATGCTTTGGGGCTGTTTTGCTTCTGCAGGTACAGGGAAGCTTCAGCGGGTGCAAGGTACCATGAATTCTCTTCAGTACCAGGAGATATTGGATGACAATGTGATGCAGTCCGTCACAAACCTGAGGCTTGGGAGACGTTGGACCTTTCAACAGGACAATGATCCCAAGCATACCTCCAAGTCCACTAGAGCATGGTTGCAGATTAAAGGCTGGAACATTTTGGAGTGGCCATCGCAGTCACCTGACTTAAATCCGATTGAGAACCTCTGGTGGGACTTAAAGAAAGCAGTTGCAGTGCACAAGCCTAAGAATGTGACTGAACTGGAGGCTTTTGCCCATGACGAATGGGCGAAGATACCCGTAGATCGCTGCAAGACACTTGTGTCAAGCTATGCTTCACGTTTAAAAGCTGTTATAACTGTAAAAGGATGTTGTACTAAGTACTAAGATTGAATGTCACTTGGGGGTTGAATAAAACTGATAATGATGTGAGCACAGAAAAGACATTTGTGGTTATTTCATTATAAATGTTATGTTATATTTGTCTGACCTACACGTGCCTCTTTGATTTAATTGTAAGCAAAATGACTGAATGATCAAAATCAATGTCAAACTGGCCAAAACACTCAATTTCAGTGGGGGTTGAATAATTTTGAACACAACTGTATGTGAGTGTGGCATCGTGATATAGATTAACATCTGAAGTAGATATTTACTGCGCAATTATTTTCTATGGCTTTTGTTTCCATACATGCAAAGCAATTCCTGAAAGGATTGATCCTTAACTAATAGAGTGTATGTAATTGTATCCACTGATTTTCGGATGAATGAAATTAGTTTTCATACTAAAGAACTGAAAACAAATTTCTTTAGCAACTAAATAAATTGCATTTTAGGACTAATCCATTAGTTCAAAACGAAATTTTGTGCTGTGCACATGTCTAATGTATATATGGTTTGTATAGATTAGAGTGCGCTATACCAACATTTTCATCACTTGTATCTATTACTGGTTTTGGGGGAACCACCTATATTGGTATATAGCGACCGATTGTAATTGTCGCGGGGAACTGTTTGGTGAGCGCGCTCCACTTTGATCCTTTTCAAACACATGTTCAGCGGGATAATGCACCCTGCCACACTTCAAAATGTGTTCACGAATGGTTTGAGGAACATGGCAAAGATTTGAAGGTGTTGCCTTGGCCTGCAAATTCTCCAGATCTCAATCAGATTGAGCATTCATGGGACTTGCTAGAACAACTAATCCGATACATGGAGGTCCCACCTCACAACTTGCAGGACTTAGAAATTCTGCCGCAATTTCTTGGTGCCAGATACCACAGGACACGTTCAGAGTCCATGTCCCAATGCATCAGAGCTGTTTTAGCAGAAAGAGGGGTCACCTACGCAATACTAGGGCAGTGGTTTTAATGTTGTGACTTATCCGTGTAAGAAACTGTGGCGTTTTGAGTTTCATAATGGGCAACAGAACATCAGAAAATGTTAGTTTCCAATTTACGAGAGAGCCCTACGTGAGGTTTGAAATGGCTTTGGCAATGGGAAATGTTGCAAAATGACATAGCACTATATTCATATCTATTGTTCAAAGGTTCATCGTGCTTGAACCAGACATGTACTCCCTGCACTATCTGCCAGACGTCTATCAGGCCATAATTGCTGAGTAAAGGCCATATATCTTACCATATAATGCAATGAGGGATACGAGAGTCAGCAGTATGAACTGCAACCTTTCTGATATAAATACATGAAAAATCCATTGCTACGTGCTGTTAGTAATATGCAAGTACTGACAAAGTTCTCCAATAAATCCCTGTAAAGTATTTTCAGCTTATTTATTTGCAGAGATTTGCATTGTTCTATGGAAGCTTCGTACAGAGATTTATTCGCTAGTGATTGATTAAAAAAAAAAGCGAATACATATTTTTTATAAATCTGTGCTACTCCTCTTAAAGAGACCTTCTAAGCCACCATGGCCACAAAAGAGTCAGCGGGTTTAAGGAGTGTTCACCAACTCCATAATGCCTTTTGATACATGCGCAGATCAGTATGAATGTCAAAAGAGCCACAAGGAGACTGCAATGATTTGGTAGAAAGAGTTTGTTTTAAATTTTTATTTAAACCTGTAGCATCCCTTTGGCAAATGTGAGTAACTTAATTTATTTTATTTTATCATATATTAAACACCTACAGTTGGGTCTGTTTCTGATGTAAGCGGCTGCTTTATATCATTTAAAGCAGGAAAGCTCAACCATGCCCTCCAAATGTTACAAAACTACATCTCCCCGATGATTAGCAACTCGTTAGATTGACAGAGCCTCATGGGAAATGTATCAATAAAGACTCAATTCAGCCAAAATATTGATTATACACAGTAAGGATGTCCCAATTGCAACATTTTTTCAGGATAGGCCTTTTCAATCCAGTCCGATCCTTGAGTCCACGTCATGCCAGGCTGCAGTCTCGGCATTTACCACTATGTCTTCACCGCCTGCCCGCAGGGAAGATGCTGCAGATGCATACAGGGTTCCTGGTTGTTATTGAAAGCTGTGTGCTATAAATTCTGCACTCACAGCCTTCAGCAATCGTCGTAACATCACCCATACTCCCCAGACAGGGGTTATACTTCCCCTTGTGTGTTGAATATGGTCGATGTTATGGAGATTGCCAAAAAAAGTATGCAGATTTTACATTGCACAGCTTTCAATAACAACCAGTGGCTCTGAACGCACTTGCAGTGTCCCGCAGGGAGGACGCTTCTGTGACCCTGGGATTCTCTATAGGCCAAGCTGCCAGTCTGGCTGTAGGTCGTGCGGTATCAGATTAGGACTCGGCTGATCCTGAACACTGCATGACTCGGATTAGCAGCCGAAAATGGCTGATCAGGACATCCCCATTATACATAATAAAGGATTATTTTATTGAAGACCATCGCCAGCCCTCTTCCCAGGGGACTTGTATGTTTGTGTTTGGAGGTTGCACCAGGCTTAACTTCTAAATGATGAAACCGACAACATAGTGTCCATCATTGGATAAATTTTATATATGAATCAAAGAATAGTCTTTCTTTAAACTAACCCATTGATGGGCTATAGATTGTTTCTATGTCATTTTTAGAATGACGTGACTGGGACACCCTAGACGAAACCTAGGTCTGTACAAGACCCAAAATTGTGACTATCCAGTGGGAGGTGTGGACATACACATTACAGGCAATACAGGAACTTGAAGTTGTGCGGTTCAGTTTGCACTGAATTAATTTATTTGTAAAGTCAACATCCTGGAGAAACCTGTCTCTCCATTTATAGGGGTATTTTGTGATCTCGCCTCACTAAATTGTCCTGGGAATAGTAGGGGTAAGAGTAGTGACGCAAGGCAGGTGCAGCATTCAGAAATTGCTCTAAATTTCCCTTCAGGTTTGACAGATGGTCTTTTTTTATGGAGTCACACCACACTTTAACCTTGTAACTGAGAGTCATGCAGCCAACATAAACTTTTACAAGGACTGTTTGGGGAAGTACCGATAAGATATTATTATGTAATCTACCTCACGACCAGCTAGATTAGCTAAAATGCAAACAGTGCTTGGGGAGAGACATTTGATAATTTAATGATAATGGATATTGTCCCAAAAATAACATCGTGCGGCTTATCACATGTTTATTGAAACAGTGGGGTTTACGTACAATGGGCAATTCTCTGCAACTCTGTATTTTGTGTAGTGCGCCCCAATAAAGACTATAATGCATTTATACACAGTATGTATACACATTGCAAACAGTGTATTGTAGCAGCAAAGGAAAAGTTGTGTATACTGTACATACAGCTTTATTTTTACTGTTTTGCTTTTGAGTAATGTCACTAAAAGAATATGGGGAGGATGCTACAAATCCCTAATATCGTAAAATGGATACTCTAAGGTTAAAACAGGAGAGGGAAAATATTAACCTCTCCTGTTCCCCTCCACACCCTAGCTCCTGTTTTATTCCTTTTAGATTCTTCTTAAACTCCCCTTCTTTCCAGCACTGGGCTCCCTTTGTGCTGGACTGCTGAGTGCATTGAGAGCCATTAGTGGGTCCCCGAATGTCCCTTTAGCCACGAACCTGAGATCAGCGCTAATCCTCTGCACTTGTAGGAGTCATTTTTGATCCCCTTCCCATTGGATGACGGTGATGATTACATTGGCTCTAACTAAATTGTCATAACAACAAGAAATAGTTTATTTCTTCACATAGTTGACATGGGCTTTCCATGCCATCAACTTCACTTTTCTTTTGTATCATTGCTATTTTCAATGTGTGGTCCCACAGCAGGAAAATGAGCCATAATTAAGTGACCTTGCTCCAGCAACCTGTTCCAAGGGGTTGATTTGCCTTTGATCATTTGTTTGCCTAAACATATTATGCAATTTGTGTTTTGCATACCACGGCGAAGTGATATATGTTTTTGCATAATGAACAAGAACAGGATTCCCATGGAGATGATTGCAGTAAACCTTCCTTTAGCTGGTGGATGAGTGACTGCTGCCTGTGATGTATGAATGCTGTCAGTTGAATAATGCATTATGCAAGGAGAGCAGGTCTCCCTGCGATGCATTAAAGCAGCAATCCCGTAACGGCCTAAAAGCCGTGCCAGCCGCAGAATGACAAGTAGTATGAAAGAAAGAAATCTGTGCGTATGTATGTATGTATATATTCTTAATTCATGAGCACTTTTTTGCCCCTTTTTTGACTAGGATTCACAATCTAGCCTATCCACTACTCTACAACACACACACACGCTAGAAATGCCAGCACACCAGGATCAGATGCCTGGATTACAGGTGGACTGTATGGAAACCTGTTTCCATTTCTCATGCTCCATTGTACAGGGTTTGCAGGAAGAGTCCAGGATGTAAGAAGAAGTGGTACTGAAGCAAGTGATGAATCGGAACGTTTTGTTTTTTTAAATTTAATAGTCAAATGAAACACAGCAAGTAGGTAATACAGGTTGCATGGTTGAGGAGGCTGTGTGCACTCTGGAGTCTCAGGAGGCTGTGGGCACACTATAGACACAGGAGTCTGGCCTACTGGAGAGACTGGAGGCATATGTGTGCCTGCACACTAGAGAGACTAGAGGCATATATGCGTCCCAGGACACTGGGGCACTGAGGTCCATACACATTGGGGAGACTGGAGGCATATGTGTGCCGGCACACAGGAGCACAGAGGATTTGTAATTAGGCAGAGTAGGTATTGTGCCTACAGGCGCCTGCCACAAGGGGGCGCCTTGCTCTGTGTGTGAAAACAATATATATATTTTTCTACAATTTGCAATAATTAAGACCACTGTAGCTCTAGAGCCCTAAGGGCTAGAGGGACATATGAGGGTATCATTGAAAAGGTCAGCTTATAGCCTTTCCAGTGATACCAAATATAACCAGGTTAGAGTTATGTAAAAATAAAATATCTATTAAACTGTTTCCTTTTTTTTCTAACATGGCACTATTATTCAGTTTACAATTATTAAGTGAACAGCGATGCTGCACTTACACACTTGCTGGCAGTATGGTAAATGAGGTATCTGGTGAAGCAACACAATGTTTAATTCACAATCTAAACCGTGGCGGTGCAGTGAGGAGTGACAGGGGGACTTTGGAACCTGCATCCCTGAATTGTACACTGCACAAGGTTAAGTGAGGTGTCATTGGAAAGGTCAGAGCCTAGTCTTTACAATGATACCAAATATGACCATATAATGTGTTCGATCCCGGCAAGAGCACCTCTCCAGTAAGTGTCCGTGGACAAGACACCAAACGGTACATACTCGCCCCCCCCCCCCACCCAGGACATACTTGAAAATGAGAGAAATCTCAATGTATCCTTCCTGGTAAAATCCTTTCTCAAAAAAAAAAAAAGACAGTATTACAAAGTTGGTGCTAACTTAACCAGAGCTGTTGTTAACAGCTCCATAGGCTATAATGGCTCTGGTAAGTTTATAACAGCTCTGGTTAAGTTAACACCAGCTTTGTAATATGGCCCAAAATGTGTAAAAATAAAAATATGAAAAAGTAAATGCAAAATATTTTTTTTCTGTTCTACAGCAGAGGCAATATATGCTTTTACATATAAAACAAACAATGCTGCTGCGTTCACTGCCCTCCTCCTTTAACCATTCTACCCCACTGACTCCCTCACTCCCTTCCCCGTCTTCTACGATGTCTTCCTTTTCTCCGGCCTCAGAGGAGGATGTCTCAGAACTTCTCATGTACTCCTGCCTGACCACCTGTCCACTTGATCCCATCCCCTCACACCTTATTCAGCCTATCCTACCAATTACTGTCCCTGCTATGACTCTTATTTTTAACCTCTCCCTCTCCTGGAATCTTCCCCTCTGTATTCAAAGGTGCTTTGATCACCCCCATTCTAAAAAAAAGCCATCTCTTGATTCTACCTCCCTCTTGAACTACTTTCCCATCTCTCTGCTTCCCTTTAACTACAAAATCTTAGAACGTCTGGTCTATAACCAGCTCACCAGTTTTCTTGTTGCTAACTCTCTACTCGTTCCACACCAGTCTAGCTTTCGCTCCCAGCACCACTGAGACTGCTCTGGCCAAGGTGACTAATGATTTAGCTGCTGCTGAAACCAAAGGTCACGTCTCCTTCCTTATTCTTCGCTGCATTCGACACTGTTGATCACCCTCTCCTGCTCCTTACGCTGCGTCACCTTGGCCTCAGTGACATCGCTCTGTCCTGGTCCTCTTCCTATCTCTCTTTTCGCTCCTTGAGTGTCTCCTTCGCTGGTGTCTCTTCACCACCAGTTCCTCTTCCAGTTGGGGTACCTCAAGGCTTTATTCTGGGTCTCCTACTCTTCTCGATCTATACGGCCTCTTTGGAAAACCTCATCTCTTCTTATGGATTCCAATATCAACTCTATGCTGATGATACCCAAATCTACCTTTCCTCTCTCGATCTCTCTCCTCCAGTGTTGGACCATGTTACAGCCTGCCTATCGGCTGTCTCCGACTGGATGACTTCCCATTTGTTAAATATCAACCTCGCGAAAACTGAACTTCTCATCTCCCCTCCATCTATAACCTCCATTCCTGCACCCATTTCCCTTCAGGTGAATGGTGCCACCATTACTTCTACCTCTCAGACTCGTTGCCTCAGGGCCCTCTTGGACTCCAATCTATTTACTCCTCACATTCAGTCTCTAACCACATCTTGCTGCTTCCACCTAAAAAAACATTGCACGCATCCGTCCCTTTCTTAATCCAGACTCTACTAAAATGCTCATCCGAGCTCTTATTATCTCCTGCCTTGACTACTGTAACCTCCTTCTCTCTGGCCTTAAGAGATTCCAGATTCGGCCTCTGCAGTCTGTAATGAACGCCTGTGCCTGACTTATACACGTCACCTCCCGCACCTCTCACACCTCACCTCTCTATCAATCTCTACACTGGCTCCCTATTTCCTTTAGAATCCAATTCACTATACTGGTGCTCATGTACAAAACTCTCCGTAACCGCACCCCTGCCTACATCTCCTCCCTTTATTAGCAGGTACATCCGATCCCGACCACTTCGCTCTGCCAATGATCTGATGCTATCAGTTTCTCGTACCGCACCCCCAACTTTCATCTTCAGAACTTCTCTCGAGCTGCACCCTTTCTATGGAACTCCCTCCCCTGCAAAATTTATTTATTTATTTGCAAAGTATTTTACCATGAAGGATACATTGAGGTTTCTCTCGTTTTCAAGTATGTCAAGTATTTTCAGACTCGCCTTCAAGAAGTCTCTGAAAACATATTACTTTAGAGAAGCCTATCCGCTCACTCCATGATCCCCCACTACACATTTCTTGCTCCATGTTCCCATTCAGCCTTCCTGCAACCCACTACTTCAAATACTCTATTCACCCTCACCTAATGTGTCACCCCTGTCCTCTTAGATTGTAAGCTCTCAAGCAGGGTCCTCCTTCTGTTCCGTGTGTGTAACATATATGTATATTCTGTTTCTTCCATTGTACAGCGCTAAGGAATTTGTTGGCACTTTATAAATACTTGGAACTGTAACTAATTCAACTAAGACAACCGATTCTGCCTCTTCTTTTGATTTTGAGCAGAGAAAAACAGTTTTTTCAGTTTTTAAAATGTATTTTTTTTGGTTTTCTTTCTTTTTAAAAATAAAAATTTAAATAGTAATTTTGACATGCTTCTTTTTTTTGTTGGTGGGGGTAGGGGCGCTCCACATTTCTGTGCCTACAGGCTCCTGAGGTGCAAATCCGGCCCTAGACACTGGGGCACTGAGGTCTATGCACACTGGGGAGACGAAAGGCATAAGCTCCCAGCACACTGGGGCACAGAGGTCTGGACACACTGGAGAGACTGGAGGCATATGCGTCCCTGGACACTGGGGCACTGAGGTCTATCCACACTGGGGAGACTGGAGGTATATGTGTGCCGGCACAGAGGTCTGGACACACTGGAGGCATATGCGTCCCGGGACACTGGGGCACTGAGGTCTATGCAAACTGGGGAGACTGGAGGCATATGCTCCCAGCACACAGGGGCACAGAGGTCTGGACACACTGGAGGCATATGCGTCCCGGGACACTGGGGCACTGAGGTCTATGCAAACTGGGGAGACTGGAGGCATATGCTCCCAGCACACAGGGGCACAGAGGTCTGGACACACTGGAGGCATATGCGTCCCGGGACACTGAAGTCTATGCACATTGGGGAGACTGGAGGCATATGCTCCCAGCACACAGGGGCACAGAGGTCTGGACACACTGGAGGCATATGCGTCCCGACACACTGGGGCACAGATCTGGGCACACTGGAGACACCGGAGGCTTTGAGAACTAGAAGCTTGAGAGTGAGGAACTTGAAAACTGACAGGGGAACTTGGGAGCGAGGTATCTGGGTAAACAGATGGGTAACAGGATCTTGACTGACAGCAGACAGGCAAAATAACATAATGGAAAGAGCAAACCATGCAAATCTCCTGAAGGAAAGGGCGTTCAACCATAATTATAAGAACCAGGTCCTTTAGCAGCCATTGCAGGTTATTCAGTTCACACTTCGGTGTTGTAGTATATCATAGTGTTATATCTATCCACCACTAGAGGGCGCATGTTGTAGGTATTATCTGTGTTCCTGTTCATTGTAAATAAAGTTTCCTGATCACATGGTAGAGTTCTAAGGCAGCGTGCGGACGCTGTGCGCAGCTCCAGTAAATAAAGAATAAGAACCTTCCACAGCCTGTCTCTGCTTTCAAAGATTTGGAGATATCACATTGGCGACGAGGGTAAACAGGTTGTACTGTGGAACGTGTATGTGCAGTTGCAAGGTCTGCAGAGCAGAAAAGAAAAAAAAAAAAAAAAAAATAAGAAATAGAAGAAACTACAAGGACGTGAATTGCTGAGACAGAATGGCTGCTCTTGTGGGAACAGTGAGCCCCTTTGACTGTGAGTTGCAATCGTGGGACGAATATATTGAAGTGTTGGACTATTTCTTTCAAGCTAATGAGATTACTGATGCCGGTAAGAGGAAAGCAGTGTTATTAAGCGGGGTCGGCGCGTCAACTTATAGTTTGCTGAGAAGTTTGCTGTGTCCTATGACGCCAGCAGAGAAAACATATCAGGAACTTGTCGTCGTGCTCAAAGCCCATTATAATCCAAAACCAAGTGAAATTGTGCAGAGATATAAATTTAATTCACGCACACGGCATACTGGCGAGAAGGTGGCTGATTATGTGGCGGAGTTGAAAAAGTTAGCACAGTATTGTGAATACGGGCCTACACTGCCACAAATGCTGCGGGACAGGCTGGTGTGTGGAGTAAATGACGACAGGATGCAGAGACGGCTGTTGTCAGAAGTGGATTTAACCTTTGAAAAGGCTCTTACTATGTGTCTGGCGATGGAGTCGGCTGACAGAAATATAAAAGATCTCCAAGGCTTCTCTGGGGATGAAGAATCACAGTCTCAAAGGTCTCATCAGGGACAATCGGTGGTGCATAATGTGGGTGCAGTGGATAAGAGGGGGTGGAAGACGGACTATGAGTGTTTCAGGTGCAAAGGGAATCATGCACCCCACGAATGCAAATTTATAAATGAACTGTGCCACCATTGTCAGAAACGTGGACACATCAAGCGGGCGTGCAAATCCAAGCACGTGATGCAGAGTCACAAAACCCCATTTCAAGGACTGAGGGGGAGAGGAAAGGAAAGGAGAAGGCTGGGAGGTCGCATTTAGTGAAAGAAGAAGACGTTAGTGAGACAGAAGATGCAGGTGACATAAACACGATATACAGTGTCTCACATAAAATGCCTAAAGTGGCTCCTATTCTACAGAAGTTAAAGGTGAATGGCATGAACATCGAATTTGAGGTGGACACAGGTTGTGGCATTACAATTATTAGCAAAAAGCAATACTCTAAGCTATGGAAAAACACCGACATACCAGAGTGGGAACCATGCAACCTGACATTAAAAACATATACAGGTGAGAAGATGCTGGTGTTAGGTCAGGTTATAGGAACAGTGCAGAGTCAGATGGACAACAAGAAACTTACTATGGTAGTGGTTGAAGGGGCCGGGCCAAATTTATTGGGACGAAACTGGCTGAAAGACTTAAGAGTGTTGCCACAACTGGTGAATACAGTAACAGCCAGTCCAACGCTACATTTGGCTGACCTGCTAGATCGATATGCTGAGGTGTTCAAAGATGAGCTAGGTCAGCTGAAAGGCACCACGGCCAAAATTCATGTGAACTCAGAGGCCCAGCCACGATTCTATAAGCCACGACGGATACCTTTTGCTGTCAAACCTCTGGTGGAGGCAGAACTGCAGAGGCTGGTAGATGAGAAAATTATAGAACCAGTACAATTTTCGGAATGGGCAGCTCCCATAGTACCGGTGAGGAAGCCGGATGGTTCAATCCGCATCTGTGGAGATTACAAACTCACAGTAAACCGAGCATCCAGTGTGGAACAATATCCTATTCCTAAAGTGGAAGACTTATTTGCTCAGTTGGCGGGCGGCAACAAATTCTCCAAACTGGATATGAGTCATGCGTATCAGCAGATCGTGCTGGATGAAAGCGCCAAAAAGTATGTGACTGTTAATACACACAAAGGACTGTATACTTATGGTAGATTGCCGTTTGGTGTGGCGTCGAGTCCAGCCATTTTCCAGCGCACTATGGAGGGCATCCTACAAAACATGCCGCACGTCACAGTCTACTTAGATGACATTTTAGTTACTGGGGTCAGCGAGGACGATCATTTAAGAAATCTGGAGGAGGTCTTGTCTCGGCTAAAACAAAGTGGCCTGAGACTAAAAAGGAGCAAGTGCAAGTTCCTGGGAACAGAAGTGGTTTTTCTGGGTCACAAGATCAGTGCTGCGGGTGTGCAGCCAGTCGCAGAAAAGGTCCAGGCCATACAAGAGGCACCCACACCGCGGTCTGTGAGTGAACTAAAGGCTTACTTAGGCCTATTGAACTATTACCACAAATTCTTACCGAGCCTGTCCACGTTACTGGCACCGCTGCATGCACTATTGAGGAAAGAGACTAAATGGACCTGGAGTTGTGAGCAAAAAGAGGCTTTTGAAAAGTCCAAAAATCTTCTCCAGTCGGATGCCTTGTTGGTACATTATGATGTCAACAAACCTATTATCCTGGCTTGTGACGCTTCACCCTATGGTGTGGGTGCTGTGTTGTCGCACAGGATGGGGGATGGATCTGAACGGCCAATAGGGTTCGTCTCACGTACACTGAATGCAGCTGAGAAAAATTATTCTCAAATTGAGAAGGAGGGCCTTGCGGTGATATTTGGGGTGAAGAAGTTTCACACATACTTGTATGGGAGACAATTCACCATTGTTACAGATCATAAACCACTGATCTCATTATTTAATGAACTGAAGGAGGTTCCACAAATGGCCTCGCCACGCATTCAAAGATGGGCTGTGACATTATGTGGATATGAGTACTCCATCGTGTACAAAGCAGGCAAGGATCATCAAAATGCTGATGGCTTGAGCCGGTTGCCAGTCGCGGAAACAGGGGTGGAGACGCCTGCGGAGGAAGAGAGAGTACTTCTATTGGAAGAAAATGGCGTACCATTGGTTAAAGCCGACCAGGTGAGGAAATGGACAGATAAAGATACCGTTTTAGCACGGGTTAGAGAGTTCGTCCTCAGAGGATGGCCAAAAAGAGTGGAGAAATCAGTGTTTGGAGCTTATGTGAAAAGGAAGGAGGAACTTAGTGTGGAGGCAGGTTGTGTCTTGTGGGGTGCCCGTGTGGTCATTCCACCCCCAGGTCGCACAGACCTACTGAAGCACTTACACACGACTCACCCAGGAATAATCAGGATGAAGGGGCTGGCGCGGAGCTATATGTGGTGGCCGAAGATGGATGCCGATATAGAAGCAATGGTAAAAACTTGCACCATGTGCCAAGAAAATAGAAATTCTCCCCAGTGTGCACCTTTACATCCTTGGGAAGTACCAAACCTTCCATGGAGAAGACTTCACATTGATTATGCGGGCCCGTGGATGGGCAAGATGTTTTTGATTTTGGTGGATGCTTACTCTAAATGGATAGAGGCGTACCCGTTAAGTAAATCCACCTCCGCAGTGACTATTCAATGCCTCAGACAGAGCTTTAGCCAGCATGGAATTCCCGAAATGGTGGTGTCGGACAATGGCACCAGTTTTACGAGTATGGAGTTTCAAGAATTCATGGCTCGAAATGGTATTAAGCACGTGACCACAGCGCCTTACCATGCAGCGTCCAATGGACTGGCCGAAAGGGCGGTGCAGACATTTAAAGGGCTGATAAAAAAAAGTTCAGGAGATTCCATTGAGGTCAAGATGGCCAGAGCGTTGTTTAGTTACAGGATAACTCCTCAGTCCACGACTGGAAAATCACCTGCAGAGCTCTTGTGTGGGAGGAAATTGCGTTCCACGTTGGATCTCATACATCCGGATTTTAAAGGCCAGGTGCAAGAAAAGCAGGTGAAGCAAAAACTTTATCATGATCAACATGCCAAGGAGAGACATCTGCGGGAAGGTGACAAAGTATACACTAGAAATTTTGGTGTGGGACCTTCCTGGATTCCGGGGACTGTTCAGACGCAGACAGGTCCTGTGTCATGCACTGTTGCACTTGGAAATGGCCAGCTTGTGCGTCGTCACATAGATCAGGTGAGAAATAGACATGTTGCATATCCAGAGGATCTACAGAGTTTGGCGGAACCATTAACGCAAGATATGGAGATTTTGGCTCCCCTTTCCGGTGTTGTACTTGCAGAAGCCGGGGAAGAGGGACAGATGGAGGGGGAGTTTGTCACAGAGAAATCATCAGAGACTGCTCATGTGGAGGGGGAGCAAGAATTACGGCGATCCACCAGAACAAAGAAAGCACCAACTTATCTACAGGATTATACTTAGCTTAGTAGTGAGTTCCCCAGCCACAGGACAAGAATGCGTCCTGGAACTCACTGGGACGGAGGTAGTCTACCCAAAGTCTCAAGTTTAGTGGGAGTTTTTCTGTGCCTAGGGTCATGTGGGTGGTATTTTTGAAACTAGTGTTATCAGAGGGAAGGGGATGTAGTATATCATAGTGTTATATCTATCCACCACTAGAGGGCGCATGTTGTAGGTATTATCTGTGTTCCTGTTCATTGTAAATAAAGTTTCCTGATCACATGGTAGAGTTCTAAGGCAGCGTGCGGACGCTGTGCGCAGCTCCAGTAAATAAAGAATAAGAACCTTCCACAGCCTGTCTCTGCTTTCAAAGATTTGGAGATATCACAGGTGTATTCAGCATTCACCGCATGGTCCTTGAAGTGCACCGAATGTGATCTGACGATCAGCCCGCCACCAAACCCAGGCCAACTGACCACCACAGGCGGCTAAAAGCTGCCGAAAAAAACCAATCAGCCGCCAAACTGGTTAAAAACCCAGAAAAAAACCCGATCATCTCGAATTTAAAAAAGGCGCTTAAAACAAAACAAAATGCATGGAAATAATAAAAAACAGTCTTATAAAAACCAAAATATACTGGTGGATTGCCAGCGAAATACAGTGTAGATTGCCACAATTTGGCGATCTTCGGCAACAATGAAATTGTCCTATAGAGAAGTAATGGTTAATCTATTAAGAGAACGCCGAACTGAACCGAAATGCCCAGATTTTCTGTGGTTCCTTTCGACAGGTTTAAACTGGCGAATCCCATAGAATTCAATATAAAAAAGTTACCATTTTTATAACCTATTTAATCTCTTCACTTTCAGCAGATAGCCTTTTTATTTACTTATTGAATTTTTTTAGGTAATTTTTTTTTAATTAGGTGAAAATTTTGATTCCCTTTTCTTTTTTTTATAGCGTGGTTTTTTATTTTATTTTGTAACAGACTGTTTTTATTTTTCTACAGGACCTATTTTATTATTTCCATACATTCTTATGCGTTTTTGCTTTAAACAGCCTTTTTTTAAAATATAAGACTTCCATTTTTTTGTTTTACCCGTTTGGCATCTGATTGGCTTTTTTTGGCGGCGCGCGACAGTCAGTTCAGCGGATCATCGGTGGTCTGTTCGGCTGTCTTTGGCGGATCCCATTCGGCGCACTTCAGGGACCCTGCAGTGAATACTGAATTCACCGCACGGTCGTCGAACTGAAATCACCGAACGAGAGAGCACCAAAATTTTGGTGCTCTCTGAATAACCCCTTTATTCAGCATTTGGACACTTTAGAATTTGCACTTAACCTCTTAAAACCAAAATCTAGGAAACAGAACTAACAGATTTAATATTCTCCATGTTCCTATACTAAACAGTGAACGTAGGCTGAACTTTCTTGTACTCTTGTCTTCATATGGGTTGGGGGCAGTGGTGTATTTAGGTTTTGTGCTGCCCTAGGCCTGACTAAACTCGTGCACCCCTAATTTAAATTTGACGCACCCCTTCCTGTCAAGGGCACACCTCTTCCTGGTTAATCCCCACCCTTCCTCTTTAAGCTCCACCTTTTCCTCATAGAGCTCCGCCTTTTCCTCTCTTTATATTAAAAGTGGATACCAAGTGCCTACTTGTATATTTTGTATACCATTTCAAATGTATCTATTGAGATAAAGAAAATTATGAAATGTTTAAATTCAAGTATTTTTACAAAGAACAGCCACGCATGTCAAGTAAGGCTAGGGTCAGACTAACGCATTTTTCACGTTGTCCGTGAAAATGTGCGTTCGAAGAATGGACGTATTTTTTCACGGAATACGCAATAGCGGTCATACGATGCGCAGTTTCATCCGTGATTTTGTACGGATCATCAATAAAACACTTTTTGCGTCTGGACGTTATGTTAGCCGGACATTAGCAGCGTCTGATGTCTCCAATTCACGCACACACGCCGCTAGCGGACGCAGCGCACTCTGTACGTCAGTACTAGTGGTTTAACGTTCTCGAAAAAATGCGTTCATTTTCCACTTGCGTTGCGCAGCCGGACTTTTGTGCGACCGTACTTCGTATATTGGCCGTCATTGCCCGGCATCTGCTGCTAGCACGGCCGTGATTAAGTGCGCCAGAACGCGCGTTCGCACTGCCTCAGTCTGACCCTAGCCTAAACGGGATCACAGCTGCTCTAATTGGTGGAACAATAAAATCCACAGAATCGTGCACTGCATATGAGCGTATCACAGAGCTGCATAGCAATAAAACCCACAGAAATGGGCACTGTGTATGAGCATATCAGAGCTGCAAAGCAATAAAACCCACAGAAATGTGCAGTGTGTATGAGCATATCACAGAACTGCACAGCAATAAAACTCACAGTAATGTGCAGTGTGTATGAGAGTATCCCAGAGCTCCAGGGCAATAAAACTCACAGTAATATGCAGTGTGTATCACAGAATCCACAGCAATAAAACTCCCAGCAATGCAATGTGCGGTGTGTATGAGTGCATCAGAATTCACAGCAATAAAACTCACAGCAATGCAATGTGTGGTGTGTGTCAGCATATCAGAATCCACAGTAATAAAACTCCCAGCAATGCAATGTGCGGTGTGTATGAGTGCATCAGAATCCACTGCAATAAAACTCCCAGCAATGCAACGTGTGGTGTGTATGAGTGCATCAGAATCCACTGCAATAAAACTCCCAGCAAACCGAGTGTATATGAGCACACAGCAATTATTTATTCTACATTTACCGGCCTCTGTCAGCGGTAGGGCTGTGTGCAGAGTCAGCAGGGACTGTGTACAGGCCACGTTAGGATCACGGCCGTGCCTGTGCGTGGAGCCATCTTGTCAGCAGTGGGGTGCCACTGCCAGAGGGTGCACCGTGGCTTTGATTCCCTTCCTGGTGGGTGTTCAGTCCAGAATAGAGTGACAGTCCATGTTAACGAAAGGGCGGGCAGCTGCGTGCATGCGTGTCACGTGGTTCAGCCAGTCAGGTGGTACTGAGACTCAGTACCACCTGACTGGCCGGACCGAGTGTGACCTGCACGCAAGCAGCCTCACCAGGAGCCAGGCAGCTCAATGACAAATTTCTATCACTGCAGTGCTGGTTAAGGAAAGGTCCACTTTAAACAGCAGTAAGCAGACAGGGCTTCATATTCTGCTGAAACCCCCCCCCCTCCTTTACCTGCCGTTTACTGTCATCTTCTCTCTCTGGACACAAATCACATCCCCCTCCCCTCTCCTAGAGCTGCTGCGGGGCAGGGGAGGAGCTATGGAGGGAGGAGAGGGGGATTTTTATTCTATTCGATTTTATTCCGTATGCAAACGCCATGCTCCGCTGCTCGTAGTTTGAGAACACAGCTCAAAGCTGACACACAGTGACAGTGGCACCTCCTAGTACCCCCTAATGACACCCCAATAATCACTGGTACCTGGAGCGGCCCGCCCTCCGCCACTCCTCTAAGTACACCACTGCTCTGGTGATATGCTCACACACAAGTTTGGCGAACTGCCAGCAAGTACGGTGCTGTTTGAAGGCAGTGCAAATCCCCATAGAGAAGTAATGGTTAATCTATTCAGAGAACACCAAACAGCAGAGAAATGTCAGTGAAATGCCCTGATGTTCGGTGGTTTCAATCAGCAGGTTTATTCAGGCGAACCCCATAGGTTTCAATGTTAAAAATATTCCCGTTTTTTATGCAATATCTAATCAACCATTTATTATTTTAATCTGCGGTTCTCCTTTTTCTGTAACAGAACTTTTTATTATCAATCATAGGATCTTATATGTAAATTCCAGACATTTTTGTTCAGTAGTTCTTTTGAAAACAGCAGGCCATGGGTTTGCGGTGGCAGTATACAGCGGCCGACTCCATGCACTTTGGGGACCCTGCGGTGAATGGTGAATTCACTGCAGGGTTGGGAAATTTTATTCCCCGAAGTGCAGGGAACTACAGAACACCAAAATGTTGGCGTCATTTCGGTGCTCTGTGAGTAACCCAATTAGTGGTGAGGTTTTTTGTTGCCCCCTGGAAAGTGAAAGCCTAGGCCTTGCCTACCCAGGACATACTTGAAAATTAGTGACATCTCAATGTTTCCTTCCTGGTAAAATAGTTTGCAAAAGTTAAAAAAAAAAAAAAAAAAAAATTATTATTTTTTTTTTTAGGGGTGGGGCCACCCAGCGGGCCGCCGCCCCCTGGAGGGTGCCGCCCTAGGCCTGGGCCTTGTTGGCCTAGGCCAAAATACACCAGTGGTTGGGGGAGAAATCCTGCCCATAAGTTGTTTATTTCTTGTTTTTAAACATTTAACGGTCTAATCTTTTTCCATTATTTGTTTAATCTCTTTTATTCTCTTCGTTTGTCTTACATCCATTAAGTTTTTTTTTTTTTTCTTCAGCGATAATGTTCTGTTCTGTGAAAATTTACGTTTTAGTTAAAAGCACTGATGTTTGGCTGAAAGAATTCACAATGACGCCACATCGTGTTCCTTCTGAGGATGCCAAATAAAATGTTTAATGTGACTGAGATGTGGAAAAATGTCCCCGAATTTATTATTACTTTTTAAACTTTGCTGAGAGAAGCAGGTGTGAAGAGATGAATAGAGATCAATCTGTTTCAAGACAGTCATTCTTATCACTTTTGTATGTCTCTGTACACTCAGAGTTGACGTCATAAAGTACCTTGATACTGCAAGAAAATAACAGAAAACTGAAATTTTTCTTTATTAATCAATTATCTTTGATCAACAAAGAGCCCATTGACCTATATACAGGCCCGTCTTTAATATTGGACCCTGGGCAAACATTTTTTTGGGCCCCCCCCCCCCACACTGTACATTACTATGGGGGTTATTCACAAAGCACAAAAATTTCGGTGCTTTGCGATAAGATGTGCTTTGGCGACTACATTTTGCTGATCCTACGGTGACCCATACACAGCACATTACTGTGTGTTTTATTGCTGTGGCGAAGTTCTGCAATACTCTCACACACTCACTATATTACTGTGACTGAGTCTTATTCCTGTGCAGCTCTGTCATACACGTGCAGGGTCAGCACCCTTGGCTCTACAGATGTTTTGGGCCTACATTTACCATGAGACTCACCCAATCTAATGAGTAGCTGAGCATCATGGGAGATGTAGTTCTAAAACATCTGTAGAGCCAAGGTTGCTGATCCCTGTAACAGTTCAGAGGAGAGCGCTGTGATTTTACATAATAAACTTTTTATGCTTTACTATAATTACTCGTTATCTACTTTCCTGCTCTTTAGCATGAATACAATATGGAATGCAAAACACGCACGCACACACAGAGTAGGTTTCCTTGTCTGGCTTTGGTCCACATGTCTTCTGATGATTTGTGCCCCTGGATATTTCACTAAGTGCCTCTTCAAAGGGGATGAATCTTAGAGATTGTAAGCTCTTGGGTTGGAAGCAGAATCCTATTTTCCCCTCTTAGATTGTAACCTCACAGAAGTGGGCTTCTATGTTCCTGTCATTCTCCATATAATCACACTATGTTGTGTCTGTTACTGGGCAGCGCAGCGCTGGATGTGCTGCGGACCAGGATTGGCTGGGACACGTCAGCCGCTTCCTCATAGACTAGCTGCCGTCACATAAAGGGGCATAAGGAGCAATTTCCCACTAAGCATTTGCAATAAATGTGTTGATTATGTGATCATGACAGAGTTTGTTTAAGGTTGTCCAAAACGCAAAACCCACACACTCTTCAGTATCAAAGCATTACACCTTCACCTTTATATAAAATATACTTTCTTTGGGACTGTAAGGACTGTCATGTTTTTGTCTGTGTAACTTGTGTCACTGTCAGGTGAGGATAAACATACACGGACTGAAACGCACTAAGTACCCAAGTACATGCACACACTGAGGGTGTTATACAATAGAGCGACTAGCGCTAAGCAGATGGTAATATATTTAGTGCACAGTAATTAAAAATCGTACCAATGCACTCACACAATGTCACAATACAATGTGTAGCAGACATATAAAGGTTTCTTTCGTGTCTGAAATTCGTACCAGTTCACTCTCACAGAATACTAGAGGATGCAGGTAAAACCTTTGTGTCTGCATCATCCTCTAGTATTCTGTGAGTGAACTGGTACGAATTTCAGACACGCAAGAAACCTTTATATGTCTGCTACACATTGTATTGTGACATTGTGTGAGCGCATTGGTACGATTTTTAATTACTGTGCACTAAATATATTCCCATCTGCTTAGCGCTAGTCGCTCTATTGTATAACACCCGTGACCCTCAGTGTATGCATAATGTACTGTATTTTCATTTTTATAACCTATCGTATTGACCCCAACTGAACTTTAGCTGTTGTGTAGGCAGCAGTGTCAACCATATATGAGCCACCGACCTTATCTGAAGAGCGTGTCAGTGCTGCAGAGACAGTGCTTGCTGGGCCTGGGTCTCTGAGCGGCTCCTGTAAATGCAGCCACCAGTGAAAATCATGCGGGGACGTTCTGCGTATGCGCGCCGCCCCGCATCACGTGGTACGTGAAGAGGGCGGCGCCAACAGCGTGTGTGCCGTTCCAAGCCTTGTGTCGGCTGGAAGGAAGGCACGCACGCTGGCGCTGCAGCGGATCTGCGCCTGCCTGCTGCCACCCCGGGCCCTTCGTGAATCATTGACACTGCACACACAGCCAGATGGCACCGCGGGGCCGCCGGAAGCTTCATCATACGGAGTGGACTCCGTTACAGTGCACAAGTCATTTTCGGCGGCGCTGGCAGTCTTTGCCGCGGGCCCAAGGGGGCAGCTGCTTTGGGCCCCTCAAGTGACTGGGCCCGGGGCAGCTGCCCCTTTTGCCCCGCGTTAAAGACGGCCCTGCATATATACCTCCCAAGTAGACTTTGGCTCCTACCTATTGCCAGTGAGCCGCTATTTGCGATTGAGAGGTCCGTTCTTACAGCTCACAAACAAATGGGTTACATGCTATCACAGGTCGGTTGCTTACTGTACTTGTACTCAGTCACCTTATACATTGGGTGGTGTGCACTACACTAGTTGGAACTCGTGAATGATTCACTCGGCTCCCAAACCCTGCTGTTATCCCCTTCACTACCAAGTTGGAAGAACTATTATCAACATATTTATTTGAAACATGGGATGCATAGTCAACAATAAAATTTGGGTAAAATGGCAATTTTGCATAGAGATTGTTATTCCAAAATAGTTAAAATATTAAAATAATGTATTAAATTTTATACGCTTTTCTTAATCTTTTACACAAATATTGCTGGGAAGGAAGGTTCTAAACTCTAGACGGTGTCCCTTATCTTGCACAAATTCTCACCGGGTCTGCTTTATTCGTATGTGTCAAATCCACTAAATGTGATTAATAATAAAAATGGTTAGAAATCCTGTTTAAGGGAATCTGTATTGATTGTGACATTGTTAGCAATGCAGCTTCCAAAAATACCTATCGAATATAAATATAACATCTGTATGTGGCACAATGCCCGTATATGGAAATTACAGTAACACCTTGTATCTGTGCTGTACAGGGATTTTCAATCATTATAACCTACTGAATCTTAGGCTAGGGTCAGACGAACGCATTTTTCGCCGCGAACGTGAAAAAGTGCGGTCGAACGAACGAACGTATTTTTTAACGGAATGCGCGAAAGCGGTCATACGATGCGCATTTTCGTACGTTTTGTTTCACGGAGCTGGAAGAAGAGAGATATGATCAACCAAATCAATTGCAGAATGAATCAAATAAAAGGGAAAGGGTATAAAAAGGCATTTTGGGAATGGTGGCATTTTCCAAGATGGATGCAGTCCAAGTGTTTCTTTTTGCTGCACTGGGATACCTGTACCTGAAGAAGAAAAGACAACGGCGAACATGGGTCCATCCAATCAACACTGCCAGACACACGCATGGCCACTTTGTGACACTGTACAGGCCACTGCGAGAGAGGGACCCCGTGAAGTTCTTCAACTACCTGCGGATGTCCATCCACACCTTTGATGAACTGTTGATGAAGGTGCGTGAGCCGCTGACCAAGAGGGACACCAACATGAGGGCTGCCATACCACCGGAGGAGATGCTGGTCCTCACTTTGCGGTAAGTACTATCAAACACCTGCATTCATGACATCGCTGCCAGTCATCAGACATGTGCTCGGTGTGCAGAGGCTCTATTGTAGGTCAGTAGTTATATGCCCACACACACACGCATGCATCACCTTGCACAACACGTAACGAAAGAGTAATGACACTGACAACGATGTGAAACAAATAAAATATTTAGTCCCGAAATAATATGACAGAAGATAACAATAACATATTAAACACATATATTATTGCATGTCCAATGAAGGTAATAAAATAAAAATAGTAGAACAACATGAATAAACTGTGACAAACATAAACGAACAGACGATACACCTCACATGGTATGATACCGAGGAGCATCTGGGGCATGAGGACCGTGCATATGGCTGCGGTGGTACTCTGGCTCCGGGGGTGGCCCAGCAACAGGGGACATGGGTGGGCGGGCAGGCAACGCCTGGCAGTGGTGGGAATAACCATGGGGGTATTGTGGCACGACACCGTGATATACAGGTGCCTGTTGTGGATGGGACAGTATCTCATGTATCAGGTCCAGGCTTCGGCGGCGATAATCCAGCTTCTGCGCTGGGGTCATTATGTTGAGCAGGGAGAGACATGAATTGAAAAAGGACATGTCCTCGGAATCAGCGACCATGCAGCGTGGATGTGTATGGTGCGCGTCCATGAATGCGACCATGGCCTGCTCGACATCAGCTGATGGTGGCTTCTTCCTCCTGGGAGCCGTACTGGTGCTGTCTGTGGGTGCTGTACCCGGCACCTGTTGGGACTCCACATCCTCCACCTGGGACTCCGCACCACCCTGCTCGACCTCCACCTGGCAGCTGCCAGATCCTGCGGGCTGCAGGTCTTGCCCTTGTGAGCTAGAGGTGGATGGCCGGTCAATACTGCTCACAGTCTTGCGCGGCTCCTGGCTCTTCCTCAGGAAGGACAGTTGGTCTGCATACAAATAGCTGCGCCTCTTCTTTGCACCAGCTCCAGAGCGAGCAGCTTCAGCCTCCTTTTTCAGGACCCGGGTATGATTGTCCCTCACCGTGCGCCATTTATTGATTGCTTCATGTGCTGCAAAACATGATGAGAGTGACATAAGGTTAGGTTTATATGATGTGATCATAACACAGCTTCTTTCATGTTCTAGGTATCTTGCTAGTGGATGCAGTTTGAAGGATCTGCATTACAACTTCCGCATTGGCAGATCGACAGCTGGTGAGATCGTCCGCAAGGTCTGCCAAACAATATGGGAAACCATGAAGGACCAATGTTTGCCAACACCCACAGGCGAGACATGGCTGGCAATTGCAGCAGGATTCTGGGAGAGAGCGAACTATCCCAACTGCCTGGGAGCGGTGGACGGCAAACATGTCCGCATTGTGAAGCCACTGCACAGTGGCTCACTGTATCAAAATTATAAACATTATTTTTCAATTGGCCTACTGGCGGTGGCAGATGCCAACTATAATTTTGTGTATGTGGATGTCGGATCATACGGCAAGGACTCGGACTCCACACTGTTTCGGAACTCAACACTGTGGAATGAGATTGAGGGTGGGAACCTGAACATCCCCAGACCCGCACCTTTGCCTGGCAGCGACGTGTCAGTCCCCTATGCCTTTGTGGGTGATGAAGCATTCGGCTTATCCACACATCTCCTGCGGCCATACTCGGGGACACACCTGACTGTGAAGAAGCGGGTGTTTAATTACAGGCTGTCGCGGGCGAGACGGTATGTCGAGTGTAGCTTTGGCATACTGAGCAACAAGTGGAGGATTTTTCATCGGCCACTTGATGTAAATGTGTATTTCTGTGTGGATATAGTGAAATGCTGTTGCATCCTACATAACTATGTTTGTGCAAGGGATGGGGTTAATTTCGAGGATACCCTCACAGTAACGGGTCTGGATGAGTATGCTAACGATGACATAATACCTGTGAATAGACACACCAACAGGTTTCGCGATGCTCTGTCTAATTATTTCACTAGCAATGCAGGGCAGGTGCCATGGCAGATGGACATCATTTGACATGTGACACCTAGGCTTGTGCACCGATTATTTTTTCTGTTCGAATTTTCGGATGTTTAAAGTTTTCGATTCGGCTCGTTTCGAACGAACCCGGTTTTGATTCGATTCGGTTCGACTCGTTTTTCGGGGATATGTCATCGGAATATGGACCATTTTTCGTTTTTTGTGTCACTTTGCTCGTTTGTTGGATCTACTTTTCGTGATTTCGTACATTTCTCGTTTTTCGCAACGTCTGTTCTCGTTTCAAAGCAATAAATTTCGATTTGACACAATTCAAGTCCAATCGCATATTCGTACAATATTTTGTTTCGGCTCGGAAACATTTCGGATCTGACATTTTCGGATCGAAAAATCATCTGGGAATCGCCCGCATCAGAAAACACGAATCGTGAAAATGTCGTTTAAATTCCGAAATTCTGAAAGCCGAAACGCACATCCTTAGTGACAACGATAATTCGTTATGCCATTTTGTTTGATATTACATTCAAGTTCAATGCAATTGAATTCTATGCAATAAAATGATCATTTACTCACTCTGAAGCTTCTGCTCTTTATCAGACCACGTCTCGTACTCTGGGTACACCACCCTGGACACTGTGACCCATGCACTGGCCTTCTTCTGCCGGTCTTTGTAGCTGTCGCAGGCCGTGTCCCACAGCTCGGGATGCTCTGCCACTGCATTGATCAGCCTCTCCACGTCGATGTCAGTCCCAGCCATTGTCCAACGCAACTTGCAGCTACCCCCAGACAAGACAGGAAGTGTTTGGTCTGTGCGCGTTATGTTGGCCGGACGTGTGCAGCGTCTGACGTCTCCCAATCACGCAAACACGCCGCTATGCAGCCGCAGCGCACTCTGTACGTCAGTAGTAGCGGTTTGACGTTCTCGAAAAAATGCGTTCGTTTGCCACTTGCGTTGCGCGGACGAATTTTCGTGCGGCCGTACTTCGTATGTTCCCCGGCATTGGACGTCATTTGCTGCTAGTACGGCCGTGATTTCGTGCGGCTAAACGCACGTTAAAACTGCGCTAGTCTGACCCTAGCCTTATCCCTGTACAGCAGTGAGTGACACCAGAGCTCTTCCTGTGTTCTGCCCAGTCCCTGAGTGTTTTGACAGTGCTGATGTGGGCTGCTCTTTGTAGCTTCTATACAGTAAAACAGGGTAATGGGAGAATTTATTTCTCTTAAAGAAAACCATTAAATAGTTAAATTGCATATTATAGCAACATATGAAAAAAAATGCACTAAACTGCATTCCCGATTCATTTGGTTAAAACCTGAAAAGTTATTATTTATTAACTATAATTCAAAACCACAAAAACACAGAACACAAACTGGAATCCAAATATATTATTGTGAAGAGCATCAACTGAATTCCTTGCCACGATGTGGAACTGATGTTGAGCTAAGTCCATAGTACTTTTCAAGTCTCATACGACTGAATTGGAAATCAGTCTGGAGTTCATTTCTTTTCATCCTTTGCTGTAAACTTCAACTTGGATTTTTGGGATTGTAAAAGGATAATATCCCTCTTTAATTTTTCACCGGCAGCACTTGAATTCCTCATAATACACGGTTGCCTTTTTTACGGACACTGCCCATCTGTATGAAAGAGCTCCATGTGTCCAGGGGACCATGGAAAATCTACCAAACCTAATGCCAGATGTGGACACAACTTAGGTGGGTAAGAACTGGTCAAGAGAGAGCCCTTAAAATGGAATACCCAACCGTAAAAAGACTGTTAAGCCAAGAGTATCCTTTTCAAGAGTCTATGGAAATCCAGTTGTCCCACTTCAGCCCCCTTTTAACTAAGTAAAAGCTTCTAATTAAGTCTGAAATTATCCAGGCACGCACCTGCACCAAGGCTGCCATTCCACCTGACATTCTGCAGCTGCCACGCCATTATACAGGTGATACTTATTATCCCTGATGCATTTTTTTTCTACCTGTGCCACTGCCAATGGTTATCTGCTATGATTATGTAACATTATTCTATGATGATAACTGACACCTGACACACTGATGCTATTACACGATCTGCTTAAAGGATTTGTTATTCACACGTCATTATCTTGGTAAGCAAAAGCTTAATCCAGGGAAAGTGCTGTCCTCACTGGCATTAAGTAACAGTATTTTATTTCCCCGAGGTTAATTTATCTTAATAAGACTCGCTGCGAGCACCTAACCATACAAAGGAGTGAGTGATCGTTTTTGCTGATGTCTGCAATCTTTCAAACTCAAGGGATACAAATGATACTGTGATACTAGTCAGGTCTATTAAAGGAACAAATTCCACTGCGTGCAAATTCACAGCTGAGGTGCAACAACACACGTGTTTTTCCACTGACAAATCTCCCACAGCTGGAGGCAGTGCTGCAAGAACAATTCACAGACGTGGATCGCGGATAACAAATTTTTTCTAAATACTGACAAAACTGTTACAATGCCCTTTGGAACAGCACCTAAACTATATCAATTACAAACTTCCAATCTATGCACCAGGACAAAATCAAATGGCACGCTGATCAGTCAGTACTATCAAATATCTAGGCATGTGGTTAGACCCAAATCTATCCTTTGGCCCCCTTATCGAAAAAAACTCTCATCTAAACTCTACCCCAAACTAGGTGCCCTGTACAGAAACAAATCCTGGCTGAGCCCCGCGGTAAGAAAGCAGATTGTACAACAAATGCTTATGCCGGCTATTGAATACGGAGATGTTGTGTATGCAGCCACCCTGCAAACGCACCTTCATAAACTTACTACATTGTATAACTCCTTCTGCCGCTTTGGCTACAATGTAACTACATGACCCACCATTGTGACATATTAAAAGAGCTAAACTGGCCATCACTGGAATCCAGACTCACCCTTCACCTTTCCAAACTGGTGTTTAAGAGATTTTCAGGGAAGCTACCACCCTACCTGAATAGGCTGCTTCCCTCAGCAGTTCCCTCATACTATAACCTCCGATCCAGGACCAGCATCTTACTTGCAATACCACAATACAATACAAAAAAGAAAGTGTCTCGATCCTCATTTTTTTACAGAGCACTGAAATTATAGAATAACCTCCCAGACACCATCAAATCATCCCCCAGTCGTAAAGGCTTTTAAGAGCTCTCTATTAACATACCTTGATACAGAATGCACCTGTAAACATGCAGCATAATGAGTATATTTCCTACATATTTATTTTCTGTGTTAATCTGTATATTTGTGTTTTGTTTTTAATATCTTGCAATTTATTACTTTGAATTTTTACAGTCGTTAAAGAAATACAATGTTTCTCGAACCCAGGACATATTTGAAAATGAGATAAATCTCAATATATCCTTCCTGGTAAAATACTTTATAAATTAATAAATAAAATTACTGCCAAGATGGGGCATTTGGTTGAAGGAAATAAATATTCTACCCTGCAATACATGAACCAAGAGTCACTACTGGAGCCAGTAGAGTACGCGCAAGTATCTCTATGAAATTTGACTAAAACATAACTTTTGTTGAGGAAAAGCAAAAATCTAATACAAAAAATACCATTTTAAAACCAAAATATAGTCATAAGTAACTATCCAATGGACATTGTAGCCATTAATACATTAATACTGTAGCCTGGTAGCTTCCAAAAAGCACACTAATCCTCAATACAAAAAAAAAATAATCAACACCACATAAACTCAACAGATGTGTTCCTCTTTCTCTGAATATACAGGAGATCACTCCTAGGAACAGCCCAAAATCTGATAATTTTTAGTGCATAAGCTAACTAGTGTATATAGATTTTGTTGGATTAGGTTCCTAGCTCCCAAGCACCCGACATGCGTTTCGCCGTCTGGCTCGTCCGGAGTCCTAGCAGATTTAGTGCTTAATTTAATGTTAATTCTAGGATTTGCAAAGTACAGTAAGCTCGCGGCAGCTAGCACACTCACAGATGCGCTAACCGATTTATAAAACGGGTTTAGTATCAAGATTGTAATATGTCTGGCATGCGTTATCCTAGCATTAACGCTTACTCATCCGAACGCTTCTGTTGGGGCCCAATTCTTTAGTGAACGCTAACTTTTCCTGACCCATTTCACACACCCCTCTCTTTTTATCCCTTTTCTAGAGCTCGATTATGTACTTCATGCTAAAACGGGGATGTTAACTGGGAAGACTTGCGCCTGCAGGTTTCCTCGTAACATCACCTGTTTTAGACTGAGATTCTGGGGCAGGCGCTAGATCAGCACCTTGCCCCAGATCCATGCTCTACCCTAGGTGATAGTTGCGGTAGAGCTTCGGCGACGCCGCAAGTATCAACTCCTGGAGTCCATAGGACTACAAGGAAGGTTGCGCTGCCAGGCCGCGAGCCCTTAGCGCACTGGCAAGAGCGTGAAAGGCCGCAGAGTGATCGCAATGGGAGACTGCAGACTTTTTGTCCCCAGTCTCACTCTGATCCCGGCGGCTAGAAGCAGTGGATCGGGCCTCCATTCTCACCGCGGGATGAGAGGTGAGTATCTAATTTACTGGGGGTGGGGCTTAGCTGGTGCTAACTGATTCTGCAAAAGCAAAATCAGCACTAGCTTCTAGATGATTGTAACATTTTCTTTGCCGCTTTGGTGCAGTAAGTACCGCTAGGACTTTGTAATACCTTACATATCCTAACGCTAATTACTGATTGCGCTCCCCATGTTAAGTATAGGATGTGCAAAGTTCAATAAGCTTGCAATCACCGATTCGCTAACGGATTTATACATGGTTTAGGCTAATGTCAGACAAACGCAGTGATCACGTCAGTGTCGCCGCACAGTTTAACGTCCGTCGTAGCATAGAATCATGATCAATAGAGACTCACACATGAAGTACGTGCGTACCAAAAAGCGCACGCCCAACGCATGTGGCAAACGGACGCAAGTTAGGCAATAACGTAAAACCGCTAGACGAACGCGCAGAGTGCGCCACGTCCGCGTAGTGTTCTGTGTGAGTGATGAGATGTCAGACGCAGTGCGTTTGTGACGTCCAGCACCATGACGCACAAAATGGCTTTTCATATCCTTTTAAAAATTTTATCATTTTTCATATTAATTTTATTTCCCATAGTTCCCTTTTCTTTTTCTATGTCTGTCAAAAAAAAACACTGTGTGGTGTCTACAGTATATTCCTTCAGTACGTCCGTCCATTATGCACGCACGCAGAGTGCGCTCAGACTGCGTTCATCAGACATTAGCCTCAGTGTTAGGGATATAATATGGGGGGGGCATACGTTAAAGTCACTTATCCTGGTGTTAAAGCTTACATATCTGAACGCTACAGTTAACGTTCGGTATGTAATCTAGCCCTATGTCTTTTATAATAATACTTGCCTTGTATTTAGAGCTGGCTGAGCTCCTCTAGAAGTGCCATGCTGTTGGCCTCCTGCAAGCCGCAGCATGTCATGTGACTGCGGGGAAGGTTGGATGATTAATCCAATGGCCCTCACTGCTAACTCATTAGAGGGAGCGGAGCCCTGAATTGCTTTCTGTCTCTAGGAACTTGCCTAGAAACTTAGGTCAGCTCTTGCTGATCAGAGATTCTGGTGGGACAATTCCACTGCACTCAGAGGATTGAATCAGCCTTTGAGAGCCCCATGGAGGAGGAGAGTGTTTTGCCTGTACTCAGGGCACTGTGATCACTCAATTAACGTTGAGTGGTCACCGTATCTAGAGCACTGTTTCTCGAACCTGTCCTTGGGACCCTCAACCAGGCCAGATTTTACAGATCACCTTGGGGAAATGCAGACTGAATCCTGCAATCACGGAGCAGCAAATCGTTAGGTGTCTTGCCCAAGGACACTAACTGGACAGGTGCTCTTGCCCGGATCAAACAGGTGCAGTAGAGGTAACATCACTGCTCTGTAACTGGAGAGAGACTGTGGAGACACAGGTTCGATCCTGGCAAGAGCACCTTTCCAGTAAGTGTCCTTGGGCAAGACACCCAACGGTACATACTCGCCACCCAGGACATACAGTACTTGAAAACGAGAGAAATCTCAATGTATCCTTCCTGGTAAAATGCTTTCTCAAAAAAAAACCAAAAAAAAACACATCATCTGTTCTGTGCTTCAGATATCTGGCAAATCTAACCTGTCAGTGGGTCCAGAGGACAGGTTTGGGAAACACTAGTCTTTATACTCAACTCGGTCTGTGAACTGTGTGTGAGGACTGTGTGGTTTATGTCTACATTGTTGTGAATTCCATGTTCTTCATATCAGATTGTAAATTCATTTTTTAAAGGTCGCGGTTTGGTGATAGGTGAGCTTGGAATGCTGCCGTTTACCACTCCTCAATTGTGTCATTTTTGTATTTAAAGGTTAAACATACGGGGCCACATTACATACTTGGTGCTAACGTTAGCGCTCACCTGAGGCCCGTTCAATACCTCAGCAGCTGCTGAATTGATGCAGCGCAGCAATTCAGTTTGCTGCAGCAGTGACTCTGAACGCTTTGGATGCGAATTGCAAAACAAAATGGTGATTTCTATAGTTTCTGCAGTTTTATTAGCAGAAACTGAGACTGAGGCCAGCTTTGAAATAACTAAAAGCAGTCCGCACAATTCCGTTTTGTATGCACGCACCACAAATGATAGTTTTTATTGAATAAACGTAATGGTTACTTCTGAAAAAAATATATAATTGAAGCGTAATATATGTCTATGTGCATGGGTTAAATAATAAATAAATATTTTGTGCTTTGGTCAGTGGCGACTCTAGGAACAATATTTAGGGGGGGCACAGAAGATACCGCAGTCAAAACTGGGGGGGGGGCACTAATAATTTTTACCACTAAATCATAGCACTGAATAAAACTAAGGGCCCTACCACCTGGTGTGAGCTAAAACACCATCACTAAAGGAATAATTTAGTGCGAGTCGCTAAAACTTGCAGGGTTATTCAGAGAGCGTGAAAAGCAGGAGAATGACCGGAGAATGGAAAATTCTTGGTCAAAATAGCCAAACCAGAAAAATTCTCCCATTCATCTCACTTTCCAAATCGGCTATTTTGACCTAGAATTTTCCATTCTCCAGTCATTCTCCTGCTTTTCACCGCTTTCTGAATAACCCTGTTAGTGCCTGACCCTACTAACAGATCACCTTGTCCGCGGTAGTCCATGAACAAGGTCGTTTGGCGCACGCTAGGGAAACTCTAAGACCCGGGTTGAGACCCAGCGCTAATGCGGTTGTGTACAGGATAGAACGTTTTTTTTTCCAGTGCCGGGCCATACCTATCCCCCGCCCTCACAAGCTTGAATATGAACACATCCAGTGAATAACCTCACACCCCTGCATTATTAAAATCATCCAAGGTGGCCGTATCATCCATGGTTTGACTCTGGGGTTTTGGAATCTTATTTATATATACTTATTTAGTGCACTATTACCTGGTGTGAGTTAACCCTTGCGTCGGCGTGATTTTGCATTAGCGCCAGGTTAATTGAGTCTAGCGCCTGACCAACAGATCGTTTGCCTCCCGCTACAAACAGGAAAAATCACTTAGCGCGTCGCTATTAGCGATTTGTACCACGAGCTTACTGTACTTTCCGCGTCCTATACTTAACACAGGGAGTGCTAGAGATCTCTAGCGCTTTTGCAGCTAACAGATCACTTGGTGCCAGCGCTAAATTTTTTGAGGTACACTCAGTGGCGACTCTAGGAACAATATTTAGGGGGGGCACAGAAGATACCGCAGTCAAAACTGGGGGGGGGGCACTAATAATTTTTACCACTAAATCATAGCACTGAATAAAACTAAGGGCCCTACCACCTGGTGTGAGCTAAAACACCATCACTAAAGGAATAATTTAGTGCGAGTCGCTAAAACTTGCAGGGTTATTCAGAGAGCGTGAAAAGCAGGAGAATGACCGGAGAATGGAAAATTCTTGGTCAAAATAGCCAAACCAGAAAAATTCTCCCATTCATCTCACTTTCCAAATCGGCTATTTTGACCTAGAATTTTCCATTCTCCAGTCATTCTCCTGCTTTTCACCGCTTTCTGAATAACCCTGTTAGTGCCTGACCCTACTAACAGATCACCTTGTCCGCGGTAGTCCATGAACAAGGTCGTTTGGCGCACGCTAGGGAAACTCTAAGACCCGGGTTGAGACCCAGCGCTAATGCGGTTGTGTACAGGATAGAACGTTTTTTTTTCCAGTGCCGGGCCATACCTATCCCCCGCCCTCACAAGCTTGAATATGAACACATCCAGTGAATAACCTCACACCCCTGCATTATTAAAATCATCCAAGGTGGCCGTATCATCCATGGTTTGACTCTGGGGTTTTGGAATCTTATTTATATATACTTATTTAGTGCACTATTACCTGGTGTGAGTTAACCCTTGCGTCGGCGTGATTTTGCATTAGCGCCAGGTTAATTGAGTCTAGCGCCTGACCAACAGATCGTTTGCCTCCCGCTACAAACAGGAAAAATCACTTAGCGCGTCGCTATTAGCGATTTGTACCACGAGCTTACTGTACTTTCCGCGTCCTATACTTAACACAGGGAGTGCTAGAGATCTCTAGCGCTTTTGCAGCTAACAGATCACTTGGTGCCAGCGCTAAATTTTTTGAGGTACACTCAGTGGCGACTCTAGGAACAATATTTAGGGGGGGCACAGAAGATACCGCAGTCAAAACTGGGGGGGCACTAATAATTTTCACCACTAAATCATATCACTGAATAAAACTAAGGGCCCAATCACCTGTGTGAGCTAAAACACCATCGCTAAAGGAAACATTTAGCGCGAGTTGCTAAAACATAGTGCCTGACGAACCACGAACAGATCACCATAGTAATGGATCTGGTCAGCAATGTCGCTGCTGTTGCAGTAAGCTCTATTATAAATGTATCCTTTATGCACATATACTGTATCCTAATTCTAATATATTGCCTAATTTTAAACATTTTATGCTAGGGGTTATTCATAGTATGTAAGCAGTTGATTATTAGGGTGACTGTGTGGACCATGTTTAAAGGAACACATGGATAAGTCTTGCCCTGAAACATGTATTATTTATATGCTGTAGCAGGGAAATTATTGTGGCTCACCTGGCCTTCCTTTTGGATCTCTTAAATGCAATGTAATGATTCTACATGCTGCTGGGTGGCATTTATCATGCAATGCCCATCAGCCTTAATATATGTGTGCATCAAACCATGGATGATACGGCCACCTTGGATGATTTTAATAATGCAGGGGTGTGAGGTTATTCACTGGATGTGTTCATATTCAAGCTTGTGAGGGCGGGGGATAGGTATGGCCCGGCACTGGAAAAAAAAACGTTCTATCCTGTACACAACCGCATTAGCGCTGGGTCTCAGCCCGGGTCTTAGAGTTTTCCTAGCGTGCGCTAAACGACCTTGTTCATGGACTACTGCAGACAAGGTGATCTGTTCGTGGGTCGTCAGGCACTATGTTTTAGCAACTCGCGCTAAATGTTTCCTTTAGCGATGGTGTTTTAGCTCACACAGGTGATTGGGCCCTTAGTTTTATTCAGTGATATGATTTAGTGGTGAAAATTATTAGTGCCCCCCCAGTTTTGACTGCGGTATCTTCTGTGCCCCCCCTAAATATTGTTCCTAGAGTCGCCACTGAGTGTACCTCAAAAAATTTAGCGCTGGCACCAAGTGATCTGTTAGCTGCAAAAGCGCTAGAGATCTCTAGCACTCCCTGTGTTAAGTATAGGACGCGGAAAGTACAGTAAGCTCGTGGTACAAATCGCTAATAGCGACGCGCTAAGTGATTTTTCCTGTTTGTAGCGGGAGGCAAACGATCTGTTGGTCAGGCGCTAGACTCAATTAACCTGGCGCTAATGCAAAATCACGCCGACGCAAGGGTTAACTCACACCAGGTAATAGTGCACTAAATAAGTATATATAAATAAGATTCCAAAACCCCAGAGTAATGTGACGCGGTGAGTAATGTGATGCAATGATGCCTTTTTGTTGTACTAACCTGATACTTAAATTCAATATTTTTTTGCTGCAATTCGGCAGTTTTCGCTGAATGTCTGATTGCTGCTTCAGCGACTCCACTTTTAGCAAATTACAGTGACCATTCACTAAATAGGGAATTCACCTTATTTTCGGAAAAATAAATTCCCCGAAATGTGACGGAAAGCAGAGGATCTAAAGATGATTAGACCCTTTAGATTCTAACTTCCATAATAACCCCTAAAATGCCATAAACCCAGAGAAATACAATAAAAATAATAAACAATGTGGCATTTAGCTACCCCTTAACCCCTAAAATGCCATTCATCAAGGGAAAACATGAAATGAATACACTGAGGCATGTAGCCAACCCATCAACCCGTAAAATGTCATTAATCAAGGAAAAAACAAATGTATACTGTAAGGAATGAAGACTGCCCATTAACCCTTAATATACAACTAAAACCAAGGCAAAAACTAACGTAATACACAATGTAGTGTATAGTCTGAACATTAACCATTTCACTGCTGAGCCATTTCAACCCTGTGAAAATGTTTAAGTTTAAGTACACGTTTTTATTTAATGTTTTATGACTTATAATTCACACTGAATATGGTCATGTTGCGTATCATTGGAAAGGCCAGAATCTGCCCTTTCAAATGACACCTAGATCTTCCATATACGATGCATAGCGACGGAGAGAAGTTGGTCCGAAGAAGTGTTGGAAGCTGGATGCTGATTTTTGGTGGGGGGCACATGGGGGGGCAAGGAATAACCTAGGGGGGCAATTGCCCCCCCTTGCCCCCCTGTAGAGTCGCCTATGGCTTTGGTGAACAAAAACCTCAAAATTAACATTGCCGTACTGAATTTTACTTGCTTCATGGCGGCGGCCATCTTTACTACGTCACACTCAGCTACTCACAGCATCTCCTCGAGTCGCTGCAAGTGCTACGTTAGCAGTGCTGAGCAGCTGAACGGCGTTCAATGGCAATTTGCTAACTTAGCACTTGCAGTGGCTGAGGTATGAACGCGCCTCTGCTTTGTCCTTCGGACTCCCAGGAGCGAGCAAGGAAGGTCACATAATGGGCCTTTGCCACTCCCTTCAGTTTTTCTTGTTTTGTGTTTTTTTTTTGGTCCTAGGGCACCTTTTGGGGTGTGGTGTTTTTTCTTCTCCCCCCTTTATGATCCAGGACCTATCTTTGTCAGTCCCGCGTGGCCACTTGGCCTTCTCTGCTTGGTTGTTCTTGTTCTGGCCCTGCAAAGTCATTTCTGCCGGTCGACCTGCTGTGACCTTTGTTTTATGCAATAAACAATCATTTTGAATATATATACAGTGATAAATTGGATTACGAGCATAATCGGTTCCAGAAGCTTGCTGTAATCCAAAGCGCTCTTATATCAAAGCGAGTTTCCCCATAAGAAATAATGGAAACTCTGACGATTGGTTCCACAACCATTTATTAATGTGAAAATGATTACAGTAATACAAAATACTGAACAGTATAAAGGAAAAATAAAACAAATTAACCTGCACGTTGCCCTTGAGAAGAATTGTGGCTGGTGGGAGAGGGGAGGAGGGCTATTGTGCAGGACGTTTATCACTATCTGTTGGGAGGGTTTCAGCACGTCCGGTGTATTGTACGATTCTATTACGTAAATTACACCGTGTGGCCCTCCCCGCCAAGCTGCCAGAATTCTGCGATGGACACAGGGAGGAAAGGTGACCATGGCCACAGTTGTGACGTGACGCTCGGCAGACAAAGCGTATGTACTTTGAAATCACTTGTATACCAAGACATCGCTTGTAAACCAAGTCAAAAATTTAGAAAAATTGTTGCTCTTCTTGCAAAACGCTCTCAAACCAAGTTACTCTCAATCCAAGGTTTTACTGTATATATAACAATATATACAAGTTATAAATAGCAACACATCCCGAAATCCTTTCTAGGGGGTGTCAACACATACCAGAAACAGCCAACCCCCACAGTATTCATCCAATAAGAAAGTATGGGCACTGAGCAGACTTCTTAATCAAGGCACATTTATTGTCACATCACAAAGTGAGATCACGCTTTGATTCTCCATGGTCTTTTTCAACACTCATTTCACAAAAGCTAAAAAGATATAATGTATTCAAAAAGGGATACTTTTTTTTTAAAAAAAACAGAGTTCCCTATTTTTTTTTTTTACCTTAAATATACTGACAGCCTCTACACAATTGTTTTTTTTCTTTTTTTCTCTTTAGTTTTACTCACCTTTTCGCCATCGCTGCGCGCTTTTAAAAGCTAAAGTGGCCAGGGTGAGTAAGTGTCCCTTTAAAATCCTTCCATTCCCATCCGCTGCAGGGACAGCATGGTACACCCCGTGGCGGAAAAGGGTTAAAGTCTGTGAATTTTTTTGTCCACACAATGTACATTGACTGAGTACATTGACAGCATGTGCTACACGATTCTGTCACTCGGCTCGTGGTGAGGATGGTTTTGGAGTGAGCTTCACAAATCTTGATGTCACACTCTGTCTAGTGAATGGCCACCTCTTAATGTTTGAGAGGTTTGGAAGGGTCACGTCATAGTCCCACACATATTTACTTGCCACTGTGTGCCAGATTGACAGTGCATTGGGCTTGGCAGTAAGGGTACAGATATGAATTACGAATCATGTGTGCTTGGTTTGCAGAATTTTGGGCAAACCAAGAAAAGTTGTGGTTCCATCTTGATTTATATTGGTTTAAGCTGATCAATTGTGAGCTTTTTCCTTAGTAACTTTAATAATCTAAAACTGCGTATCAATAACAGTAATCTTTCCACTAATAGCAGACTAAAGATTTAATTAAAGGTTTTTTACTGTCTGTGAACATAGTATCTTATAGACATTATCAGTTCGTAACAGCTGACCCAATTAGATAATGGAACGTGGTCAAGGACTCACAGGAGTGCCTGCTCGTTTCAGATGCACGCAGTACACTTCCACATGGTTGACATAAACTCGAGGCTGCAAGTCTATCGTTTTCGGTTGGTTTTATCCATCTCCTAGCCATTTTGCGATGTAAAACTCTAGCATTTGTTAATATAAATATAGGGAAATTGCTTCTGTGACCTTGACTGCGCTCTTTAAATTTGCTCTTTGAAACGCCAACAAGTACCGTGCCTTGGCTTTAAATGCCGCGTTCGGCGGCCTGCGCGCACAGCGATGCCCTTCAGAATCACATAAAAGAACCTGCTGGCAGTGCCTAATTGCACACAGCGGGTAAGGAATGCCGCATCCTCTGAAAGGGATTATCACTTAAAAAAAAAAAAAACATCGTAGAAAAAAAAAAAACGCTTGTTAATGCATTGTGTCAAAAATACAGCCGGCTGCAGATATTGTAAAACCTCAAGCGAAAATCTCTCGCGTGTGCTTACATATGGCTTTTGTTTTTAACTTTTATATTTTCTTTATTTCTGTACCCAGAATCCTATAAAAACCACATGTGTCACACTTCTATTGAGAACGCAGTCTTGATATTCTGGGAACCCTCAGCAGAAAAAAGTAGAATTCTTTGACAATGATAATGGAAACTGTTTGGGGGGCAGAATTTAGGTCCCGGTCACACCTCAGCGGTTTTCATATGCGCGTAATACACGCGTTTTTGTCGCACGTATCGCGCAAACCTGAAAAACGTGCGAACGCGCATTGCAGCGTGTTCACACTACAGTCTATGGCAGCGAACGAGCTGCAATACGCCCCAAAGAAGCTCATGTACTTCTTTGGGCGTAGGACGTTTTACAGCGAGTTCCTAGGTGTGAACGGGCCCCATAGGAAATCATGAGATTTCCGTGTTTTGCAGCGCAGCCGCATAGGAATGCCCTGTAAAACGCCCAGGTGTGAACGGGGCCGTATCATGTTATACAAGTGCTTCCTAAAATATTTTATTCTGTCTATGATTTGCAGATTATCCATTTATTATCAATTTCTTATAGTTCTAATAGGTGAAAAATTCCAGACTACCGGTTATTATGTTTTTAAACAGTGAATAGATATTTCAAGTCAATTCTTCTTCAGATGTTATTAATTTTTAAACCATTCACTACTAATCCCTAACAAATACTATCATCACATATATTTGAAACACGGAATGCGTAGATGACGCTTGAAGTGCACCTGTCATGTATACAGTGACCGTGAAAGGAGTTGGCTGTGTGTATGCTAGATATGTGTGTGTGAAATCATAATATTTGTCCCAATGCATTAAAACAAGTGATGATACTAATCATGAGAGCATACACAGTAATACCTTGGATTGCGAGGATAATTCGTTCTAGAAATGTGGTTGTAATCCGAAGCACTCGTATATCAAAGCGAATTTCCCCATAAATAATAGAAACTCTGTCGATTCGTTCCACAACTATTTATTCATATGAAAATGATTACAGTAATACAGTATAAAGTGAAAATACTTTGCGGTCACATGATCACGAGGGAACATCCTTGAGAACGGGCGTTCTCTCCACTTGGATGCCGTGTGGCCACCTCGTTGAGCGCAAGTTAGTGTGTTCAGCTCTACAAAGCTCGAGCCTCCTATGGAAGATCACGCTTTGTAGGCCTGTCAAACGTCTGTTGTAGCTTTTTGACGGGGAGGGTTTCAGCACATCCGGTGTAACGTGCGATACTCATGTAACCCCTGGAGTACAGTAATTCTACTACCCTGCAGTTTCTATGTAGTAACCAGCAGATGGCGACCTTCTGTTTGCTCTGGAGATTCAAGACTGTGTGACTCTATGATTTTGTGTGTGGAGGCAGGGCTGCTAGAGAGGAAACAAGAGAGAGGAAGCTGGAAGATGATGGTGGCTGAGATTTGTGGTATTGTGTCCAGTGCTGAAGCATTCTGCATAAAGGCTCCCAGCAGACTCTGTATCCAGATCAAAGCACAGAACTGTTCCTGGCAGTGATTGTTCTGCAGAGTGAAAGAATCCCAGTGGAGCAGCTTCTCCCCTTCCTGGACAAAATCTGATTACAGACTGGAGTGGTAAGCGGAGACCTCTCCCCTTGGTTTTACAACAGGGCATTCTAACACTGGTAACTAAAGCAGCAGTCTATGACTTCTCTGATCCCTGGAACATCCCAGCATATTGCAAACAAGGTGGATTACAATTATTCTGGGCCCCAACTATGTGCACCACCTACCTATGGTACCATTAGGGAAAAGACTAGGGTGGGCTGCAGTATTGTTTGTGGGTGGGTAAACTCATACTGACTCTTGCGATATTTACTTACGCCAAAGCATTATGTTTATTTAGACCGTTACATTTATTTTTACATAGAGTTTTGCTGTGCAATACAAAGTTCTATAAAAGACAGCTCTGTGTTGATTTTATTGCTCGTTTAAATATGTTCCCAACTGGATCTCACACCCAAAGCCTGGATGTCCAGTTGGGTGGAGGCACTGCCGCAGTCATGTACCCCAACTCCCAGGTAGCGGAGGCTCAGGATCGGCTTGCAGAGCGCTTGAAGGTAACTGAGGTAAAGGACCACAGGGGTATTTGTGGGACTATGCAAAAACCTGTTACACTATTATGCACGTTAAACCATCCGGCCCTCCCCATCAAGCCGTTAGAAAGCTACGACGGACGCAAGGGGGAGGGGATCACACGGATGCACTCAGTGTGTGCTACTCGTATTGCAAGACCCCACTCATTTATCAAGTTTAAAATTTATAAAAAAAATGTTGCTCGTCTCGTAAAACACTCATAGACCTAGTTACTCGCAATCCAAGGTTTTACTGTATGTGCGAGGTGAAGGTGACAAGGGTGTTATTTTAAAGTAGCAGATGCAGCTTCTCTTTCATCGCGATTTTCTGGTAATATCAAAATGATTACTGGGGCTATTTACTGACTGGGAAAATTGCAAATTATTAAACCAGATTGTTAATCAAACTGAATTAATACCAGAGCTGTTAACATTTTCAAATTCCGTTCTTTTGGCCTAAAATTTACTTGCTATTCTCAATCTGTTCATTGATTAGCACATAACTAATAATGACCCCATACAGACTTGTTTATAATTTGTAGAGTGTTTTCAAGGGCACCAGGATGAAAGCAAGGACCTTGGTTACATGGCATCTTGGCACAAAATGTTATGGTATCTCCATTGAGAATCTGAAGCTCAGAATTCAAAGTATTTTCCTACCTTCATCCATCAAAACATTTTTGTACGACAATACAGAATTCCACTACTTGCAGATCAATACTATTTTGTTTGACAACATTCCTGAACTGATGTAAGACATTCTGAAGACAAATTAATGCTTTTTTTTTTTTCTTCTCTCAAGATCTGTGTTTCCATTATTTCGTCTACCCCCAAATAAAATATAGTATTCAAAAAGCCTTGGTACCACTTGAATGACAAGGAAAATCTTGCAGATATGCATCAGTCCTGACTTATGAGTGATTTTATTATTTATAATCTCCAACCACACTCAGTTCTTCCTCCATTATATTTTAAAAGAGGCACACTAGCCACCATGACTGCTTAAGTAACTTTAAGGCCGGCGTCAGACGACCGCAGTGATCACGTCCATTCTGCCGCACAGTTTAACATCTGTCGTCGCATAGAATCATGATCAATAGAGACCCACACACGAAGTACATGCGCAATGAAAAGTTAGGCAAGAACGTAAAACCGCTAGACAGATGCGCAGAGTGCGCCACGTCCACGTAGCGTTCTGTGTGAGTGAGATGTCAGACGCAGTGCATTTGCGACTTCCAGCACCTTGATGCACAAAATGCCTTTTCATATCCTTTTCAAATTATTATCATTTTTCCATAATTCCCTTTTTTTTTCTATATCCGTCAACACAAACGGACCGTGTGGTGTCTACAGTATCTTCCGTCAGTACGTCTGTCCGTCATGCACGCACGCAGAGTGCGCTCAGATTGCATTCGTCTGACATTAGCCTAAATGGTCGTGATGTGCCAAGCACCCTCTCTCCCCAACTGGCCCTTGGCTACTGTGATAGCCCTCCAAAGCTAAGATCTTCCCTCGGCTTTGAATGTCACTCACGTATTATTAATCAGCTGTCCAAGGAAAGGGTTGTGTGCTAGTCACTTACATACTGACCGTCAAGGGTTGGTACCACGCTGCTTACTGCATCTTTTCCCTTGTTTTTAGTATGGAGAATCCCTTTAATTTGCAACCATTTTATTTCACTTTTTTTTATTTTGGAATTTTATTCAAAAGAGTGAGGAACAGAAGGATAAAGAAATAAAATGCAACGCAGATAAGACAATATCACATGTAGCATGGTCAGTGTCTAAAAACCAAGCAGCGTGAGAGAATATCAAACTTCGGCAGTACATGTGGGTTGAGTGGGAGAGACAAAAGCACAGTGCAAATTAGACTCGTAAGGCAAATGTAGCGCTGTTAAAAAGACTGTTCTGCTGCATTTACTTACAATGGCCACCAGAGGGAGACAGAGACTGGTGGATTAATGCTGGACAACCAAGGAAAGCACTGTACTACGTTTTCCAGCATGCTTTGCGGTGAAATACAGGAAGTGGGTGGGGAGAGAGAGACTGACATCCTCAGCCTCGTGGAAAGAGCTGGCAGAGCGCGCCGAGGAGTGAGAGGAGCAAGACGCAATGTAGCTGAAAGTGATCCCGACCAGGCCGGAGTGCAGGTGCGGCCTGACAGAGCTGGAGACCGGGTTTTTCCTTCTTATTACATGAAGACCCAGTGATCCACCGCAATAACCCATGCTGATACAGAGTAAGCTAGGGTTAAGAGTTAGGAGAACTGCAGATCGATCTAACAGGGAGTGCAGGTGGTGAGCTGGACATCTTGTGGCAGATACAGACAAGCAAGACAGCGGATCCGGTGACACAGAGAATCCCAGTCAAAATTGAGCGGAGAGACGTCTTGGGTCAAGCGGAGCACAGAGTATCTGGCAGATGGGTGAGAGGCCTTCCAGGCCGTTGTAAAATACTAAAGCACGCTGCAGTTTCTTCAAAACCCACAGGGCCCCAACGTGACTAGTCGAAGATACCTCATAAATAATTCACTGGCCAGTTGAATATTGTACCCGGGTACCAATAGACACATACACATACATTCCTTGGGACATAACCTGTACGGGACTCACTCTCCAACCACCAAGGGGGTTAAAAATACTTTTTTTCCTTTTCCACTGCGCATTTCTCGTATTACGAAGTACTGTAAAAATATATACATATACCGTGTTACTCATTATATGCCCGTTTATTCAGTAAACTATATAATTTATGAAATCCACGACGGTGCTGGAGTATATTTATTCCCTAGTGCGGGGAGACTGACCCGAGGTTCAAATTCAGCGGCTCCTCCGGGAGTGAGCGCTACACGTGGGGGCTCGTCCGGGATCCAGTCTCTGGAAAAAACGCATTTAAAGGGTTAAATATGGATCCAGACACTGCTGCCAAATGGTGTGAGGAGCACAGTAGTCAGATAGAATTATGTATAGTTATGGATATTCCTGCAGACACTTGGGCCGAAGATCAGATTCGCCAGGCCGTGGCCGCGCTGACACCAGATAATCGGGGGTTAATCCTGGACATTAAAGCAAACCCAGATGCCCTTCACACGTATGTTCTTTTTGAGTGGAGAAAGGGTGTTCCAGTGTGTTTTCAGGGCGCGAGTGTGAAGCTGACCGACGATGTGGAAGTTCGACTGGTCCAGCCAAGTACGCCACGTGGTGATCACGCGAATGTTCCCGATGTTACCCCAACTACAGGGTTCCCTCCTGCTACATTTTTCACCACTATGGGGAAACTGGTGGAAACACTAGCCAAAAACTCTGCTGCGTCTCCCAATTACGGATATCGCAAGTTACGGTTTTATTCTGGTAAGGTCCCTGTGCCAACTGGAGAAGAGGACTTTGAGACTTGGATAGATCAGGCAGTGCAAGCAGTGGAAGAATGGGAAGTTGCTGACACCGTGAAGAGACAAAGGTTGATCGAGAGCCTAAGAGGTCCTGCTTCAGATGTCATTCGAAATCTAAAAAGGGACAAGCCCGACTGCACTGCTGCGGAGTATCTAGAAGCTTTACAGGAAATTTTTGGGGGAGTGGAGGATTGTGCCGAGCTTATCCACAAGTTCTCTCACACCTATCAAAAGGAAGGAGAAGAATTGTCCACATATGTCTGGCGGCTGGATAAAATCATCCATCAGGTCATTCTTAAAGGGGGCATGGAACCGAGTCATGCAAGCAAAGCTTTGATGGATCAAATTTTCAAAGGAGCACTCCCACTGGATCCCATAATGTTGAAATTTCAGACTAGATACCAGAGCACGAGATTGACCTATTCCAAACTGGTCAAAGCTATCCGAGAAGAAGAGGCCTTGATTAAGGCTAAAAAGGTTGCAAATGCTTCGCACACAGTTTTCACCGCAGAAGTAGGAACTCTCTGTGTAGCAGACATACAGACTGAAGTGCTGGCTTTAAAAACTCAGATGTTGCAAATGATGGAGTTAATGACGTTGTCGTCGGCTAAGGACACCAGAACTGAAGGGGTTGCTGTAGCCTCGAACAGGGGGTCTCCAAGTGAACTGCAAGAAGGAAATATGCTCACACTTCTGAGAAAGAAATGTTTTGGCTGTGGGGAAATCGGCCATTTCAGGGCTCAATGCCCACAAGGGAGGGCTGAAAAGAAACCGATCGAAGAACTCCTAAAGGCTGTGGAGAAACTGTTGTCCACCCTGCAGGCGGGAAACTCCAGAGGGCCCTGGTAAGGGAGCAGACCAGGTGCCCGAAGGTTGAAACCCGCTCCAAAAATCAAGCCAGGACTAAGAGGGCGAGAGGGCCCAAAGTCTGGCCAACTGCCAAGCCTGCCAGGACTGAAAGAGTCACTCCCTTAGCACCCGGACCTACGTCATGGGGAAGCAATGCACACCCAAAACCTACACGGGCCAAGAAGAAGGCCAGGGTACAACAAACTGTGTCTAAACTTCCTCTTACTACAACCAAGTTTCCTGACCAGCTGATAGGTCCTTCCCCTATTGTGCCACTCCAAGTGGAGGGAGTCTACACTAAACCTCTGTTGGACTCAGGGGCTCAAGTGACATTGATTTACAGAGATTTCTATGAGAGACACTTGAAGCACATACCTCTACAGAAATTGAAGGATCTGGAAATCTGGGGTATCGGAACTGAGAAACTCCCCTATGATGGGTATCTACAGGTGAAGTTGGAGATCGGATCCGAAGTCATTGGACAGTCCGGAGGTTGTGATGCATTGGCCATTGTGTGTCCTCGGCCTTCAGGGGCAAACAGGAGTTCCATGATAGTGGGGACGAATACTGATTTGATGCGACGTCTCCTGACACCTATCGTGCTGGAAGAAGGTTCTACTAAAGGAGTACACCCAATGTTACGTCCAGTCTATCAGAGAATGGTCGAAGAACAGAGGGCACCTGCTGAAGTGGGGCGCCTGTGGAGATTGGAAGGAACAGATAAGGTTCTGCAAGCAGGAGAAGTAACGAGTTTCCGGGCTTCAGTCAAGTTGAACGGATCGCAACCAGGTCCCTATGTGGTACTGGAAACCGATTTTAATCATGGGGGTGAAGCCGGAGTAGAAGTAATCCCTGAAATAATCTCCACTAAAGCTTTGAAAAGAACACGAGGAAGAGTCTCAGTCAGCGTGTGCAATGTATCTGATTCTCCAGGAGTCCTTAAAGCACGAATGCCTATCGGGCAAGTAGCGTCCGCTACGCCCCTCTCTACCGATTTAGGAGGGGGAGTGGATAAAGAGATTCCAGATGAAAGGTTCTACCCCAAGGACGCTCCCATTTCACCTGAATGGAAGAAACGTCTTCAGTCCCAAGTTCTAAAGTGGAGAGACTTGTTCTCGAAAGAGGAGTTCGACGTAGGCCTAGCTCAGGGCCGGATTAAGAGTATCATGGGCCTGGTGCAGAGGATTTTGGTGGGCCTTTTTATAATGAGGCAGCAATTGGTCAACGCTGCTTTCTCGTTTAGAGAGTCAGGCAGCGCACTATGTGTATCATGCTATGCCAACATCAGAGCGACTGGGAAACCTGACTGGTGACTCTGATGTGCTATGATGCACAGGAGGACTTACAGTGCGCCAGGCCCCTCCTCTAGTCCGCCTACACAACTGACGTGCAGTGCGTGTCATTGGCTGCAGGGGACAGCTTGAGTTCAAGCCGCAAGCCGTCCGGCGGCATCAAATGACACGCCAACTGTTTGGCGGGGTTTGCTATGCAGTCCTGCGGTGTTTAGACCCACCGTGGGGCGGCATAGTACGCCCGCGGTGTTAAGAGAGTTAGAAAACACATAAAAATAGGCTTAAACTAAACAAATAATACTCAGTGATATGCCAGGTGTATGAATATATCACAGAGCTCCACAGCACTAAAACTCACAGTAATGTGCAATGTGTATGAGGGTATCAGAGCTCCACAGCAATAAAACTCACGCTCATACACACTGCACATTACTGGGAGTTTCATTGCTGTGGAGCTCTGTGATGTGCAGTGTGTATGAGCGTATCACAGAGATCCACAGCAATAAAACTCCCAGTAATGTGCAGTGTGTATGAGCGTGAGTTTTATTGCTGTGGAGCTCTGTGATACGCTCATACACACTGCACATTACTGTATCACAGAGCTCCACAGCAATAAAACTCCCAGTAATGTGCAGTGTGTATGCGCGTGAGTTTTATTGCTGTGGAGCTCTGTGATACGCTCATACACACTGCACATTACTGTATCACAGAGCTCCACAGCAATAAAACAAACAATTATACACTAAAATTAATTATAATTAAAATTACATAAAATCCAGGGATTCCACACATAAAGTAAAAAATAAATACTTTCTTCTATGCTGCTACTGCTGGGAGTAAACATATAACACCTTTTGGATATAGAGCACCATGAAGACTCAATAAGAGAGCAAAAATATCTATAATCCATAGCCATACTGTCGGCAGTTCAGTCCCTCAGAACTCTTTTCAAAAATCCCGAGACTGAACCGTTGACAGTATAGCCATGGATTATAGATATTTTTGCTCTATTAGCTATACGACTCTCCGGTGTGCTATGACCGACATGCGTTTGTATTACAGTTGATTTTAATACAGAATAATATTTTAGTAAAATGAACTACATATAAAAATTCTGTATTAAAATAAATATTATTGAAATAATTATATATTCAAAACAAGCATTATTAAAATATTTATATATTAAAAAAAATATATATATACATGTTGCCCACTCTCTGGTTTGCATTTTTTTTGCAGAGAGGGGGTTAATTCTCTGGGGACAAAGTGGGAACAGAGCTGTCATTTCTGCATGGAGGGGAGGGGGTTAAATCCTAAGGACCCAATGGGAACAGCTACCAGCTCTGCGGGGAGGGATGAATTGGAGACGGAGTTAAATCCACCCAGCTCTGCAGGCAGGGGTTAAATTCTTCCATTCCATCTCAACAGTGAGGAGGTTTGGAGAGGGGGTTAAATCCCCCAGCTCTACAGTGAGGAGGATTGGAGAGGGGGTTAAACCCCCCCCTGCGCTTACAGTGAGCATTTGAGAGGGGGTTAAAACCCCCAGCACTACAGTAAGGAGGATTGGAGAGGGGGTTAAATTCCCCCAGCTCTTCAGGGAAGGGAGGGTTGGAAGAGGGGGTTAAATCCCCCCAGCTATACAGGGAAGGGAGGGTTGAGGAGGTGGTTTACCCCCCCCCTTCTCTGCAGGGAAGGGAGGGTTGGAAGAGGGGGTTAAATCCCCCAGCTCTACAGTAAGGAGGATTTCTACAGTAAGGAGGATTGGAGAGGGGGTTAAATTCCCCCTTTCTCTGCAGGGAAGGGAGGGTTGGAAGAGGGGGTTAAATCCCCCCCAGCTATACAGGGAAGGGAGGGTTGAGTAGGTGGTTTAACCCCCCATCCCTTCTCTGCAGGGAAGGAGGGTTGGAAGAGGGGGTTAAATCCCCCTTCTCTACAGTAAGGAGGGTTGGAAGAGGGGGTTAAATCCCCCCCAGCTATACAGGGAAGGGAGGGTTGAGGAGATGGTTAAATCCCCCAGCTCTGCAGGGAGGGGGACAGGAGTAAATCCGCCAGATCTACAGGGAGGGAAGGATTGATGAAGGGGTTACATTTTCCCTTTTCTGCAGGAGGAGGAATGTGGCTGCTGGCTCACTCACCCGCTGCTCCTGCTTGGCTTCCGTCCCTCGGTGTTCACCTCGCTCTCCTGCCTTCACACACACAGCAGCACGCTTTGGGAGGCGGAGCCGCCTCTCTGCAGCCTGCTGGTAGAAGGCAGGGCAGGATGTGACAGGCCCCACTCACATCATAGATCTCATGTGAGAGCTGCGCCGATACGCTGGTGATTTTGACAATTTTGTCAGAACACCAGTCAGCTGCTCTTCCTCTTGGCTGTGGGCCTATTTTGAAGTAGGGGCCTGGAGCGGCCGCTCCATCCGCCCCTACGTTAATCCGGCCCTGGCCTAGCTAAAAGTACTGAGCACTGTATTCGATTACAAGAGGACAAGTCGTTTCGTGAAAGGTCAAGACGAGTTCCGCTGGGAGACTTGGATGATCTACGAGAACAGCTGAATGAACTGCAAAGAACCAAGGTGATCCAAGAGTCCAGGAGTCCATATGCATCTCCAATAGTAATGGTCCGGAAGAAGAATGGTTCTGTCCGCCTATGCATAGACTATCGCACGCTGAATCGGAGAACCATCCCAGATCAATATGCTACTCCTCGGATAGAAGATGCCTTACAGTGTTTGTCGGGAGCAAAATGGTTTAGTGTACTAGACCTGCGAAGTGGGTATCACCAGATACCGATGCATCCTGAAGACAAAGAGAAGACTGCGTTCATCTGCCCATTGGGGTTCTTCGAATTCAACAGGATGCCTCAAGGCCTTACTTGGGCTCCAGCCACGTTCCAACGGTTAATGGAGAAGACAGTCAGGGACATGAACCTGATCGAAGTATTAGTGTATCTGGATGACATAATTGTGTTCGGGAAGACTCTGGAAGAACATGAACAACGTTTGGAGAAGGTCTTGAAGAGGCTCCACGAAGAGGGATTGAAACTGTCTCTGGAGAAATGTAAATTCTGTTTACCGTATGTTACGTATCTGGGACATGTGGTCTCAGCAGAAGGCGTTTCAACAGACCCTCGGAAGTTGGAGGCCGTAGCTTCTTGGCCTAGACCCCGAAACGTCACTGAACTTAGATCTTTCTTGGGGTTCTGTTCCTATTATCGAAGATTTGTAGGAGGATTTGCAAAAATAGCTCAACCACTGAACAAACTCCTACAGAAGGAAAGCCCAGAAGAAGGCTTCAAGGTCTCTGACCGAAATCCATCAGCTCCAGGGCCAAGGAAAGCTCGAGAGTCCATCCAGGGAGAATGGACCAGTGAATGCGAAGGTGCTTTTACGAAGCTGAAAGAGAGTTTAACTTGAGCTCCTGTCTTGGCCTATGTGGACCCTCACAAGCCGTACGAGCTACATGTGGATGCCAGCAGAGAAGGTCTAGGAGGAGTCCTATATCAAGAGTATGGTGGATTGCTGAGGCCTGTAGCGTATGTGAGCCGGAGCCTTACGCCTTCAGAAAAGAACTATCCTACCCACAAGTTGGAGTTCCTAGCCTTAAAGTGGGCAGTGGTAGACAAGCTAAAGGACTATCTGTATGGGGCCGAGTTTGTGATAAAGACGGATAACAATCCTCTTACCTACATCCTTACTACTGCAAAACTGGACGCAAGGGACATCGGTGGTTGGCCGCTCTGTCAGGGTTTCGGTTCAGCCTGAAATATCACCCTGGGGTGAATAATCGAGATGCTGATGCTTTGTCGAGAAGACCCTACACTACAGAATGGACTCGGTTAACTCCAGACGGGGTACAAGCTTTGTGTCAAGGAGCAGAGCGCCGGGTCAAGGGAGGGATTGAAGCGGAGGCCATAGGAGTCGTGGCTGCGGCTGTTCCGGAGTTCTACTGCAACCCAACGCAGTTGAGGGATGAAAGTCTGCACACCTTTTCAAAACAGGATCTGAAAGCTGATCAGGCTAGAGACCCTTTAATTGCGTTAACCATAAAGGCCCTAACTGCGAATCAGCGGGAAATTCTGCTGACCAATTCCCCAGATGGAGCCAGATTGGTCTACAAAGAGTGGGAATGGTTGAAGATGTTGGATGGGGTGGTCTACCGAAGGGGCCCCTCAACCAATGCTGAAGAGACCCCACAGTTGTTCCTTCCCACTAAACATAGGGAGAGTGTACTGCGATCGCTACATGATGAGCATGGACATTTGGGCGCAGAAAGGACTTTTAAGCTGGTGCGAGACAGGTTCTATTGGCCTTGCATGAGAGCTGAAGTGGAAAGTTACTGCCATTCATGTCTGAGGTGCATTCAAAGGAAGACCCTACAGACCCGAACCGCTCCAATGAGCCATCTGCAAAGTCAGGGACCCATGGATTTGGTGTGCATTGACTTCCTGTGCTTAGAGCCGGATGCTAGTGGGCAGGGAAATATTCTAATAGTGACTGATCACTTCACATGTTACGCCCAAGCCTTTTCTACAAAAGATCAACGCGCTCCGACAGTGGCGAAGGTTCTGATGGAAAAGTTCTTTGTTCACTATGGCCTACCAAGGAGAATACACTCTGATCAGGGTAGAGACTTTGAAACCCAGCTTGTTGGGCAATTACTGGAACTGCTGGGAATCCAAAAGACCCGAACTACACCATATCACCCTCAAGGTGATGCTCAGCCCGAAAGGTTCAATCGCACACTACTAAATATGCTGGGGACACTTTTAAACACAGAGAAGCAGAGCTGGAGTCGTCACATAGCTACGCTAGTACATGCATATAACAGTACGGAGAGTGACGCACTGGATACTCACCGTACCGTCTTCTGTTCGGAAGAGAAGCTCGACTGCCGGTTGATTTGGCGTTTGGGCTATCTCTGGACCAGACGTCGGTAGCTTCCCATAGAAATTACGTGGATAGACTTCGAAAGAATCTGGCATCTGAGTTTGAACAGGCCCGTTTGACCTTAGGAAACAGGGAACAAAGGAATAAACGGAACTATGACTTGAAAGTTCGGATACAGGATCTACAACCCGGTGATAGGGTTTTGTTGAAGAACTTGGGTGCTGCTGCGAGGGACAAGTTAGCGGATAGATGGAGTTCTCAGGTCTACATTGTCTGCAAGCAACTGCCGGGTCTGCCGGTGTATCAAATCCGGCCGGATGGAAAGGCTTGGGCCTCTTAAGAACTGGCACCGGAATCATTTATTACCTTTGAGAGAGGCTGTGAGGATACCAGTTGGGGACGAACTTCCTCTGCCGAATCCGCCTGCTCCACGTTTGCCTCCCGTTACTCGGTCTCAGCAGACCCGGGCTATCGAAGAGAGCGAAAGGGACAGTGAGGAAGAAAGTTTTTGTCTGGACTGGATGCGCTCACCGGAGCCTGAAGAGGTTATCTCGGTTCCTCAACGGTGGGAAAGTAATTTGAGGCCTGAGGCTCCTGAGTTTCAGTTAAAAGTCCCCGAGACTATTGAAATCCCTGTAGTTCCTGAAGCCGAATCTTATGACTACAGTTCTATGCCTTCACTGGAAGGATCATACTCCGAAGAGATGTCTGCTCCAGTGGTAGAAAGAAGAACTGAACCCGCGCCTATAGTACTTCCACCTGAAGAGTAACTGATTGAGCCAGAACCAAAATGCTCTGTTCGACCGCCCCAGAGACTCACCTACGACTCACCAGGACATAGCACTGAAGAGGCCGTCACCACAGTGCGAAGGTTGCCCGAAGTGTCTGCTATGTTAGCTGAGGTAGTCCAAAGCATGAGTCAACTTGAGGAAGTGTATCTAACCCATTGTATGCTTGCTGCTGAGCCTGTATATGTTGCCTAATATGTGTTGAAATGTAATGCAACTGTTGTACCTCCTTGGAGAGACCCAAGAGTTCTAGGAGGGGGAGAGTGTAGCGCTGTTAAAAAGACTGTTCTGCTGCATTTACTTACAATGGCCACCAGAGGGAGACAGAGACTGGTGGATTAATGCTGGACAACCAAGGAAAGCACTGTACTACGTTTTCCAGCATGCTTTGCGGTGAAATACAGGAAGTGGGTGGGGAGAGAGAGACTGACATCCTCAGCCTCGTGGAAAGAGCTGGCAGAGCGCGCCGAGGAGTGAGAGGAGCAAGACGCAGTGTAGCTGAAAGTGATCCCGACCAGGCCAGAGCGCAGGTGCGGCCTGACAGAGCTGGAGACCGGGTTTTTCCTTCTTATTACATGAAGACCCAGTGATCCACCGCAATAACCCACGCTGATACAGAGTAAGCTGGAGGACCCCGAGTTAGGAGAACCGCAGATCGATCTAACAGGGAGTGCAGGCGGTGAGCTGGACATCTTGTAGCAGATACAGACAAGCAAGACAGCGGATCCGGTGACACAGAGAATCCCAGTCAAAATCGAGCGGAGAGACGTCTTGGGTCGAGCGGAGCACAGAGTATCTGGCAGATGGGTGAGAGGCCTTCCAGGCCGTTGTAAAATACTAAAGCACGCTGCAGTTTCTTCAAAACCCACAGGGCCCCAACGTGACTAGTCGAAGATACCTCATAAATAATTCACTGGCCAGTTGAATATTGTACCCGGGTACCAATACACACATACACATACATTCCTTGGGACATAACCTGTACGGGACTCACTCTCCAACCACCAGATGAGGTGCAGTAAGAGCGGAAGGAACGTCCATGAGAGTGGACGTTAATGCCACTCTACGCCCGTCTGGCTCCCTCGCTGAGTGCAGTCAGTGCACTCAGTGCTACAAGGCTCGAACTTCCTAAGGAGGATCGTGCTTTGCAGCCCCGTCCAACACACGTCTAGCGTTTTGACGGGGAGGCTTTGTGCACGGATGCATTGTGCGTGCGCTACAGCTGCGACGGACATGCGTAGACTCCGTAGGCATGTCAGTATGGGTGCACCTAGTGCGCTCGTCTGACAACGGCTTAAAGCCCTGACCTCTTTTATTCCTGGACAGTAATCATGTTTTAGTCATAGCTAAAATAATATAAAAAATTCCTCTGAAGGAGTTAATGGGAGCAATCGACATGTTCTGCACCAAACACCTTGATATCAAGATTCCTCTGGGCAGATGGAAAATTATATTCTAATTTTATACCCAACAGTAAACCGCAAAGACATGATACAGCATTTTCTGAGGTGTTCTGCACGTGTGCAGTCTGCTGAAAGGGCAAAATCTCGAAGTTATCAGACAGTGGATCAACAAGGACTTTCAGCGTTCAGGACGAGGCAACATGCAGATTGCAGCATTCTGCCTGCATGTTTCATCATGTTATGGATACCAAACATGACAAAGCTATTCATTGCTATCGTTAATTACTTTAATGACATGTCCATTTAATGTCCTATTTAGTCATAAAAAAAAATTAAAGTGCAATGTGTAAATTTTTATCTTCCTCATCACCATTTTTTATGTGGTTGTAGCATTTTCAGTAAATTGTAATTAGGATTTAAAAACAACAAATGAAATGAATACTCTAGTCATCCTGACGGTTTCCTTGAATTTAAATGATTATGGTGTGTCAAGTGTTACCCACCCCTTGGCTACCCCAGGGCGGTGTGACAGATCTTCAATCTGGAGGGCTTTCCTCCACTCTGAGCGCTGTCACTCCACGCCAACGTGTTCCAACAGGCCGGAATGCTTTATCACCCCTTAGGAAAAAGAGCGAGGGATAATGAGTCCGGTTCTTGTAGTCAAATTGTAATCTAAAAATCCTAATAAAATTTGCCAAAGGGTCAGTCCAGGCAGTAAACAATCATAAGCGGTAAAGACCCTACAAAATCACTTAACACAAGAAAATAAACACCTTAAAGGTTTCCATATCACCTTTGGTCCCACAGTGTAGAGGACAGCATAATCCACTACCTCCTCTTGGTACAAACAGAAGGACACAGAGAACAAATAGTTCTCCAGTTTTCTCCTCCAGTCCTGCTTGACCCTGTCAGATCGTATATATGTAGGGTTCTATTAAATTCTTCGCGCAAACGTCAATGCGTGCGCAAAAACGCATTAACGCGAGGGGAAAAACCCTTTGCGCAGAACGTCGTATTACAATGTCCACGCAAAAAGTGCGTATTAACGTCTACCGCTGGTGAACCTGCGCAAACCCTTTGAGAGCGTAATGTACGTTGCGCGTCCTATACTTAACATTGTGAGCGCAAATGCGCTGGTACGCGGATGGTATTACAATCTATGCGCAAATTTTAACAGACAACGTTTGCGCGCATCATTTTAACGTCTTTTAAAAGCTGGTGTTAATGGCAAATCTGAACGACCTGGCCAAAAACAAATACACCAGCCCAAAAACAAAATACAGCAAAGTATAGTTACACATTCTACGCATACCCAAACAATAAAATAGAGAAGTTGTGCGTGTTTTTATTATTGCTGCAGCATATATACTCAGATTGATTTTGAGAGGCGTAAAAACTGAACGGGAGACAATTGTGGTTCTTAATTCTGATTGGCTGAATCGCGTTAAAAAACAATCCGCACACTGATTTCTGCGCGCAACGTTAATGCGTGCAAAAAAATAGCGCTGCGCGTGCGCTTTTGCGCGATGAATTTAATACAGCCCGTGGGGTTTGCAAAGGTCTCAATGTGGGACTGCAGGAGAGGATACCAGTGCAAGCAGTTCAACTATCTGTTAGATGCTCCTAATAATACGAGTCAAGCTGCTAGCATAGCGTAGTAGAGTCCGTATTGGGGATTTGCTAATAATTAACTGCTCACACACCGTCTTTTGACAGTATTGCAGTGCCAAGAAACTCCCACACTTCTTAAAACTGAACAAAAACAGAAGCTATACTGTAAAGCTTTTCCTTTTGCTGTTTGGATTAGACTTTTGTGATGTGCTGGTGTCTCGGCACTGCAATACTGGCAATTTTATTTGGTTTCTGCAACACCGACTAACAATGGCACTTCGTGGATAAACTCCTAAATTTATTTATTCTCATTTATAGATTTTTCCCCCCCCCTACATTTGAAATCATGACACTAATCAAACACTAAAGAGTCAGTGTTCTGGATATCTTATGCTTTCATTAAAAGTGGTGAAGCGTTTCTTATAATTTACACATTTCTTTTTTGTTTTGAACATTGTTATGTTACATGTTTGCCATTTTCTTAAATTACCATTCCAATGCCAAAATGACATGCCCTTGTTCAGTGTGCATGTAATACTGACTCATGACCCTTGAAATCCACAAAGAGGTTAAAAACGCCCTTACACTCATGATTTCATCTCTACGACACAGGCTCTCAAGTTGATTGTATCCCCCTGCTGGCATACAGCACACTCTAACTTGTTGGCTATAAAGCCATGTAATCCTTTTGCAGAATTATAACGCACTCTCCCTCAAGTCAAATTAAATACTATATAGAAGTACGGCATGTCATGTCGGCACTGGAATGGCCCCTACTCCATTAACTAATGTGACATAGGCCCAGGGCTGTCTTTAATATTGACTGGGCCCTGGGCAAACCTTTTCTTTGAGGCCCCCCCCCCCCATGCAATTTTGTTTTCCACCTTGACAACCCCTCCACAAAATAAAACAACATTTTTGTGTTCTTTTTTTCTTTTAGATTTTATCTGGTCAAACATAGAAACATAGAAAAATGTCGGCAGATAAGAACCTTTCAGCCCATCTAGTCTGCCCAATTACATGGATACGTTACCTGGATTTATCTTTTGTTTAGGATAGCCTTATGCCTATCCCATGACAGCTTAAATTCAATAACTGTTTTGGCCTCTACCACTTCAACTGGAAGGCTGTTCCATGTATCCACCACCCTCTCAGTAAAATAATGCTTCCTGATGTTACTTTTAAACCTTTGCCCCTCTAATCTAAGACTATGTCCTCTTGTTTTGCTACTTTGTTTCCTTGGTCAAGTTTGGTATCATTGGAAAGGGAAGGACCCAAAGGACCCCGTATCTCCTCAATAGGCACTTCACAAGGGGGGAGTTCCGTTGCTGACTTCATCATGCCCAAGTGCCCCAAAGTCAGTCGGCAGGGAGGTCTGACAGGCAGGGCTGTCATCCAAGATGTCAGCCTCCTGCGGGAGAAGTGCCAGATCAGTGCCAGATCTGTGCCAAGCTGCGGAGTGAGCCATGGTTTTTGTGGGCTTAAGGGGCAGCTGCCTTGGCCCTATAAAACGATGACTGGGACAGGGAAAGTGCCCCTTTTGCCCTGTGTCAAAGCTGGTCCTGCAAAGGCACACACTTACATTTGAATTTTAGTACATTTGCGAGAATGTGTTATGTGTCAATCTGCTAAAGTTGAATTTACACTTTCAACTCAGATTGTTTGGTCATTAACGCCATAACTGATCCACAACAAACTTCTTTTCCTTGTAATTATCATGAACAGTTTTTGACATTCCAGAGTTTCTACGATTTACGTTTTGTTCTGTGAATTAAGAGTCGATATTGAGCCAAAGCTTATCCTCCTTTATGTTGAGAGAACAATGGAAAAGTGGCTTGTATTAGCAACAGTTTGCCACCAGCCATGTTTCTTAGCAGCGTGAGGTTAAGCTACCTCTTTGATTGTATGGACTTGCCTGTTGTGCATCTCGACTGTTAAACAAAATACATTTTACTTTATACAGTCAACTGTCCCTTGGTTACCTGTGATGTCAGGTTTGGCTTCTCCTGTGCCTGAGGACATTTGCCTACATGAGCAATGGATACGTTTCAAGCTGTCATTTCAAGAAACACAAATGAAGAACAGTATAAACCAAATTGTTAATATCAAAAAATAATCATATTTCATCCTACAAACTTCTATTCTCCAATTAAGGTTATTCTGTTTGTACATATACAAACTATTATTTAATAGACTTTCTAGGGTTAAAAAGAAGAGGGGAGGAAAAAGCAGGGAATAAATATTACCCCCCCCCCGCATGTTGAAACTCCTTCCCGTGTTAACCATTGATGTCTTTGTTGCTTAATCCCTCGGCACTGGCAGCTGGCAGCCTTTGAGTATTTTGCTGTTTACCTTCTTTCTTTCGGAATTTGGCAGGATCACGAAGTTGGCCAATGCCAAGGTTTCCTTTTCAGTATGATCTAGGTTGACCTTGATTCTTGTTTAAGTTGTACAATATCTCAATGATTTTTCAATTGACTCTAGGCATGCACCTGGTAATGTAATTCCTGTCTTTACATGATTAATGGATAATGTGATTTCTGAAACTAACTGGTACCAATAAAAAGTCTGAAAAGAGATTGGGACAGGCGCAATCATATGTTTGGTACAGATTTCAGAGCTAGCCACTGTGACAACAAGCGGTGCCATGTGAAAGGAGGGGACAAAGAAGTAATCTTCCATATCAATAATTGGTGATCAGATCATAGCTGAAAAGGATACTACTGTTATAATGGGAGGAGGGAGTAAGTGGAGGAGACAAACATTGACCCCTCCCGATTCTCCCTGGTTCCACATCTCATATTAATCCTTTAGTTACTTATTACATTTACCTTCTTTCCAGTGCCAAGCAACCTCTTCTCTGCCCATATGTGACATGCTGCGGCATCCTATAAGCTGCAGCATGTCACATGACTGCAGCAAGCCAGCCAATCCATTGGCTCTCAATGCTGAGTAAATTGAGAGCCATTGGTGGGAACTGGTTCCCAAAGCTCCCAATCTGTGCTTAGGTGCTAGGTGGAGCCAAGTCCCAGCACTCAAGAGCGCTACATAAGCCTTCTGTGGGGGAAGCGGGGCAAAGCCACTGAGGGCACTGTGACCACTCAAATAAGCAGTTTAGTTACAGCGTATAGAGTGTCCCTTTAACCTTTCCATTTTTATGAGAAATAAAAGCAAGCAGCTTTATCAATCTAGTTCATTTACCACTTGGCTGCTATAGACACGCTCAGCGCGTCCAGCCAAGTGGTTCTCCTGTGCTATGGACGCGCTGAGCGCGTCCATGCATAGGAGGCAGCAATCCGCCGGATTGCTGCGCCCCCCGGTGCAGGCTGACATCTTGGATGTCAGGCCAGCACTCCGGGACCCCGGCGGAGCAATTAGATGTCATCGCGGCGGCGCGATGACATCTAATTCAGGCGCCCCCCCAACATGTGCGGAGGAAGCGCCTGAAAGGGAGGGGCGAGGTCCTTCGGACCTCTCTCCCTCCCGATCGCCGGGAGGCAGAGGGTTAATCCAGGCACCGTTCGGAAGGGCACAGCTTGCCCTTCCAAACGGTGGCTGTGATTAACCCCTGGGGAGCCGGATCACGAATCGGCGTTGAAAAGTGCCGGACCGTGATCCTCTCCCGGAGCTGGCCGACATCTTGGATGTCGGCCAAGCCTCCAGGAACTTCCCCTGAGGACTGGCGTCCTCATGCATAGCACGATGACGCCAGTCCTGGAGTTAACCCCTAGCTGCCACCAATGGTGGAGATAGGGGGTTCATTGGAACCCCCGATCTCCCGATCCGTGGTAGCTAGGGGTTAATGTTTGATATCATTGGATCGGCCAGAGCATGGCCTCTCCAAGGATACTAAACATGAGCATGAAAAATGTTTTTTTTAAAAAATAAAAAAATAAAAATATTTAAAAAAAATTCGAAAAAAAAAATAAACAATTGTTTGTTTTTGTTTTGTTAATGCAGCAATATTGTTCCCATTTCAATTATAATGTGAACAATAATGCCGCACTAACGATTTTTGTATGCGGTGCGTTTGTTAAAAAAAGCAAAATTTTCCCCCAAAGAAAAGTAACGAGACCCCATTTCTAATTTTTTTAACAAGCGCACCCCATACAAAATATAACCGCAAACGATTGCATGTTAAAATGTGAAAAAAATCACTTTACACACAATAAATTATTGAAAATTCTAATTTTATTGCATTTTTTGTTATAATATACAGACATGACATAACGTATAATAATGACATATTATGAATCTGCCAAGTCTGCCGGAAAGAACGATATATAATATGTCTGGGTCATATATCAAAATATGGCTACAAAACGCAGTTAAACATGATGAGCGAAAGCGGTAAAAATGACCTCAGCACAGAGGTGTGAAAAGCCTCAGCAGCGAAAGGGTTAAAGTGACCTCTAATATATGAATAAAAGCTTTGCCATGTATTTTACAAAAATAAAACTACATGTAATGCCTTTTCTCGTTTACAGAAAATGATTCTGAGTTTGACGGTGGCTGCTTTCTTTGACAGTATCGCCTATGTTATGGTGAGGATAACATTCTGACATATCCATGCACTGGGAATGGTCAATATCGCACTATTACCTATAGAATTCTTACATGTCAATGTGATACTTCAGTTCTTCTTTCAATTAAATGTGCAATATTGTAAAAAAAATAGTTCTTTGCATTGTTATAGTGGATTATTGAGTGTAGATTGATGTGGGAAAAATGTTTAGCGTAAGACTGAAAAAAGGAAGGGGTCTGAATGCACTATATATGTTAATTCAACATTCAACACATGTATACAATGTGTGCATTTTGATTACATGGTAGTTTGCAGAAACATTATTCAACAAAATAATAATTTCTGTGTGTATGTATATTTTGTCGTATCTCTAGCAAGATCATCCTTGCCGCTGTCCCGTTCCGTGTTTTTGTTTTTAATCCCAAAGTGGAATTTTTCTGGGGAGGGTATAAATGAAAACCCACCAGTCTTCCTCATAACGGAGAAGCAACATGAATATTTGTGGCTTGCTTAGAAAGCAGCTTTTGACTTCTTTAGGTAGGACTCATCTTACCAGAGGTGCCTTGGCGCGGCAGGTCAATTTACACTTCAATGGCCATTCAAGTAAACCAAAACCTTTAATTGTGTTTTGTTTCACACTGTGTTATAGGGATAAGCGCAGATTACACTTTTTCCTATTATTCTACAAAAGTCACTGTATATTTTCTTTTTTTAAACCATAATTTGCTGGTTTTCCTTGTAACTCTTTGCATCCTTACATTACAGAGTGAGGTATTACCTTATGGATCTCTTTGTAATTTCCAAGCCTGGTGGCTAACTTATTTTGGTAAGTTATAGCAGTATTTGTTTATTTTACCTTCTCTCTTTGTACTTGTTAGGCAGAAATCTTAGCGATATTTTAAGGGTTATTCACAAACCACCGTTCTAACTTGAGAGAACTATAGTGGATTCTCTAGGGAACTGCCAACATAGTTCACTGTACTTTTTTTTTACCGTTGTTTCCACTGTATTTTTTGCCATAGTTGTCCAGCGTAGTTCACGGCATATTTTCTTTTGGGGATTCCACTGTAGTTTCTGCCGATGTTATTCAGCATTGTTTTCACCGGCATTTCAAAGTTGTCCAGCTCGTCACATTAAAATCAATGAAGTTTATTCACTGCTGCTAAAACAACGGTAAGGCTAGGGTCAGACGAACGCATTTTTATGTTGTCTGTGAAAAAGTGCGTTCGAACGAATGGACGTATTTTTCACGGAAACGCGATAGCGGTCATACTATCGCATTTTCGTCCGTGATTTTGTACGGATCATCAATAAAACTCTTTTTGTGTCTGGACGTTATGTTGGCGGACATTAGCAGCTCTGACGTCTCCTAATCCACACACACGCCGCTAGCAGACGCAGCGCACTTGTACGTCAGTACCTGCGGTTTCACGTTCTCGAAATGCGTTCATTTTCCACTTGCGTTATGAAGTACATGTATATGTCAAACTGCTGCTAATTAATGCAGGCTGCACAAGTCTGACCCTAGTCAATGTAGAATAGCTGCAGATTCAGGGCTGGATTTGAATCTCAGGAGCCTGTGGGCACAGAAATGTGGAGTGCCCCCCCCCCCCACACGAAAAAACCAAACATGCCAAAATTAGTTTTTAAATCTTCGTTTTGGGCCAAACTAAATTATTGTTTTTCTTTTAAAGAAATGAAAAAACGTTTCTCTCTTCGCTCAAATTAAAAGAAGGGTCAGAATCTGTTTCCTTAGTTGAGTTAGTGCAGTGACATTGTTTGTTTTTTATGTAAAAGCATATATTCTCTGCCATAGAACAGAGATTAAAAATAAATTTTGCATTAACTTTTTTTTTTTTTTTTTTATCTTTACACATTACATGGTCATGTTTGGTATCTTTGTTAAAATTAGATTCTGACCTTTCCAATGACACCTCACTTAACCTGTGCGGTGAACAATTCAGAGATGCAGGGTTCCAAAGTCCCCTCTCTCCTCACTGCAGTGTCACGTTCTAGGTTGTTGATTAAACAATGCATTGCATCATCAGCTCCACACTTGCTGGCAGTGTGGGGAAAGGGAAGGTGGGTTAGCGCAGCATCACGGTTTACTTTATAATTGTAAACCGAATCCCCCGTATTTTACTGGATGTCTTCAGCTGAATGGGTTTTTTGTGCTGTTTTTTTTCTTCCGCTGACTTTTCATTGCTGACTTCATATGGCCCTAGGAGGCCCTTTAGGCCATACTAGTGTTAGTTTGATGCAGTTTTATTACTCCGGTTGATTTACTGCAGATGACGAGATATGGCCCTGCGTGGCCAATCCTTTCTCTTTTCTGATGACTCGCTGTGGCCCTGCGAGGCCATTTTCTTTCGTGCTTTGTTTTGATGACTTTCTCTCATAATAAAAAATTATTAATAAAAAAATAAAATTTAATAAATAATTGTAAACCGAATAATAGTGCTGCGTTACAAAAAAAGAGAGAAACATTATTTTATTTGATATTTTTTGTTATATAAATTTAAACTGGTTATGATTGGTTTCACTGGAAAGGCCATATTCTGGCCTTTCCAAGGATATCTCATATGGCCCTCTAGCCTTTAGGGCTCCAGAAATACAGTGGTCTAAATGATTGCAAATTGTTAACCTCCCTGGCGGTCTTTTTTTTTTTTACATTTTCATGTCAAAAAGCACTCTATTTATTTATTTTTGCCCCCTCTAGCGGCATCCCGAGTGTCGCTCGGGGTTAAACTCCTATGCTGGAAGCGGTAACCCCGAGCAACACTCGGGATACCGCTGGATACATCACCTCTCCCTGCGCTCCCTCGATGTCCCCAGCAGCCTCCTCCGGCGATCGCGACCTCATTACTTCCTGGTTCCTTCCTCGCGAGAAGGAATCCAGGAAGTATGAGGTTGCGATTTCCGGAGGAGACTGCGGTGATCAGCGAGGGAGCACAGGGAGAGGTGATGTATACAGCCTGAGTGTTCTCGGGGTTACTGCTCACAGCGGTGAAATTTAACCCCGAGACACACTCTAGATCACCGTCAGGCACGTTAAGAAAAAAAAAAACACAAGGCAGGTGCCTGTACTCTGCCTAGTTATAAATCCGGCCCTGTGCAGATTACGCTTTTTATGTAAAAAACAGTCATACTGTTGTTCACCATTGTTAGCAGCTGGTTTGCCTGCTGGCGTTGGGTCTTCCCTCTGTGAATGGCCGATGCTCACTGTAGCTGTAGCAATGGTGAACATTGGCACTTAGTTAATAACCCTTTTTTTGTGACATGCAACTTTTGTGAGCTTGCACCAGATCTATTGTCAGGGAAATGGGTGCACGTCTCTCTCCTTTAGTCAACTCTATCTGCTCCCTAGACCTCTCCCTTCATCCCATGATTACATGTTGGATATTTGTACTAGAGAGCCATGATTCTTTAGTGTTGGTTGGCATGACCCCGGGGTGTACTGCAAAAAGCATGTGAATATTTGTGCGTTTTTGAAGGTCCTTATTTTTGTGGTGATCACCTTTCAACTAATTTTATAAAAGATAAGAAGTAGGTGGTCATCCTAATGGTTAGGGAAGGAAGTGAAGCCATTGAGAAAAATAAAGCTTATTTTCCAAACCTTTTGGGAAAAGGAAATAGGAGCGGTAGATGGAGGGGTTGTGTGGCTCTATGGGATTATGTCCTTGCTAATACAAGATGGACATGATCTCACCCATAAAGTTACATGCCATCCTGCATCATCTGCACACTTTAATAACCAGCAACTCTGCTGGCCAGCCTCGTTTCTGTACTCCCTGCATAGGCTGGATCTCTTCTTCTTCTAATGGTATCAGTATGTTGTTTCTCATGGGATTCTTCTGAGGTGGTTCCGAAAGGGTTAACCACATTATGGAAATTAGCTCTGTTCTGAATTCATAATCTCTTGGCAGTTTTGGGATTTTTTTTTCGTGCATCGTTACACTTTATGTAATAAAAATCACATTGTACTTTTGGAATTCAAATTACACCTGATCAATGAGAAACAGCTATAGGTATATATCTTCACTAGAACCGAGCCGCGTATCTTGAATGGATTGCATAGGTAAATGCACACATTGAACTATAATCTCATACCAACAGTAAGCAATAAAACCTGGTCAGTAGGTCTCCTTCCTCCGTTTCTATCTGATTTGTAATGTTTGCAGTTACCTGTACCTTTGCCTCTCCTAGCACAAAGAAACCAGGTATATTAATCATCCACCTTGCAGTTAATGTCGCTGAAACTTGAACAAAGAAATACACAAGTTATGCAAATATTCTTTTCTCTGCACTCCATCATCCAGAATATCTTCTAATGTTTTGCTAAACCCTGGACATTCTGTTCAGATTTAGTTTATTTCATGTAACCTTTTGTATCCAGAGCTCACCCAATGCTGAATTATCTCTGCACTCTAATAATCATATATTCAACTCCACTTACAAACAATTTACTGCCGCATAATATTAAATTCTATAATGTAGCTCCATCCTTGCTGATGACATAAAGCGATTAAAGGGAAATGCATGTCTAGAAAAAAAAATACATTTAATCGTTTTTATATCTATAGACAAACTAGAATAAATCAATGTTTTGAAAAGGTGTAAAAAAAACCATTTGTTTTCTTACTTTAACCCCTTAAGGACGCAGGGGTGGCGCCCTTAAGGGGTTGATTTTGCCGACGAGGAGTACAGGTACGCCTCGCCGACAGGTGTCGTCATGCAGCACTAATTTTGAGCCCTCCCCGCAGCCGGCTTGCAGTGCGCGTCATTGGCTGCAAGGGACGGCTTGATTTCAGGCTGTCCCTCTACAGCCAATGACACAGACGCAGGCTTTGGGGAGGGGCTGAGATGGTCCCATTGAAGACAGCGGGGCGTACATGTACGCCCCGCGTCTTCAAAGCCCGCCCGCCGCCAGGACGTCATGGAACATCCTGCGGCGTTAACGGGTTAAACTCTGTCATTTCATCTTCTCTGGCCACGCCCCTCATCTAGCAGTGTTTTTTCAGCTCCCACTTCCTCAGTATTCCCCACCTCCTCCCCACCCACTACTCCACCCATCAAAGCGTCACATGAACTAGCATAAGCTGTGCACGTGAAACCCTGTGCACGCTCAGGATCTCAGACTGGGGAAACTGAGGAACTGAATATTAGCTATCTCTGCAACTATGAAAGTAAAACACGATCGCTCACACACAGACTCACTCACCCATTGACATGCTCACTTGTGCTCTTTCATGGTTTACATACTCACGGTCTCACTCAATCTCCCTTAAACAGTCACTCGCTCTCACACTCTTTTCTTGTGCTGTCTGTCTCTTGTGCGCTCTTTATCACTGTAGCTTTTCTTGCGCTATCTCTGCTTTATCTTGCTGTTTTTTTCTCTTCCTTTTCTTGCTGTCTGTCTTTTTTTTCTGTCCCTCTCTCTGCTGTCTCTTTTTCTCCGTGTGTTTTGATTTCTTTCCTTCCCCGTCTCTGCAGTAGCTGGGGGTGAAAGAGTTGCAGATTGGAATGGCACTCAGCCCCGCCCTCCCCTCAGCTCACAGTGCAGGAGGGAGGTGGAGTAATTCAGTTGCACATGCTCAGTGCGTTTTTTTATCTATACCTAGGTATACACACTGATTGGTTAGCTCAAAGTGCTTCCTGAGGTGGGTGTGGAACAGAAGAAAGCAGGTAAATATGAAAAAATATCATATTTACTTGCGTTTTATGCCTGCTGAATGACACTACTGACTTATTCAAAAGGCATTGCATGTTTTTAAAAGCACACTAGCAAAGCATGCATATCCCTTTCAGGTGTATTTGTTCAGAAGATTTTTTGCTCTGTCTCGGCTTCAGTGTCCATTTTTGGTAACCACATGGCGTAGTATTATCCCCACTCCCCAGGCCTATCCAAGTGGTCTGGATCAAAGATTCACATCCTTCCTGACGAGACGTAATCTAGGTGTTACATCCTCAGCCCCCGCTGTGCCCCCTGGGGGTCTGGGCAAGAAAGGGGACAGCTGGCTGGTCGGGTGCCAGCACTTGCTGCTGGCGAGATCGGCATCTGAGGGGGCGGGGTCAGGTGTGGTTACCAGGAGCCACAGGCTTTAAAACAGGGCTCTAGGAATGGCCTCATCGCCCTGTTGTGGAGTTTATTTTCACGCACCGCTACTTCTAAATCTATTTGACTTTACTGTTGACGACCCTGCTGGTATGACATCCCTTCTCCTGTTATTTGACCCGGCTTGGCTTAGACTACTCTCTCTCCTGTGTATATTACGCTGTTTCACTTGTTTTAGTGATTTAACTCCCTGCTGGTTGCTGGGTTGATCACTCGCTGTTTGGGTTCTGTCCCTTCACGTTTAGGGGTATCGTTTGTAACCCTCCGGGGTCCCTTTACCCAGGCTACTACTCATGTTTATGTTTTTGCAAAGACCACGATAACAATTGATTGTTCATTTCTGTTTAATGTTATTTCTTATCGCATCTCTGACTGCCCTGCACCTTGAATACTTCACGGACTGTCATTCCTCGTATGGTGTTTCTGATTGTGTCCTAGGTAATCTGTTGGTCTCGAAACCTTCAGAGCTTAGAGACAATTCAGTTAGTCCTTGTATGTACCAAAACGATTGGTTTCTGCATCCCTGACTGCCCTGCACCTTGAATACTTCACGGACTGTCATTCCACGTATGCTATTTCTGAGCGTGTCCTACGTAATCTGTTGGTCTCGAAACCTTCAGAGCTTAGAGACAATTCAGTTAGTCCTTGTTTCTCCTTGTTACAGTCTGTAGTTTATATACCTTTTGTATTATTCAAGGAGATACTTCTGTCCTCAAAGATCTCAACTCCGCTACTCGTGTGGCAGCGTTACCGCTACCGTTACACTAGGGAGTTGAATTGAAGAAAGAGATGATGGCGGGCCCACATCCCTCGGTAGATGGGGACTGGACGTGTGGCTAGTCTTGGAGTAGCATTCTGGGAAGATGTAAAGTTATCTCACTTCATTCATGTCCCAGCTGGAAGACCTAATGGCACTAGGAGAACTGCAGTGCAGACATCAGTGAACCTGGATCTCATGTTTTGATGAAGGGAGATCTGGCCAATCTGCTGGCAGTGTTCTTAGGATTGTAAAAGGTCAAGCACATGAGAAAGTCTGACAGGGTGCTTCCTGGGATCAAAGTGGCTAGGCTACAGACATCAGATATGTTGGTTGAGGAGAGGCAACTTGACTGGTGCTGTGACAGAGCAATATTCAAGAGAATCTGAGGCAGAGGTGCTAGCCAGGGCAACGATGTTTCCACAGGAGATAATCTATCCTGATATGATGTTTATCGCCTTGGCAGCAACGCTAACTTGCAGACCAATATCATGCAGACCCAGGTGACTGAAGAGCAGGCTTTAAAATTGCTACCTGTGAGTTTACCCCTGGCCCTGGGCCTTTGTTGCCCATGGGCTGGCTCTGGCTCCTGGGACTTTCTTTCTCCTCTGTAGCCTTCTTAGTGCACCTAACCAAAATCCAATATCCATTCATTTAGATGGTCGGCAGAAAAAGAAGTATATAGTTAAGCTTTTACATTTTTCACAATTTTATTTTTCAAAATGACACCAGAATGCCTCCTTTAAAGGAGCAACGCAACCACCAAACCAACACTAGCATAGTGTAGGAGGTTCTGGGTTCTATTTCACTTGTCTATGTCAAGCATTTTGACCTATGTTGACCACACCATAGGCATCCATCACTGCTAAAGATACGAGAGACATTCTTCCTCCTTGTGTGTCCTGAAGATTTGATTTTGTGTTGGCTGACTTGGCCACAATGACTCTCAAGAAAGTTTCAGTGCCACCAAAGATACTTGGACTAATGTTTCTAAAAAAAGTTTATCAAAAACCAGAGAGATGGCCCCTACATTTCCCTGCAATATAAACATTTCTGCAAGCTGTAAGGCCTGTAGTTCTCTTCATCTCAGCTTATCGCATTTAAATGTGTTTTGACTTTGGTGTCATTATGAATAATTAAGTAGCGTGTCCGTCAAAGCTGTGTTTGTCGAGACAGGTTCCTTAGATGTGCTCTGTTTTAGCTGCGTTTGTAATAGGGAGAAAAAAGAACAGTGTGAGAAAATAACATTTTTAGCCTTACAGGACTCTTACTGAAGTTTTGGCTTTGAGGCAGAGTCTTTCAGACAGTAACACCCTGTGAAGTTTCCATTGCTCTTATGTAGTAAGTAGAGCAAAGCTAATATGAAGCAAGCAGGGATGAGTAATATTACTGAGTACTTCTGGGCTTATCCTGGCATCATGTATTGCTGGGACACATTTAAGGTTTCCTCAGAATCTGGGACAGCAGATGTCAATGTCTGGATTTGAATGAATGGAGTTTACACCTTAGGAAGTATAAAAATGTCTACAATAAGCTTAAAGGGACACTCTAGGCAACATGACCACCTAAGCTATTTTAGGTAGGCTTACGCACCGATTTTTTTTTCGGTTCGATTCGGTTCGATTTGTTCGGATGTTTAAACTTTTCGATTCGGCTCGTTTCGACCGATTTCTGTTTCGATTCGGTTCGGATCGTTTTTCGTGTACATTTTTTTTCGGAATATCGACCATTTTTCGTATTTTCGTGTCACTTTGCTCGTTTTTTGTATCGACTTTTCGGAAATTTCGGAACTTTTCGTTTTTTCGGAACGTCTGTTCTCCTCGTTTCAAAGTGTCTACGATAATTCTGGCGATTCTATCGTGTTTTTTTTATTAAATAAAGATCCTTTTTTTCTTATGAATAATTGAATATACATTTCACAACTTTATTTAATCATATTAAAATGATAAATTTCGATTTGACACATTTCAAGTCCATTCGAAAATTCCGAAAATTTTTCGTTTTGGCCCGGAAAACTTTTCGGATCTGCCATTTTCGGAAAAAAAAAATCGGCCGCATCCGAAAACACGAATCGGGAAATTTCGTGAAAATTCCGAAATTCCGAAACGCACATCCCTAATTTTAGGTGGTCATGATGCCCAGAGTATGCTGCCCTCTGTCCCCCCTCCCTCCGCTCAGCGGTTCATCTGTAAATGCTAAAAACAGCTGAGAGGCGGAGAACTTTACTCCGCCCTCCCAGCTGTCAGTCAGCAGAGCGGGAATCATATTTCCCGCTTCTGCCAACTTTTGCCGAGTAGGAGACGTCATCGCGCGTTCAGCGCGATGACGTCTCCAACTCACCGCAGAAGCTGGCGGCTCCCTCTGAGGGTTAGTGTTGCGCGCATCCTCTTGCACGCAACACTAATCCTCAGAGGGAGCCGGGAGGAAGCCTGCCGATTGGCTGGCTTACATGAGAGGCGCGCATGCCCGCTTCTCACGTAAACCAGAAGGCAAGAAGAAGAAACAAGGACGGGAGCGGAAGAGGAGGGAGGTGAGTATAAAAAAAAAAAAAAACAGAGCTGGAAACAAGAGGATTTTAGGGTAAGTATTACAGTTACAAACACAAAAACAAAAAATAACTATTTATTAAGGGAATAGGGATAGGTTAGGATTAAAAAACAGGGGGGGGGTGATTTTTTGTTAGAGTGTCCCTTTAAGTTGTTTCCCTAGCACCTGTTTTCCCCAACAGGAACTGTTGTTTTTTCCTTCCAAGGTCAATAAAATTAACCTCCATTAGTAATGCCAAGTACGTTGTCAGTACCCCAGGGAACACTGAAAACCTGTGGAAGTTGAAGTTCAGTTGCAGGTTATATATGTTTCATACATTATCATAACCATAAAGAGACCATGTTGGGCTCATTCCACAAGGAATCACTCCCTTTATATGTATTGGCGGTTTTCGTTGACTTACTGTATATAATTGAAAAAAGGGAGTTTTTTCCTCTTTTTGAAGGTGGTGACAGCTGTGAGCGGAGAGATGTCTGATAGATCAGTCCTCCACTCAGTCTGTGCGCCTGATTGAGTGGGGCAAGCAGATATATCACATATTTCAGGAATATCCTCGTTATTGTTCAGTTCTGGCCTTCTCAATACTCTATTCTGTAGGTATTCAACTTACCTCTAGATATTCGAGTATACCGCTAGATGTTGGTGACAAAAATTTACCTTAAAATTGGAGGTGTCACGTTATATTCGAGACATCTGCATTGCATGTAAGAAGAAAAAAAACACTTTCCTTCCTCTGGGTCCCCAGTCTCCCAGAAGTTCTGGTAGTCTCGCTGAAGTGAATGCAGGCTCTCTGATGCTTGCAAACACTTCAGGAACTCCCAGACTCGGGAGATTTGGGATCCATCATGGTCAGAGGACATGCTCAGTTTAAGCCAACCTATCACCTCACTCGCCTCCGCCAGCCATCTAATCGCTAGTAAAGAAGACGGGTGGCCAACGGCTTCACACTTAGTAACAACTGCAATCATTCTAGAGCAGAACACCCTGACCTGAGGGGTACTAAGTGAACCTGGAAGGATTTTAATTGTTTACCGGTACAGTAAAATTTTGTTCATCGCATTATATTCGAGTCTTGAATATTCTCTCATTTCCATAATAAAGCTCTATCGATCGCGTTATATTCGGGTCGCGCTATACTCGAGTATCTACTTGTTCTTCTGTGATAAGTCCACATCTTCTTTGATAGTATAGTGGCGGATAGCTAATATTTTGACCAGAAATCAAATATGCACTGTCTGGCCAAAAAAAAAGGCCACACACTAATATTTCATTAGACTGCCTTTTGCTTTGGTAATGGAAAGCATTCTCCATGGCATCTTTTCGATAAGCTTATGCAATGTCCTTTTCCCTGCAGTGCCCCCAGGAGGCAGGAATGCATGTTTCGCTTATATGAGAATTGCATTCTCAGTACAGTGCCCTATGTATTTGTATTCCAGGATTTGGTTGACTTCAGCTGAGAGAACTTGAAATGATCTGTGTGATACATTAGGAAATTGACCTCATTGATACATAGAAACCTCGACCCTCCTAAGAGTCAATACATCTATGTTTGGAACCATAGCTGGGCCCTGCGACCGCTGGTATCTTGGCTTCCCCCACTAGTGGCCTCTTTTCCAATATCGGAGACACAGAAATGGGACACACACAATGTCGTTTCAAAACTGCGCGCCCACTTGGAATTTGCACACATCTTTTATTGAAACAAGAGAAGGAGAGGCGTCGTTACGTGACAAGACATTTCGCAGGAATGTATGTGCGTTAGTTTCTTGGCCTTGTCTGTAGTAGTTCTTGTGTCATGTTTTATCTGTACGTGATTTGCAGCAAGAGCAAGGCCGACCGGGTGCGTAATGCAATAGTCTTGCTGAAAGTCCTTTGTCTAAGGCAGAGGTATTAACTCTTTAGATAAAGTCTTTCATTAGGGTCTTCATGTTCTATAGTATGAATACCATGTCATAGACATATTATTTATCATTGTAAAAGAACATATTCCACACTCCGTATTTACTTTTTTTTTCGGGGGGGGGGGCCAAACAACCGGCTTTGGGGGGGGGAGAGAAACTAGATGAAAACCTTTTTTATTAATTTTTCTATTTTTTGCATGCCTTTCCACCTCTACACATTACACACAAATAACATTACTTTCTTACTCCAGGGTTTACTGAAAAACCAAAGCAGTGAGTATGTTCATTTTCTAAATATTCACAGAAACAATGGAAACAATCTAATTGCTGAAGATGCATTCTTAACTAATATAAAAAAAAGCATATCCTTCGGTGTCCCTGTTACATTGATTTATTTCAGCATCTACGTTTGTAGCCGCGGTTAAACCACCACAAGTCCTATAGGCCAGGGATCTGTTTCCACGGCTATATTCAAATGAAGAACGCTAATTTGTGCAGTCTATTCAATTTCAGATTTGATTTCTAACCTCTCCTGAAACAGAATGGATGCGAGTGAGCCGCAGATTGCGTTCATCCATGTGCGACTCTGTATTGTGAACTGACCGCTGGGGACCCTTTCCGTGTGCGAGAGAGCGAGCAAAGAAACGCCACTTAAGCTTAAGCAGGCTCCAGTGACAAAATGATGGAAGATTTATAAAGCCATGTGCTCCTGGATATGAATTCCAAAAAAAAAATCGTGTTAACTGGCTGCCCGTCTCTAAACACGCCGCAGACTCCTAGACTTGTATATGAAAGGGAAACATCAGATTCCAGCCATAGATATCAAACCAAAGCATCCCAAAATATTTCGATTATTTTATATAATGTAAGATTGCAGTTTGGACAAGTTCTTCGCAATATAGGAAGGGGGAGGGTTAATAAGATTGGATCTTTATAAGTGTGAAGCTGAGGCTAAAGTAGGAGCGATTCATTTACAATTGGGTAATATTTAGTTTAATTGCCATACTGAAATCCAACAACTTCATTAGTGTTGCTGCATTGCATTGCAAGTCCTGCTGTTCTAGGATGACATAAAAGAGCACTTTAGCTTTGGAATGGCACCAGTGAGAGGCAGAAACAGAGAAACAAAGAAACCATGTGGGTTGATCAGATATTGCGTGCAACAATGCCATTTGCTCCTGGTTAGGTTCTTGCATTTTGTTCTGACTGTATCGCAGAATGAGCTGTGCGTTTGCATGTTTGGCAGAGCATCATGCGAGTTGAAGTTACAAAACATCTGGAGAACCAAGGTTGCTGATCCCTGTGTTAAAGGTATTTGCAGAGCCATAGAGTGTAAATTCAAGAGAACAAAGCTTACAAAATTATAATAAATTAAAATAATCCCCTTTTGTAGTTGAAGGAATGCTTCAGACCTCATATTTTATATTTGTACAGATAGTTTAAAATGACCTGATTTTGATGTGTCACCAGTGAATTCTATCTAAATTAGGAAAACCCAACTCCTGCCAGTCAATCCTAGTCTTCCCACTTTTTTAATGCGAGCCAAGATTTTATCATCAATTTACGCAGGAGGGGTTTGTGGGATATGTACGTCAGCACTCTGCAATTATTCCAGTGATCAGAAAACATTAAGAGACACTCTAGCCACCATGACTACTGTAGATACTCGAGTATATCGCTAGATTTTGGTGACAAAAATTTACCTCAAAATTGGAGGGGTCGCATTATATGCGAGACATCTGCATCGCGTGTAAAAAAAAAACCAAACAAAAAAAACTTGACTTGCTCATGGATCCCAAGTCTCCGTGACTAGTGGTGGATGAGCCTGCCTGCTAGAGCCTGAGGTCAGAAAACGACACCTCCTAGCGTGCTGGCTATTGGTGAATGATTCACAGTGTATTGGTGAATGATTCACAGGTCATCTTGCTCCGCCAGCCATCTTCTGACAAGTAAGAAGACGGGTGGCCAGCGGCTTCATACTTTGTAACAACTACAATCATTCTAGAACAGAGCATCCTGGCATGAGGGGTGTCCTGACTGTGTTAAGAAAACCTGGAAGGATTTTAATGGTTTCCAAGTATAGTATACTTTTATAATTTTGCTCCTCGCGTTATATTCGAGTCTTGAGTATTCTCTCATTTCCATAATAAATCTCTATCGCGTTATATTCGGGTCGCGCTATACTCGAGTATCTATGGTACTTAATGTATTGTAAACCCATTCACTACTAAGATTTACTTGACTCAAAATGTAAAAGCTTTTGCATGGGGTTTGACATCAAGTTGATCTGGTCTTATTGTGGAGCAATGCAAATTAATTTTGTTTATTGCAAATGTAATTTGGGCTCCAGATTGTGCTCCTAAAGTTGTAGCACTCAGACAGTAGAGCTGATGTGCCAGAGTAGGATGAACAGCAGAGACATACCTTTGTCTCCTGCCCAGAGACACATGAGTCCTGGCTGCACTTTATGGACAGTAGCACTTTTTGGCCAACAGATGGAGCCATCTGTCAAATAGTATATTCAGGATAGAAATGTGTTGAAGGGATTCTACAGCAGATTTAAAATTGTATGGCTACTTTAAAGGGGTTTCTGTAAGGCCCCGTTCACCCCTGGGCGTTTTACAGCGTGTAGGAACGCACTGTAAAACGTCCTACGCCCAAAGAAGTACAGGAGCTTCTTTGGGACGTATTGCAGCGTGTTCGCAGCTGTAGACTGCAGCTGAACGCGCCGCAATGCGAGTTCGTACGTTTTTTACGTTTGCACGATACGTGCGTCAAAAACGCGCATATTACGCGTGTCAAAAACACGCAGGTGTGAACCCAGCCTAAAACCACGGGTTTCTGACTCCTTTATGAATTTAATTGCTGACATGTTCTCCAGTAGAATTTTACACATCTCCCCCTCTAGTAGAAGGCTCTGGGAGCACTTATTTGACTGAGACATCTTGGCCATTTCCTGGAGTCGATGAGCATGCAGCTGTAAGAGTATATCATAAAAGGGATTGTTTAGAGGTCTTCTAAGCACTATACAGATTTTCACTGTGGAAGAAGATGCTCCATATCTCCATAACATCTAATTCGGACACGGCTGATATTTGAGCGTCAGAAGTACGTCATGGCTGAATTCGACATGTGTCCAGTTCAGCTGCCTCCAAATTGGAGTGTCTTGTTAGAAAGATTGTAACTTTTTTACCTCGTCACTTTTTTTACTCTTAGGCCTGTGTCAGACGAGCGCCGTGTTCACGTCCGTGTTGCCGCACATTTGTACATCCGTGGCAGCATAGCGTTCTGACCAATGGAGCCCCACACATGAAGTACATCCTCACAGAAGTGCAGACGCATGACGGATGCGGCAAACGGACGCAGGTTAGGCAAGAACGTAAATCCACTAGAACGGACGCACAGCGTGCGCTGCATCCGCAACGTCTGCATAGCTTTGTGTGTGAGTGATGGAACGAAGTCAGACGGACTGCATTTATGCGTCCAGCATTTTTGACGGACAAAATGGTTTTTCATTTCCCATCTACATCCGTCAAAAATAACGCCAGTCACAAAAACGGACCGTGTGGCCACTACTGCGTCTTCCGTCAGAACGTGCGTCCGTACTGCATAGATACACAGTCCGTAGAAAATGCGCTCGTCTGACCCTAGCCTTACAGGTCTATTCAATAAAGGTGAAATTTAGGAGAAGTGAAAATAGGCGAACCAGAAAATTCACACATTTATCTCACTTTCCAAATCGGCTATTTGGTCTAGATTGTTCACTTCTCCTGCCAATTCTCCTGAGTTTCACTGTTTAGTGAAATAGACCTGATAATAAACCAGACCAGACCTATTTGGACTATACAAGAATACAGCCCTGTAAGCCACCAATGTCTTCATCAGATTATGTTCAAAACTGGATCTCCTGTTATTATTTAAACTCATTGAAATTTGTTACTTATTGGAAATCTACAAGATTAGTATATTAGAAGGGTGTTAGTGACTTATTTTTTTGTTGTTATGACTAGACCTCCTTTAGACGTCCAAGAAAGCCGGACGATGTGGCGATCTCATATCGTCCAGCAGATCACAGACTCGGACACAAATTTTTATGTTACATAATGAAAAAGTACATTTTGTGTGACAAGGCTACATAATGCGTCGCCCGGGATTGAAGGCACGAGAGTTACATTCGCTCATCTAACTTGCCAGCATTCATTAAATTATGTCTGTGAATTGTGTGATTCTCAAAGTAATGAGAGGTCTGTACAGTGAGGCTATTAAACATGTAAATCACATATCAATTGTCCTCATGGGTCGATGTGCACTCGAGTCAGAGGAAATCTTCTAGAGTGGTTTAATTTGAAAGGAATGTATCCACCAAAAAATATAAAGTTTTATTAAATTATTCTCCATCCCTACTGATCTTTGTAAAATGAAAATAATTGACTTATCCTAGTGTTATTAATTTAAAATGTCTCCCTGCTGCCCTTCTGTAAAGTTGTGAAGCTTTGATTGCCCTGGGCAAGTTTTGTCTTTTTCATTGATTGGGCAACTAAGACCCAGGTGTCATGAATTATAGATTATACCACCCTTGGGGTTATTCATCAATTTTCCCTGCAATTCCCATTACAACTGCTTTGCTTTCTGGTGTCCTCTATTAGTTGTATCCTCTGTTATACCGTTTCCGAATAAATTTAGCAGCAAATCCAATTGAATTTTAAAGAGGAAGACCTGAGTGAGATGTCATCATCTGTCTTTTCTTTGGGTCTATGGAGAGACAGAGTCTCAGAGTCAGAGACATACTAAACACCTTTTGCTTTTTTGTGAGGAACATTGAAGGCACTCAGGCAAAACCATCTGCCTAGAATAGCAGTCAGTCCCACAATATTTAAGGATGATTAAGTCGTTGTGGTAAGACAACCCTATCTCTTCTGTAGCTCTTAAAGTTATAAAGCTTTTAACACAATCCTATAGTCCTGATAATCAGAGATTCGGGAATTACACTTCTGGACTGCCAGACCAACGAGCTTGGGATGCGACAGGCGTTTGTAGCCACTTATAGGGCCTTTCAAATCTTCTATTAAGTTTTAAAAAAATAATCTTCCTGCACCTTGTTTTAGACTACTCTTGCACATCTTCTGCTTCCCCATCTGGAAACTTCACTTCTACACTAAGCTTCCCGGAGATGCATGGATGCTGGCCTTCTAACTAGTGATGATTGAACTCTTGCCATGGACTGGAAAAAGCTGTTTGTATCGTTTATGCTTCTCCCACCTTCTCCTCCTCCGTACCAGAATGACAGATGGTCATTTCTCTGGTTGGGGGCCAGATCATCCTTACATTAAATAACCAAATGACACAGTTCTCCATCAGGTCCTCTGCATTATCCTGTCCATGATTTGTCCCAACCATTTGTCAATGCATTTAAATGGCCAGTGTTTTACACATTGAAGTAGCATTCTTCTCTATTTCACCAAGTTTCTAGAGACCTTTGGATGATGCCCTCTGTTCCTGAGCTTTGCTTGGAGATATGTAGAGTGCTGGAAACCGCAGCTCTTCTCTGGTGGTTATTCCACTGTTGCTAGGGACCAATCCTCCGGAATCTGCTGCAATCTCACCAATTACTATCGGGGTTATTCAGAGAAAGGTGAAAACCAGGAGAACTGGCAGGAGAAGAGAACAATCTAGACCAAATAGCCGATTTGGAAAGTGAGAGAAATGGGAGAATTTTTCTGTTTTTTTATTATTATTATTATTTTCACCTAGAATTTCCACGTCTCCAGTCATTCTCCTGAGTATCACCTTTCTTTGAATAGACCTGTATGCTATTTTTATCAATTGTGTTTACTTTTTTGTAGATTGCATGATATATATGACAACATAACTAAATGGAGATTTATGCCAGAATGATGAATTTGCATTTTTTGAGTTAAAAAAAAATCCGTTGCATTAAAATGTACATATGTTGTTTTGCATAAATTTCTTATGTCTTTTTCTCCTTCTACTGGTTTTCTACAAAAAGCATATAATTGAAAATGATCAACAAAATATAGTGGATCTCTTGGAGTGGACTGTGGTGTCCGCTCATAAACTTTGGATCCCTATTGACCAGAATGTGGCACAGTGTCCCTTCGCCTCCCTTTCCTTGTTACCCATGCATGGGCTACCTATATATCACCCCACCCATTGATACCACCCTAACCATTCCTGCCTACTCGCTGCACCTTCACCTTCTGATAATTCTGAGAACTCCTACAACAACATGTCAATCACATGTGTGCTCGAAGATCTCCCAATTCAGTCTCCTAACAGAACCCCCCGTCTTTGCTCACCCACTTTTGTGTCTACTATGTTTGAAATGCTGGCTCGGAATGTGGCCCTCCCACCACCTTGGGCCATCTTTTCTTGTACCATCTGTTGCAGATGCAGGATGACCCCTTAAGACTTTTTGTCACCAGTTGGGGGAGGATCTCCAGTTATCCCTGGAGTCAGACCAGTGGGAAACAATTTACAAATTCATGCTCTATTGCCTCCAAAACGCAAGAAACCGGACACATGTTTTGGAGATCTTACAAAGCTGTAAAGTCACCTTACAAGATGTAAGATCTCATGAAAGCTGGCCGTAGACACCGGAGTCACGTTATAATGTACACATTCCGACGGCCCCTCGTTGGAATGCGGCCAGCTGACATAATGCTATTAGATGGTTCATCCAGCCGACCCCAGTGTGCCAGAGGTTTGGGTGTATGCATGTCTAAGGTCTGGGTTTGTGTATGTAGGCCAGGGTCTGAGGTATGTGTGTGAGGTCTGGTTGTGTCACAGACCTGTGCAGTTGGGGAATGGGGTGTCTGGCTATACCTTTCAATACTTCCATAAATTGGGCAGACTTTCAGCAAAATCTTAAATTCACATAACCTTAAATAAAAAGATTGGTAATTGGTGTCCGTATCAGTAGGTGTTTGTACTTGGTCTTCCAAAAATGGTATCAGTTCATCCCTAGTCTCAACGCATTCCCTTCCACACTCCTATTCTCCATTTTTCCATAAACCCCTTACTTATGTGTTTTCCTAGGACAACCTATCCCCTTTTTTGTTCTCCTTCACAGAGAAAGTTTAAAAATAGACCTCGAAAAGGAAAATCAGTGGGACTGATCACAACCTAGACGTTAAAAGTGAGATGCAAATGATAATGTTTGTGCCTGCCGTTTTCCGCTTTTGGCATGCCTTTAATGTCCACATTACAACCCAGCCGCTATGCCAGCAACTCGAGTCTTAATACTGCTGAGCCGCGGGGAGATAACATCAGGTTGGAATAGCTTGTTCTCCATCTGCTGCAGCCAGATTAGTGTCTCCCATACATAGTGTAGGAGACGCTAATGTACAGTAACCTGACGCAACATCTGAGCTGAACTTGGACGTCTGAACAACGTCTTGGATGGGATAGAATAGGATGGATAAAAAATAAGCACAGTGCTCAAGCGTTCTATAGTACTGCTCGAGCGACGTGCTTAGCGTACAGGTTGTGATCAGGCCCAGAATGCTTCCGGCTGTAGCGCTGTTATCATTTTGTATTCAGTTTATTCAATTTCAGTGGACAAAAGAAAGCAGCTACAATCAAGTAATTTTTTTCATCAATAAAAGATCACAGTTGTCTGGTGAATTTCTTTCACATATCATCCGCACCTTTAAAATGTGTTAAAATCGAATATTTTGGTGTACAAATAAATAAATAAATCCTTCATCCCAAAGGATGCATTTTGTGGTTTAAAGCGCAGAACAGCTGGTGGTTTAAAGCGTGGAACAGAAGTTTAGTGATTAATCAACCTCTTTAAAATGCTGAACCACCAATCTAGAATATCTATCACTTTGGGCAATTTTATGGAATGAAATATGTGCTTTCCTATTCTCTGTTTGTACTGCGACTTCATACAGATTCTAGGATATGTGAAAAATAACAGATTGTCAATATGACACTCTGCAAGCTGTTTATTTACAATGTATAGCAGGAGTTTGGAACGTGATACAGTTCTATTCTGCGTCTCATCTTTCCATCATTCATTTAAAAGGGATTTGTTACCTCTGGGAATAACCATAAAATATTCACAGCTAGCCGGCAAGGGGGAATTCCATTCCTGGTATAAGTCTGCAAATAGTGTAGATTTTGGTGTGTGTGTTTTTCTTTCCGTTATCATTTCGTATAATGTGTCTGTTTTACATGGATTGAATCTGCACATGCTTCCCTTTTTTCTTTCCATTGGCTCAAGTGTGGACCTGGGATAACTGTTTTCTAATATCCTGGATAGGCTTCATATAATTATACTAACTCTTTTGGGTGCGTGGAAACTATAATATTCTTTTCAGTGCCACATTACATGAATTTGCTTTTTATAGCCACTCCACTAAAGTGGATCCTTCGGTTCACATGTCTAGTTGATTTACTGGGACTTTGGCTCTATAATTACTGTATTTACTGTATTTAAAGTATTGTTTGTACACACTGCAGTAGTGCCCTCCTACTTGTGACTGAACTAATGATTAATTCACCAGTTACTGCATGGATCCTAAACATCTAACAAAGTATAAATCAGAATTGACCTTCATAACGTTTTAAATATCTATTTATTTGCATATAGTGATATGGACAGCACTGGATTTGTTTTCTGTAGTTAATGTCTTTGAAAGGCACTTGGAAAGTAAAGTGCAAAACAATCGGATCTAGGAATCTGTCTCAGACTATTATTTTTTCTCTGTTAATTTTTACAATTCACAGTAAGCTCTTCTGTCTATAGAGCAAGGGACCCAGAGAACAGTTTTCTGGTGTCCCTCCACCATATGAGATCTTTATGAAGCACTTACATGACTCTCCAGGGGGTCCTATGATTCAGGAATGGGATACCATTCCGGCAGCACCATTACCAGTAGCATTAAGTGGCTCCTTAAGATACACTATATTGCCAAAAGTATTCGCCCACCTGCCTTGACTCGCATATGAACTTAAGCGACATCCCATTCCTAATCCATAAGGTTCAATATGACGTCGGTCCACCCTTTGCAGCTATAACAGCTTCATCTCTTCTGGGAAGGCTGTCCACAAGGTTTAGGAGTGTGTTTATGGGAATTTTTGACCATTCTTCCAGAAGCGCATTTGTGAGGTCACACACTGATGTTGGAAGAGAAGGCCTGGCTCTCCGTCTCCGCTCTAATTCATCCCAAAGGTGTTCTATCGGGTTGAGGTCAGGACTCTGTGCAGGCCAGTCAAGATCATCCACACCAGACTCTGTCATCCATGTCTTTATGGACCTTGCTTTGTGCACTGGTTCCCACAAAGTTGGGAGCATGGAATTGTCCAAAATGTCTTGGTATGCTGAAGCATTCAGAGCTCCTTTCACTGGAACTAAGGCGGCCAAGCCCAGCTCCTGAATAACAACCCCACCCCATAATCCCCCCTCCACCAAACTTTACACTTGGAAACAATGCAGTCAGACAAGTACCGTTCTCCTGGAAACCTCCAAACCCAGACTTGTCCATCAGATTGCCAGATGGAGAAGCTCGATTCGTCACTCCAGAGAATGCGTCTCCACTGCTCTAGAGTCCAGTGGCGGCGTGCTTTACACCACTGCATCCGACGTTTTGCATTGCACTTAGTGATGTATGGCTTGGATGCAGCTGCTCGGCCATGGAAACCCATTCCAGGAAGCTCTCTGCGCACTGTTCTTGAGCTAATATGAAGGCCACATGAAGTTTGGAGGTCTGTAGCGATTGACTCTGCAGAAAGTTGGCAACCTCTTCGCACTTTGCGCCTCAGCATCCGCTGACCCCCCTCCGTCAGTTTATGTGGCCTACCACTTCGTGGCTGAGTTGCTGTCATTCTCAAACACTTCCACGTTCTTATAATACAGCTGACAGTTGACTGTGGAATATTTAGGAGCGAGGGAATTTCACGACTGGATTTGTTGCACAGGTGGCATCCTATCACAGTTCCATGCTGGAATTCACTGAGCTCCTGTGAGCGACCCATTCTTTCACAAATGTTTGTAAAAACAGTCTACATGCCTAGGTGCTTGATTTTATATACATGTGGCCATGGAAGTGATTGGAACACCTGATTCTGATTATTTGGATGGGTGAGAGAATACGTTTGGCAATATAGTGTATGTACCAAATTGCTAATTGTCACTGGGGCACCTGGTGTGAGCCGAGGTGGAGCCCATATTTGGGGTTGACAGCCCAGGAGGCAGGAGTGCTGCTGGCTGCATAACAGGCAGACTGGTAAACCACTAAAAAAAAGAAAGCGCAAGGGTTAAGGAGAGAACCAATAAACAGGCACCCAGCAGCATACAAAGAAACCCTAATCTGAACACCAGTCCTTAGATGGCCATCTTTAAGGGCGAGTACATTACTGCTGAGTGAAGCACATAGAAATAAAACACAGCACAAGACGGGTAAACCCAGACACATAGGAACCAAATCAGATTATCAGACAAAGCCAGGGGTCAGAACCATAATGGGTAATCATACAATGCCAGGAGTCAGAGGCGGAACAGAATGTCAGACAAAGCCAAGAATCGGAGCCAGAACAGATAATCATACAATACCAGGAGTCAGTACACAGTAGGAGCAGAGAGCATAAGGAGCAAAAAGACGTAGACCCCTTGCTTGAGGTGCCTAGAGGGGTGTCAGCTATACCCTCCTGATGAGGCCTAACAGGGCCGAAACGATCGGTGGGGGTTGCTGCACCTCACGTGCAGGGATTATGTCCTTGGCATTCAGTACTGGCCACTTTTTCTGGGTGATTGCAGTCTGATTTGCATATGGAGCAGTTGTCCCTGTAATGGCACAATTGAGCAAAAGCCTTGTGAGACCTGAGTGGGCCCCACCGTAGAGCAGGCCATTAGTGCCATTGTTGGTTCTCAGGACCCCTTTTTGCTCACATAAGGGTTAATAAAATAGAATAGTCAGGAAGCAAAGCCAGGGGTGATACAGACACAGAAACACACTGCTCCGGATAAACCAAAAATAAACAAATGGCATGGACAAGGGAAACAGCAAACCAAAAATAAACTGAACCAAATAAATAAAGGGCAAACAACAGGGAGAACTACTAGGAGCAGGAAAATAACAGGCAGCAGATAGACCCGTATAACAGAGCTCTGCTGAATGGAAGTGACGGCCTATAAAGGGAGTAGGACAGTGCAATGGGTCTGGTGGTCAAGGACCTAGCAGACTGCAGGAAAATCCTGTATACCCAGGCACAGACTGCAGAATCCTGCGTACCCAGGCACAGACCGCAGAATCCTGTATACCCAGGCACAGACTGCAGAATCCTGCGTACCCAGGCACAGAACACAGAATCATGTATACCCAGGCACAGACTACAGATACATGTATACCCAGACACAGACCTCAGGATCATGTATACCCAGACACAGACCACAGGATCATGCATGCAGTGAGTGTTCCGCCGAGCGCCAGCTGGCCTCGTGGTTCTCCGTGAAGGTTGTGACGTGCTCTTCCGAGATTTCGTGACCATGCAAGATCTCAGCTGGAGGCCGCATCACCGCCTTCACAGGCCAGTGGTCGCACGAAGGAACACGCGGCCAGCCAGCGCTTGGTGGATCACGCGGCCAAACGGAGGGGAATGCATTTAATGCATTCTGCTAGCAGCTGCAGCCCCTCGGATACCGGCAAGCCGGCCCAGCGCTGGCTTCTGGGTATCGGTAGAGGTATCGGGGTATTTACACAAGTACTCGTATAAATGCTGGTATCAGCACCAATACCGATACTAGTGTCGGTGCATCTCTATAAAGATTTATAAGTCTTAAACAGAATTTTCATTTTTTATTTTATTACATTGAAACCTATTGGATTCGCCAGTTTAAACTAGTTGACTAGAAACACCGAAAATCAGGTCATTTCACAGAAATTTCGGTGCAGTTCAGTGGTGTGTGAATAGACGAATCAATAGTTTTCAATGGGACAATTTTGGTGCCACTGAATTGCGGCAAATTGCTCTGTATCTTGCTGTCAATTCGTTTATATTTGGTGAATTGACAGTTTCTGTGAATAGATGAACTGTCCCGAAATTGCACCTACGGTGAAATTCTGTCGCAGTTTCGAAGGTTAGTGAATAACCTCCTATGTGTTCACTTTATCCACAGCACTGTGAATGCTTGATGGGATGGGTTCAAATGAAGACATGAAATATTATAATTGTGTGTTGTTAGCTTAAGCTCATTGTGTTTGTCCATATTTATGACTTTGATGAAGATGATATGGCATTTTAAATCCGATTCATGCAGAATACAAACTAATACCAAAGAGTTCAAACACTTCTTCTTGCGACTGCAATATTTACATATACAGTAATTGCGCCTACAGTATACATGAGTTATAGAAATCTGAAGAAAGCCTGTTGTCTTTTATAAAAAGTAGATTTATGAGCGTAAATCAAGTTGAGTTTCAACGATTGAAGATGATTGAAGGTCAACAGAGACTGATTGTGTCCTACAGAATAAAGCTGTCTCTAGACAGGTGGAACATTATGATATATCTCATTCCTTAATGCCATATTGCTGTATATAGCTCATGTCTAGTGCCTACTTCTTCACCTTTTGTACTGGGTATTTATTTTAGTGTCCCCATAATAATAACAATCACCCCTGGCCCTGAGACCTCCTCTTTATGCAATGCTGTACTGTACCAGCATGCCGTCTCAACTGCAAGAACAAAAAGGGTTATTCAAAAAGCGCCAAACTTGCCACTGAATTGCACTGAACTGTGAATTTCACCGTACAGTGCAATTTCGTGACATTTTGGCTATTCAGAAAGCTGTCAATTCCTCAAAATACTGGCGAATTGACAGCGAAATACGGTGCAGTTCGCCGCAATTCGGCAATCTTCGGCAGCGGCAAAATTGTCCCACAGAGAAGTAATGGTTAATCTATTCAGAGAACACCAAACTGCACCGAAGGGTCAGTGAAATGGCCTGATGTTCAGTGGTTCAGTTCGACAGGTTTAAACTGGCAATCCCATAGGATTCAACGTAAAAAAAAAAATACAGTTTTTTTATCCACCTTTTTTTATTCAACCGTTTATCTTTTCATTTTCAGCAAACCGCCTTTTTATTTATTTTCTGGGATTTTCGAGCAAAATTTTTGGTTTCCATCCTTTTTTACTCTTTAACAGAACCTTTTATTTTTTTTCTTTCTAGGACCTTTAATATTATTTCCATGCATTTTTTTTATATTAAACACATTTTAAAGAATAGCAGGGTTCAGGTCCCCCCCCCCCCCTGCAGTGCAGCAGTCAGTTTGGCCTTCGGCGGCTTCACATTCTGCGCACTCTGGGGACACTGCGGTGAATAGTGAATTCACCGCAGGGTGGACGAATTGGAATCGCTGAAGTGTGCCGAACAAGAAATCACTGAAATTTCTTGATAACCCTCAAAGAGAGCGTAAAAGAACCAAGAGTTGCACCTGCTATTGTACTTAATTCTTCACATAGATCTCTTTCCCAAAGAATATGTTAACAGGTTGGGATCTTTTTTTTTTTTTTTTTAAACTGAAAATAAATACATTTGCTGACTTTTCTGCTAGCACAAAATAAAGTTAGAATTTGATACGTTTTCAGTAGCATATACGTTGTTTTGGCTATAATAGGTTCACAAGTAGAAATAACCTCATTGTGTAGCAGGAAAGGAGCTGCAAAAAGTTACCTTTACATTACATTTGGATTATTCTTTATTCTGTTACCCTCGCCTGGGTCGGCTCCAGCAGTGGTATCCAGTGGATGTTGCGGGTGGCTGAGTATAATATCGATGTGTCTTTATAATTTGACTACCCTGTGAGCATTTCTAACATCAGGGGTGTTTTTCGGTATATTGTGTGTGCAATATTGCCCTATGTGTTTTATTTTTTAATTCTGATCTAGAGTGGCCCCTGTGCTATCTTATTTTATTAATTTACCCCTGTGGTTTTCTCCACCCCTCCTCACCATTTTTAGCTTGTGTATAATAGTTATTGATAATGATTATGTTGTTTGGTATTTATGACTGTGTTACTAGTGAGTGTGTAGCAGAATTCCAGACACCTGTTACTTAAAGTGCAGTAATATAATGAGCCAGATCAGGCAATCCTTACGTTTTCATTCATCAATCCAACCTACTGCTGTCATCAATAAATCCATGGATTATGTCATTATCCCAGTAGAGCATTATACCATTGGGTGGGGTTGTGCAGCCCTAATCTTTATGCATAGCTTCCAGAACAGATGATTGCTTTACAGTTCATGAAAACAAATGTTCCATTGTGATTAAGTGTAATGAATCTGAATTATCATTAACATTCTAACTCTGCAATCAATACTATCTTCAGTACAGATTAGAGCAGTCCAGTGTCAAGTTTCCTCTAACCAACTTGTAATTAACCCAGCTCTAATTATCACTTAATTCTGTGTTTTCCCACGAGACATCTGCTACAGGCCTCGATCAACCTGATGCTTCCTTTTTTTTTTTTGTTACATTCTACTGTACAGTGGTTATGTTGGCTTAACTCTTAATCAACCTGCAACTTGTGCATTTTAGAGGCAGGCCGGTGGTTACCAGTTGAACAGATCCTTTGACCAGATCTATAAATACAGATCTGTGCAATTTGTGGTCAGAATGATCACCATCTAAAACCAATTGCTTCTTTACATTGCTCTACATTTTCAGCATTTGCCCTGGAATTGCTATAATTTTATATTATTATTATCTTCATCATCATTTATATGGCGCCAACAGTTTTACAAAAAAGGAATTCAGAATTAAACAAAATTAAGGCCGGGGTCAGACAAGCGTTTTTAAGAGTGGAAGGAATGTACGTGAGAGTGGACGTTCCTTCCACTCGACGCCCGTCTGGCCGCCTCACTGAGCGCAGTTAGTGCACTCAGCGCTGGAAGGCTCGATCCTCATGAGTTCAGGCCATCCCCATGCAGCCAATGAAGCGCACCGCAATTCGGTGCACACAGACTGTAAGGAGGTGCCGAGGTGGCCCCATTGAAGACAGTGGGGCGTACATGTACGCCCTTCGTCTTCAAAGCCATTCCGCCTCCAGGAAAGCATAGAACCTCCTGCGGCGGGAAGGTGTTAAAGTAAAAAAACAAAGGGCTTGATTTAATTCCATTGGCTGTCTTTTTGAGTTTCAGATGACATGATTTTAAAATTATCAGCCTATTCTATTGAACAAATTTGTCTGCAGATGAATTCTGAAATATGACTCCTTTCTTGATAGAAATCAGACCGGTAATGAGCCCAAATAAAAAATGGTTTTCTGTCCGAAATTATCACTAATTAACCCTAGAAATAACCCTAACTCTATGCCCAGGACTTTTAGTGTTAGGGTTACTTTTAGGTTCAGGTGTTATTGTTAAATCAACACTTATTAATATTGACGGTTTCGGTGTGATTTTCAGTTTTCATATAATAGTAATAAAAAAAAACGGCCATTTATTAACACCAATCAGCACTTAATATTTTTTCCAAATTTGGCCTACGGATAAATTCGAATTGAATCGCTAAAGCCGAAATTCCCATTAAAAAGTATAGGTGTCAATAATGGAGCCCAATTTTCATCAGAAATGGTCTGTATACTCGGTTAGACCTGCTGAACCAAATAATGTCTGAATTGCAGCTGAAAATAGACAAAATTTCAGCGATCAGGTCGAATTAAATTGACCCCCAACTTAGGAACAAGACTTGAGGTGTAGAGGGCCCTGCAGAGGAATTGGGGAGAATGAGAACCAGTAAGAGAATTATGCAAGAGATCGGACTGGGGAAAATAATTAAAACTTGATCAACACTCGCAGTGGTTGACTGTAAATAGAATATATTTTATACATTTGTTCCTTGGAACATGAAAATAATGCCATGTTCCGACCGGGGTAAATAGCTTCTAAAAGGCTGTTGGTGACAATTATTTCTCTAACGCTTAACCAGCCAAACAGTATCTATTAATGTTCAAACGAGAGGAAAGGGTGAAAAAGTATTAAAAAAAACAAAAAACAGTTTAGACTTAAATCTTTAAAATCATTTTGTGAAATATGAAACCGCGGGAAATGTTCTCACCAAGACATGATACAGATTGAAGAAAACCTAATAAAAGTCTCTATTTTCTTCAACACATTAATTTCGAGGGAGTCTAATTCCTTCCGTGACATGCTATTTCCAAAATGTTGCTGATCAATGGCTCCCGCGGGTGCCATTTCTCCAGGTAAAGTGTTTGTCTCTTTTGGTTGAGAATGGCAGCTTTCCTAAAATGACTCTGCTTAAAATGATGCATTACTTAATATGTATGCTGCGTTTCTGGTACTGCATTTCTATCAGTGCATACAATTTAAATCTCGGAAAGATCTTGAGCTTTTAAAGGCACTCGGCATTTGGAAGGAAGATTGTATACTGTACTTGTCAATTCATTCCTGGGTTCATGGCATAGTGAGTAGGAACCATTGAATGAAATATTTCTTCCATGCATACCATACCGTGTTTTCACTTTTAATTTTTGTATTAATCTGCACACTTGTGCGTTTCTTGGCTTTCTTATATCCTTGACCTAGATATATCCATGTAATTTTTTCTTCTTACCACCTGACTGATATAACAGTAGGAGGTGAACCAGTATATACTAAGGGGATTATCAATATCTGAAGTTATTTGCCAAACTTTCAAACACTGTCAAGAATCACCGTTGTTGTAACACCAACAAACACTGGCATGTACTGGCTGGGTGGAGTAGAGGTAACATCACTGCTCTGCGTGGAGAGAGCCTGTGGAGACATGGGTTCGATCCCGACGAGCACCTCTCCAGTAAGTGTCCTTGGGCAAGACACCTAATGGTACATACTCGCCACCCAGGACATACTTGAAAACGAGAGAAATCTCAATGTATCCTTCCTGGTAAAATCCTTTATCAAAAAAAAAAGTCACAAAAGAGAAATCAAAACTGTGCCAGCAGAAGCATCACTGTGAAACTTCTCCTGTTGCTGTTTGGATTTTATTCTAGTAGAGCATCAACGTTTGTCAGCATTAAAACCGCAGCAAATTTTGTCAGAGTAGCAAACGTCGACAAACTCCGGTGCTTATGGAATAAACCCCAAAGGGCTGTCGAACACCAGGAAAAGCATTCACAGATATTTCATACTCCAGTAATACTGCTAAACTCTGCCTCTATATTATGTTGACTGTGTGTCATTACAAGTCTAACGGTTAAGATAATTGTTTGATAATGTCTGCCAGGTGAGGGCTCGGACCCTAAAGTTGGCCATTGCTGGTGTTGCCTCTTTTGATGCATCCTTGACAATCTGGTGGGTGGTGTGAGGTCAGCAAGTTGCAACTCGGTCCGTTAAAGATGGCTAGCAGTGCATCTCCCAGTAATTAGACAGCTCCTGCATATATCAGATCTTCAGATCTCCCCATTGACCTGTAGGATACCCCTTTGACCTGTAGGATACACCATTGAGCTGTAGGATACCCCTTTGAGTCAGATCAACTGGGTCCAGTTCTAGGATTCTTGCATCCCACAGTTCATTTACTTAGTTTGCTAAATGGACAGACCATGTCTGGTCCCTGCACATTAGAGAAAGCCTCCCATGGCACTTAAAGAGTACATATCATGCCATCTCTTCATTTTCCCTGAAGCTAGGCAATAACCTCTAGATACCTAGAGACAGAGAGGATGGCCCCGAAATACACTCTGAGTATAAATGAGAATAACCTCTATAATTACATTTTTTTCATGAACATGGTAAAATAAAATTCAATAAATACATTGGAACAAACCAGAAAAAGTGCTCATCATGAAAGATTTTTTTGGTTCACAGACATCTTACTGAAACTGAAGATTATGTATTTTCTTGATAGCAATTATAAAATAATGTACTCTGTCTACTTTCTAAGGGCAAATTTTAAATTAACTTTAATTTCTAGCAATATTCTCCCAACCTCCAATCCTTATTGGCCTTTAATAGGAATCTGTAAATACAAGAATCCATCCGACTCTAATCATCAGCTCAGGTGCCAGACAAAATCCCTACAGCCAGGTTCCCTAATGCCAACATCCCGACGGACAACTTCCAGACAGAACAAGTGCCGGATATACCAAGTTCCCTACACAGCCAACTTCCAGACATCCATAATCCCAGCGGCTAACCCTAATACTAACACCCTTAGGAAGTTAGGGTTACGGCTAGGTTTAGGGGGGTTAGGTTTAGGGGGTTAGGGCAAGGTTTAGGGGGTTATGGTTAGGGCTAGGTTTAGGGGGGTTAGGGCTAGGTTTATGGGGTTAGGGTTAGGACTAGGTTTAGGGGGTTAGGGCTAGGTTTAGGGGGTTAGGGTTAGGGCTAGGTTTAGGGGGTTAGGGTTAGGGCTAGGTTTAGGGGGTTAGGGTTAGGGCTAGGTTTAGGGGTTAGGGTTAGGGCTAGGTTTAGGGGGTTAGGGTTAGGGCTAGGTTTAGGGGTTAGGGCTAGGTTAGGGGTTAGGGCTAGGTTTAGGGGTGTTAGGGCTAGTTTAGGGGGTTAGGTTTAGGACTAGGTTTAGGGGGTAGGGTTAGGGCTAGGTTTAGGGGGTTTGGGTTAGGGCTAGGTTTAGGGGGTTAGGGTTAGGGCTAGGTTTAGGGGTTAGGGCTAGGTTTAGGGGGGTTAGGGCTAGGTTTAGGGGTTAGGGCTAGGTTTAGGGGGTAGGGTTAGGTTTACGGGGTTAGGGTTAGGGCTAGGTTTAGGGGGTTAGGGTTAGGGCTAGGTTTAGGGGTTAGGGTTAGGGCTAGGTTTAGGATGGTTAGGGCTAGGTTTAAGGGGTTAGGGCTAGGTTTAGGGGGTTAGGGAGTAGTGTTAGTGTTAGCCGCTGGGATTTAGGATGTCTGGAAGATGGCCGCCAGGGAGTTGTCTGTGTAGGGAAGTTGGCCATGTAGGGAAGTTGGCCGTCGGCATTTTGGCATTAAGGAACCTGGTTGTAGGGATTTCGACCCAAACCCCATCAGCTCCCACCATTAGTTACACTTCCTATACAAATTATAGGAAGCATAAATGTTCAGTAACCTGCTGATGAACTAGAGTCGTAACAGGAGTTACGGCTCAACTTGGAATAGCAGAACAGCCACATTCAAATGTAGTACCATTATCATGTCTCGCAAGTAAATGTTGATGGCTCCTAGGCAAATATTTGTGGCATCACATCATCTCACTTAGTGAATTCTTCTAATGAGTATGCACAGTTAAGTAAATTGTTATCATCTGTCATTGTGTCTTTTGCCATTGCTCAGCAACTGATTGTTGCATGGCGTCCCAGCAGTGCTGGAAATTAGTGTCTTGGACCTACATCACAGCTATACCACATTGATCCAGTTAGCTTTTCCCTCCCTTAGCCTCCTAATTTTGTTTGGGCGGTAAAGAGCAGTGATTTTAGCTTTTGCTGTGAAATGGTACCCTTTGATTGATTCACACCATCTCTAATCATCCTGTGTAACTCAACCTGTAGTTTTGTTCTCAGCAGTCTGCCTATAAAAAGCTGTGCTGGACGCTATGATCTTCTGACCCCTGCTAATGAAACAGAGAGCTGGCATAGCATAGAAGCCGGAAAGAAATAATTGGAGAACTTGTTTCGTTTAGGCGTTCGTAAGACAGAGCTAAATATGAAGTGTACACATAAGGCTCCTTCAGCAATTATAACCATCCCTTCAACACTGATTAATGCCATGCTCTTCTATCTGATCTGCCTATAACACACTGAGTCGACACTGTATCATCTCAGAACCTTTTATTTCCATCACTTGTCGTAGTCTATGCTATCCCTGCTTGCTGCCTCTAAAATGCATAATCGGCATACAAAAAGAAAAATATTCTAGATTTTCCACTCACTGTTTCATCGAGATATCACTGCTCTATAACCGTGGAGAGAGACTGTGGAGACACAGGTTCGATCCCGGCAAGAGCACCTCTCCAGTAACTGTCCTTGGGCAAGACACCTAACGATACATACTCGCCACCTAGGAGATACTTGAAAATGAGAGAAATCTCAATGTATCCTTCCTGGTAAAATCCTTTCTCTAAAAAAAATAAAAAATATTACAACATCAAGCATGGAAAACTACTTGTAATTCATATGAACCTTTTTCTTTAAGCTCTGTTTTGCTTTAAGTAAAGATTAGCGGAATGATGTCTCAGCTCTGTGCAACCAGGGCAAAAAGAGGGCAAGCTTTTATATTGTTCTGTCTCTTCTTCCTGATCAAGCTTAGCCCCCTCCCCATTTTGAATCCTCCTACACATCATGCGTTTCCTCTTCCTGTACTGAGGAAAGTCCACTATCCATCAAGAATGACGACAATAAAGCTGTTTGTCTCTCATTATATCTTTGTCATATACTATTCTTTCTTTCCCAAAATGCACCTCACTCCACATTCACACTATAATTTTCTCCTTTTTAGGGGTGCCTGCTGTCTAAATAGCCTTATCATTGCTGATTATACATAGTGCTAGTACTTTTTATAGGAAAGAGAAAGTGGTACAAGTAGCAAGAAGGGGCATTGGTATGACAGGAGGGGTGGCAACAGGCACTTGACACACCAGGTATACATGGTGACTAGACATACATGGTGACTATGCTCATTTGTGACGCTTTACACAGGTGAGGTGGCATCCCATCATGGCCAGTGGCCATTTTGGTTATGGCCGCTGGCATGTTATAGGCGTTTTTCTGGCCTTTTCGCCCTGAATGGTGAAAAGGCACAGTACACCCATATACAAAAGTACAGTAAATTATCAAGTCTCTAGTGGTAACTCCTTTACCTGTCTCATTGGAATAGCAAGATGAGCATTAAGGATTGAGCAAGGCCTTATGGCAAATTACTGAGTCTTAGGTTGTTGCTACCACAGAATTTAAAATGCAACCCCCACCCACATGCCAGTGAGTCCCCATGTCTCTGCTGCATCACTGAGCAGTTAAGGTGTATTCCCAAATGACATCCACTCATTCATCAGTGTTGATAGATATGTTAATGCGTTTATTGTTCTTTATCTGGAAACTCAACATAGTGCAAAAAATTATAACAATAATATAGAATACAATAATCTGGTAGACACCCAATTCTTCTGTGGTTCTCCCAGATGATACAAAGAAACCCAATTATTACTCTACAATATATATCTAAGCATATGTTATTACCCTTGAGTGACAGGTGAGCAAACACATAAAAGAGCCACTTGCTTTGCATCTTCAAGAGTCAAGTAGTTTGCCTTTTAAGGGGACTGAGTGCAAGTGGAAATGTGTTAGGTGGTTTTAAAAAATATAGCGTTTAAGCATACACAAATCGAACGGATACAGCACTTGTCGTCCAAATAAATTTACAGTCGTCTTGCAGGTCACATACATTCACTGCAGCATCTCCTAGTACTTAAATCAACGCATGTCGTATAGGAATGTAAATTTCAAAGGAAGCTGCGTTAAAGACGCTGGACCATAGTTGAAGAACAGGGAAGGAAAAACAACCAGCAAGAAAACATGAATAAAAAAGAAAGATCTCTTCTATTTCTGTGTTTGCTAAATGTATTTGGGTTTGCCAAATCAAATATTTCATTTATATCGTTGTCTGTGTTGTTCTGAGAAGCTTTCTGTATCTGTCTTTTTAACACTTTTTTTATATAGAGACAGCGCTGTGTGATGATAAAACTCATTTACATATTCTCAGTTTAACCGAAAGTAAGTGCTAATTGATTGCTGTTGAATTGCGGCACGCTCTGATTATCTACTTAAAATGCTTACAGCAACGTTACGGGGAAACACGTTCGGAATAAGGATACTCTGTTGCTTGGCGAGGAGAAAATAAATGGCTTTGCGACTGATTGGTAGAGGAGAAAACTGATAAAAAAAATTAAAAATGGCTGGTTTTCTCCCAGGAGTTTATTTTCTTTTACGCTGTAATTCTAGCAGTGGGTATACCAATGTCTTCTACAGTATCAGGTACACTCAATTATGTGTATTCTTTAAATGCTGAAGTAGAGTTTTTGTTGTGTAGTTTAAATAAGGCACATATCTATAACTGCACCCAAATTTTTACCTGAATGGCTGAAAACACACCATATCTATCTCCGTATTTGGGCATTGGCTGACGAGTACCATGTGACCTCGTCGAGAGCTGATTGACATCCTTCTGGAATGAGGAAAGCCCTCAACCAAGGGGGAGGGAGGCAGTCATCAAACCATGGCCAATTAAGTTAATATGGTGTTAGTCACTAGAGTGACCCTTTAAAGCAATGTTTGCCAAACCTGTCCTCAGGACCTGCTGGCATGCCATGTTTGCCAGATATATGCTGCTCAGTGATAGCAGCACTCAGTCTGCATTCCCCCCCCCCCAGGCTGCAAAATCTGGCCTAGTTGATGGTCCTGAGGACGGGTTTGGGAAACTCTGCTTTAAAGGGATTCTTTAGGCACTGTGATCATTCAATGTAAATTGAGTGGTTACAGTAACCTAAATGCTCTCAACCTCTACACCTGTCCTCGGGACCCTCAACCAGGCCAGATTTTGCAGATCACCTTGGGGAAATGCAGACTAAATCCTGCAATCACTGAGCAGCAAATCACGTCACCTGTGCTGTGCTTCAGATATCTGGAAAAAGTGGCGAGGCAGAGGGTCCCGAGGACATGTTTGGGAAACACTGCTCTACACCCTCTAGGGGGGTTCTCAGAGGACTGCGAGCTGATCTAAGCTTCAGGATGAATTTTTGAAAGTAAGAACCAATTCAGGAACCAGCTCCTTCCAAAAGCTCTCAATGTGCTGAGGTTTGTTGTGTATCAGACACTGTCTGGATCCTCAACTTTCTTACTTGTGATTCTATTGTTGACGTATTCAGACTCAGGTGGCACCTCTGTCTTCCGTACAGACACTGTTGTTTTTGGTCCCTTGTTCATCTGCAGTGATTCTGTCTTGATAGAGTTTGGGATTCCCATGTTCAAAAAGGCAAAGCTTGGGTCATTGCAGATTTTCGCTTGATTCGTTATGAACTTAATGAAGAAAGAGAAAGGTGGAAATGCCACTTGATAGTGTTCCTTATATTTTGACACTTCTGTAACCCATCTGTCCTGCAAGTTGTAAGGAAGTTTCCCTATTATAGGGTTGACCCCACGTGCAGTGTCTAGATATGAGAGACCTGGTAGTTGTCCACCAGTTTTTGCTGCTTCGAGCTCCAGGAGTTCTGGAGACCCATAACATTCTTCGAATCTCTGCCATACCATTTGTGAGCCCTGTTTTTGCGTCGTGAGCAACCTGACCTGATTCTTTCGGCTTGCTCGGAAGACTCTGGTCCGAGCCATTTAGAGAGTAGATCTAGTTTTTCTCTGTCAGGTTTAAGTCTTGGGTGCTGCTAAGGAAAGTTGACTTCCAGGCCCAATAATTTTCTGGATGGTCGTCAAACTTCAGGAGACCGGAGCTCACCATTTCGCGGCGTATCAGGTACTTCGTTACATCTGTAGTTCCAGCTGCCTCAGGTGAATATCCTCTGGGAACAGAACACAGGCTCTGCATCTGAAAGCTGATGAATGTCTGGTGTAGCATTCTGTTCTGCGTGCTGCATGGTGAGACAGATTACTACTTTGCAGGATCTGTTTGAAGAAGTTAGATAGAGATGTGTAGAAAGAATCCACTTTTCTTGTGACTAGGACTGCTGAGTATAAAATCTTTTTACTGTTCTGCCCTCACGATGGGCCATATTACATACTTGGTGCTAACCTAACCAGAGCTGTTGTAAATTTAAAACCTCTATAGGCTATAATGGCTCTGGGAAGTTTACAACAGCTCTGGTTAAGTTAGCACCAACTATGTAATATGGTTTTAAGTTTACAACTGCTCTGGTCCACCAGTTTTTGCTGCTTCGAGCCCCAGGAGTTCTGGAGACCCATAACATTCTTCCATTCTCTGCCATACCATTTGTGAGCCCTGCTGTTGCGTCGTGAGCAACCTGACCTGATTCTTTTGGCTTGCTCGGAAGACTCTGGTCCAAGCCATTTAGAGAGTAGATCTAGTTTTTCTCTGTCAGGTTTAAGTCTTGGGTGCTGCTAAGGAAATTTGACTTCCAGGCCCAATAATTTTCTGGATGGTCGTCAAACTTCATGAGACCGGACTGCTGAGTATAAAGTCTTTTTACTGTTCTGCCCTCACGATGGGCCATATTACATACTTGGTGCTAACTTAACCAGAGCTGTTGTAAATTTAAAACCTCCATAGGCTATAATGGCTCTGGTAAGTTTACAACAGCTCTGGTTAAGTTAGCACCAACTATGTAATATGGCCCGATGTGTCTGAGGTACAAGGCTTGGCAGACAGCTTACAAATTGTTAATAAAAACCCAGAAGCAGGATTGCATGAAGTGTTTCCCTTACTTTTATTTATCCTTACGTTTTAGATTTTTATTTAACTCAATCTTTTTTGTAAAACTGCAAAAGATACAGAATTATGAAAATATATTAGGCTAGGAATGCAAATATACACAAGTTACAAGCATGCTTCCTAGATGTGAAAATACTGGCTAACAGAAATAGAAGTTTAGTAACTTAATGCTAAGACAATTCAAACACTATTAAACTAATATGGAACAGTATTTGAGTTGCTAAAAACATGTGCTTTAACTTAAAAACATTGATGCTCTACTTACAGACTTATAATTATAAGGCCTGTGTGCAAGAAATGTGGAGCTGACTCTGTTGCTCTCTGAACATCAAATGGATTCCTAATCAGGAAGTAGCTGCAATCTATTGCTTAGTAATGGCTGACAAATTAAAGCAACAGTCCCCTAATACATTAAGGGCTCTATTACATTCCTTGCGCAAAAAAGCTCGCGCAGCACAATTTTTTTTGCGCACAGCGTTAAATGTTAACGCGCGTAAATTAACGCTGGTATTACAACCTGAGCACATTTTTTCATCCGTCTGAAAATATCACGCGTAAAAAATACACTCGAAAACCCATCACATTAATTAACGTTGCGCGCAGAAATCGGTGTGCGGACGTTTTTTTCACACGATTCAGCCAATCTGAATTAAGAACCACAATTGTCTCCTGTTCAGTTTTTGCTCCTGTCAAAAGCAATCTGAGTATATATGCTGCAGCAATAATAAAAAGACGCACAACCTCTCAATTTTATTGTTTGGGTATATGTAGAATGTGTAACTATACTGTGCTGTATTTTTTTTTTTTTTTGGGGCTGGTGTATTCGGTTTCGGCCAGAACGTTCAGATTTGCAGTTACCATCAGCTTTTAAAAGTCGTTAAAATTATGCGCGCAAACGTTGTTTGTTAAAATTTGTGCATCGATTGTAATACCATCCGCGTACCAGCGCACGAACGCATTTGCGCTCACAATGTTAAGTATGGGAAGCGCGCACAAACTTTTGCTCGCACTGGGTTCGCACAGGGTCACTCGCGTTAGACGTTAACATGCATTTTGTGTGCGAACGTCGTAATTCAGCGTGAAGGGTTTTTCCCCTCGCGTTTTTGCGCACGTGCAAAATTTCACTCGACGAATGTGATAGAGCCCTAAATGCATGGAAATCTATGATTTCCAGAACAGATCTTTTTATTATTATTCATAGGGCCTTATATATTCCAGACATTTTCATGCAGTAGTTTTTTTGCAAACGGCTTTTAAAAGTTGCGGTGTTTTTTTTTTTTATCGCCGCCTAATCTGCTTGTAAACTGAGAATGCCAAGAGGAAATTTGTTAGTGCAAATTTTTACCCTTAGTGTCCCAGTTTTAGCTCAAGGGAAATGATAGTGCCCTTAATGTCTTAATTAATTTAACTAAAGCGAGACTCGTCACCACAACATCGTAAATTTTGTTTGTTAACTACTATCCTCTACCTTGTCTTGGTTTTTCAGCGAAGTTTGGGCTTGAGTTTGGGCCATCCACTTTTTCACATTATTCTCCAGTCTGTCTTTCATGTCCTCGCTGAGGCATTTTAGCGGTAAATACGGTCACCCGAATGATTGATAATACACAGATATCCATTCTTTGTCCTAAATCCAGCATGATGGGATCATACAAAAATTGACACCCATAAACCACACGTATTTCTTTTTCCTTGCTATAATGAGGGCCTTTGTGCGTTTTTAAATAACTCCTCAGTGTATCTCCGTACTCAGCATGTTTAGAGATATCTATTAAAACAAGAATGTCCTGTCGGTGGCATGCAAGGATAAAAGACGAGCACTCCTGACCTACATAATGTATACTATATTTCTTCCCTTCCCCTTGAGTAGTTTCAGACAATTACATCCATCCGCGCTGCTGTGTGAATGTGAGGCAGATGTACCCAAGCTGAACAATTCACGGGCACCCAATCATTACACCATGAGCGTGACATATCTCTGCAGGAGTGCAGGCCACATCACAGGGCATGACGACGGTTGATGAACCCACATATCACACACGCGTGGCAATCTGCCGAGGTAATCCTCTTGAAATATATCATGAGAATTTGCTAATAATATCTTCTCCCTTCTCTTTCATGCCCGAACTGTCCTCCTTTGGAATTTCAGCACATACCTTACATGTTAAGGGGGTAGCGATGTCCTTCCTGCCTGTCTAAATAATCATTACCTTTAAACACCGTTTTCCTCTTCCTTCTCACAGTTACTTTTAGGTGTGAATACTCTTTCTATGCTGCTACTTCAAATAAATTTGTTATATTTAAAAAAAAAAAAATATCCGTGCCATCAGTAGAAGTAATAAAACTTTGACGACCCCTATTCCGACATGGGTCTTGAATTAATTCATCCCAATGGCCTAAACCTTGCACCTTTTCATCTGCTTTACGGACCCTTTTGGTTCGGGAGAACCAGATCTGCCTTTTGTGGGTTTTCACTTCCCGAGTTTGTATTGAAAATAATTTTGTATCATATATCAGCTCTTGTGGATCAAATATCGGCTCATGCAGCTATACTTTTCTTTGGAAATATTGGCTTGAGTGAGTCAGTTCCAGCTTTTGGGTCTGCTGATCTCCCAAAAAAGTTAATAACAAAAAAAAAGCAAGTGCTGAAAGTGGTTGATAAATGGATTTTAACCCCTTCCCTCCGGGAGCTACTGGTGGGAAGGCAGGATCTCAAAGCCGCGGAGTGGCAAGCACATGCTTCTGGTGCTGAGACCAGACTTCGGCCCGCCTACATTGCACGTGCACTGATCGGGTTGTTGGCCAATGACGAGATCGGCGTGCGGTCATGGTAGGCAGGCCAATCACATCTATGGGCAGACTCCGTGGCGTTTAGGCCCAACTGCCAAGGGGACGGCATAGTAAGCCCCGCGGCTTTAAAGGTTTAAGATGCTTGCAGCACCGTACAATGTATTTTCCTGCTCTTATTGTATAGAGATTTCGAGTTGCGGGTTTCAAGAGGAAACCCTAGACCTTCGCGTTGTACGCCGACGTTCCGATGATGTGCATCTTACTGTAAATACTGGACATGAGTCCTTTTTAATGTATGGCCCACAAATGCAAATCTTATTATGACTCCTGCAAATGCAAGTCTTCCTTTACACCCTGTACTTCTGCGGTTGTAATGCAAAAGTGGAAAAATTACAGTACAGACTTGCGGGTTGTACATTAACAGTCAAATATTAAAGCAGGGCCTTACAGGTTTAAATGTAATGGCAGAATATGAAATTAGGAACTTGTGCGATGAAAATACGACTAGAAAATATTAGAGCTCACACTTTGTGTGTTTACTGTAACAGTAAAAATTTACTTACGAACTTGTGCGTTCTGACTCCAAAAGCATAAATAATGATGTGCGGACTTGCGAGAATTAAATTAACATTGCGGTTGATGACGATTTTACTATAAACGCAGATCCCATGTAAATTCTTTAAAAAGAATTAACTATTGGTTGCATGCAAATGAATTCTTAATAATTTATTAATTAACAATTAATTACTAAACTTTTATTCAAATTAATCAAATTCATGTGCCATGGCACAAAAAGACTCTGGGAACTGTTTGTTCCCTGTGTTCCTCTCCATACGGCCATAGAAAGTAGTGGATCACTCCACCCTCTGCTCGCAGAACCAGAGGTAATTGTGGGATTATTATTTTTTTATGTGATCATTTTAAAGTGATTTTGCAAAAGTAAAGCTAATGGTCTTCCTCCCTGTGTGTATGTATGTATGTATGTATATATATATATATTAGTGTTTAATATTGCAGAAGTCACCTGCACATCATAGCAATTCAAAGAATTGCATCCCAGAGCTCCTGTGCCACATTCCCCATATGCAGCAAGGAATTCTGGGTAGGATATGCAAATGACCTCTGTCCCACTTTTATGCATCCTGGATCTGTTATTACACAGATCCCTAAAATCAATGCTATGCCACACTGTGGCTTTGTAGCAAAGATAAGGTTATGCAACTGGTCAAAGCCACTCCTAGGACAGCGCTGTTTCAGGTTTGTTGAACCTGATAGATATATATATATATTCCTTACTGCACCCTACCCTTTTCACACTTGAATCATGTCTTTCCCCAACGTAAGGTCATTTCCCCCCAGAAATATTTTTTTCCTTTCAAAGTTTATGAGATACTTTATTTTCATATATTACCTGTAGGTATAATCCATATCACATTCCTACTAGATTCAGAGTTTAATTTTATCAATTTAATAAGAAAAAGCCTGTAATAAAATAGTAAACGGCATGACGGTTACATTAATTTCCTGTGGGCGCATTAAATAATTGTAAGGGCGGATCTGACTTCCTTTGTAGCCTGGAACGCTACATTAAACTTGACCTTTTCCTTTATTAAAGAGTTATGGGACGCAATCGCTGGCTTAGCTTTACCATGCCCTCTGCTAATCAAGAAAGTCTAACATTTCACCCATTATGTCATACGACCTACATCTGTAGACATAGCCAAACGATTACTACATTTGTCTGTCTGGTGCGGTGCTTTGATTTACCGAGGATTTACAGACATGCTTCATTACGTAGCCTGTCCTCTTTTGTTTAGCCATCTGACCCTTCTATCTATGTACTCAGAACCACTGTGTTACTTGTGGCTGTTTAAAGCGTGAAATACAGGGTGTCCATAAAGTTGCTTTTCAATTTCAAAAATGTATTACAAAGGCAAATGAAAAGACAGATAAGTGAAAATTATTTCAAAATGAGACGTATATATTTAAGTATTTTTTTGCCTCATTTAATACACCGTTATATGGGCACCCGTCAGGCCCAGGTACCGGGGTGGCACCGGGATATGGGGAAGATGAACCCAATATGCAGTTAGCACAAAGAAGCAGGTTGGTAGGGGTGGAGGATGGTGAAAATAAAGGAAACTGACCAGGTTGGATTCTGTAAGTTGATGGGAAGCGTGGAAACAAAATGCAGGAACCAGGAAAACAAAATGAACTAGAACAATCAGGTTTTGCAGAGCAGAGAAATAAACAGTACTTCACTGGAAGCACACGAGCTGTAATGATTCAGCAATGTGCTGGCTTCGCGTGGCGCCTTTATTTTGTGTATGAGTCACGTGTGATTTGTGATTTAACTGTTTGTAACCAGTACATGAAGTACACCACCAGGGGGGTCCAGGATGAAAGCTGGTTGCAGAGAATGAATGCTGAATGCAGGTTCAGGGGTTCCCAGAATGGAACATGACAGCTGGATGCAGGTTGCAGGGCAGGAAATGTACCATCAGGGGGGTGTTAGGATGGTTGCTGCCATGGGGCATGACAGCACCATTAGTTGCACGAAACATATCAAGACAGTACTCGATTTCAAGCCATGTTCGTTGTAGCATACCCTCATTAATGGTGACAATGGCATCAGTGATCCTCTGCTTTAGATTAGTGATGTCCCGTACCTTTGTTCGATACTTGATATCTTTAACATAACCCCATAGAAAGAAGTCCTTTTTCTTCGGCGAGACATCAATTACTGCAAATGTTTATCTTCACCTTTTGACTGAATATGTGGCACCACAACTACATGATCTAAAACAACCATCATTTTCCAGCAAGATGGTGCACCACCACATTGGGGACTGCATCTTCATGGGTTCCTAAATTAAACATTTCCAGACCGGTGGATTGGAAGGGGTGGCCCAATTCCCTGGCCACCTCGTTCACCAGATATCACTCCCCTCGACTTCTTTCTATGGGGTTATGTTAAAGATATCGTGTATCCACCCGGTATATTACTTGCAATTAAAGCAATTTCTCCTTACCCAATTGAACACATTGTCTCCTAATGACCTAGCCAATTCACTTGACATGCTCCTGTTTGCCCGCCCTCTGTCCCCTCCTTCTACCTCTACTATATACGCACTTTTACAATCTTCGCTACCCACCAAACTCCCCTGGGCAGCAATAACTAGATGGACCACAATCTTTCCCGAGCTTTCCACGCAGGATTTGATTGAGGCCACCTTACTATCCAGGCGCTCCCTTCCCTCTGCTAACTACTGGGACATGTTTTATAGAATACTCCATCGAGCGTATATGGCGCCCGACAGAATGGCTCGCGCGGGATTGTCATCAACCGCAAATTGTTTAAAATGTCAAGGTGCTAATGCTGATTTACAGCATTGCTTATGGTCATGTCACTTCATCAACCTATTTTGGGACACAATACGACGATTTGGTTCACAGGTTCTTCGTCTAGAAATTCCTTTTACCCCGGAATGGGCCATCTTTAATCGTCCGACCCCTTTCCCCCACCCCCAGACCTTTTGATAAATGCCATCGATTTTGGCTCACTCTGTTGGCCGCAACGGGCAAGAAAGCGATCTTGTCGCAATGGATCTCAGCTGCCCCTCCTTCCTTTCGCATGGTTTATGACAGAATCTACGCCATATTTTTGGCGGACTGGATCGAGGCTGCGATGCAGCAAGAAAAGAAGACTCCGTCCTTCTTTACCAATTGGACCCCCCTTATTCGCACCCTGCCATGTGAAACTAAGGACTCTTTACGTCATACCTTTTTCTGCACCCCTTGGTACTCACTACAGATGCTGCGAGGTACACCGCCCATCCCTCAAGACCCCCCTGACCACTCCTTATCCTGTTTTCTAGCTTCCTCCCCCTCAGACCCTGTAGATGCCCGCACTTAACCGACCCACTTACTCTTGGGAATAGTCTTCCTTGGTTCTAAGAGGATTTGTATAATAACTTCTTCAACCGCTGGATGCCACATTTTTGTAATAGTTGAATATCTGATAATGATGTATATTACGATGTCTCTCTGTATTTCTGTATGTTGATCCAAGATGAATAAAAATATGTTTAAAAAAAAAAAAAGATATAGTGTATCAAACAAAGGTACGGGACATCACTAATCTAAGCAGAGGATCACTGATGCCATTGCCACCATTGATAAGGGTATGCTACAGGAACATGGCAAGAAATCGAGTACTGTCTTGAAGTGCGTCGTGCAACTAATGGTGCCCATGTAGACGTGTATTAAATGAGGCAAAAAAAGGTAAATATGTCTCATTTTGTAATAATTTTCACTTATCTGTCTTTTCATTTGCCTTTGTAATACATTTTTGAAATTGTAAAGAGACTTTATGGACACCCTGTACATTTAATAAGTATTCCTGTGCTTGGTGTTCATTATCAACCTGTAAGAGGCCTCTGATTTTGCAACTTTTTTAAAGCAATATCCAAGTTTTTTTTTGTTTCTTTTTTTTCATTATCCTTCATAAGACAGGGTCCCTACACCAAATGAGTAGTTCTGATTAAGGATTGAGCTGCTAAATATAACAACCCCACATGTTAATCATAACGGCTCCCATCATTTGTATGCCGAGCATCAAACTTCCTTTGCAGCTCCCTACTATACATTATCGCTTCCTACTGTACTTTGTATAGGAAGCACTAATTTGCAGGCAGCCAGAGAATAACGAGCAATGTAAGGTTGCTTCCTATTCTTGTCTCAAGCTCATATTTAAGTAAAGATACTGGTCTCGAAACCTGATTTTAAGTGATTTTGCATTTTTCAAAGTCACTTAAAAAAATAAAAAGATCTTTCCTCGCCTCTGGTACCACGGTTACAAGATCAAGAGGACCAAGTGATTCACTGCCTCCTCTCGCCATTAGCAGAAGGAAACTGGAATCAAATAGTTCAAAAGTGTTATAGCCTTCCAATTATTACAAATTGAGCTACTAATATAGCAGCTCGCTTGTAACAGAGACGGTAATAGGGAGCCGCTAATCGATAAAACCCGTTGCCACTTTTTGTATTACAGGCTCCCTATTACTGACTCAGCCGGAATATGCCCCTAGGATTGGCAAAATAAGCATTTTACAGGGTTATTCAGAGAGAGGTGAAAACCAGGAGAATGACTGGAGAAGTTAAAATTCTAGGTCAAAATAGCCGATTTGGAAAGTGAGATAAATGGGAGAATTTTTCTAGTTTGACCTAGAGTTTTCACTTCTCCAGTCATTCTCCAGGTTTTCACCTCTCTCTAAATAACCCTGTATGTAAGTGAAAATGTTTTCTAATCCTAGTTCTTAACTGCTTTCAGAGGTCTACATATTTAACACCATTATCTTCCAGGTGGAGGGTGGTGGTGGTAAGCGAATAGAGCGTAGGTTACAGAGGGATAGAGGAAGATGAAAGTTAAACATAATAGATGCAATAGCTAGACATTAATCTACTAAAACAGTAATATTAAATATAATTACTTGGGAAGCCTTTTTAAAATTTTAAAGCGAACCATGATGCATCTTGCTAGAAAATTGAATATATTTGGGATGCAACTGAATACGGCAAGAATAACCCCTTCTTGTCCCACACGGGGAAACCCTGCGTGTCACCTGTGTATTGATATTATAATAAAATCTGCTACACTATTTATCATACATAAGTAGCGGCTGAGCAGAAGATGCTGCTTTTATGTGGAGTATATTTCCAGCTGACATCAAAAACTGGGAATCTCCTTCCAGATGACAGCTGGATGCATGATGCATAGCTGAGTAATGTACAGAGTTGTGACTTTTATTATTTTAAGAGCAGATATAATCAACCATTTTGCTTTAGTTTCCCAGACCATGAAAATTTATGAAACCTAAAATGTTCAGTGGTTTGCACAGGTCAGATACCTATTATTAATGTAGTTACAAGAGTGATTATCCATGTACTAGAACATACTGTTAATGTCACCAGGTGTTTTTCCTTTAATTAATGGCCCATGCTGGAGATGCTTCTTCCAAATGTGATGTAAATGTGTCTTCTATAAAAGACATATTGCAATACATTAGTATGCTTAGCAAACATATTAGTGCTGTCGCCGTCCCGTTATAGTGCGCCCACTAACACTGAATACTCATCACTCAGTTAAATTTCCGGTTGCTATAAATATTTTACTAGATGTGAGACGCTAGGTCAGTTACTTGGTAACCCTGACAAAACACAAGAAATAGCTAACCTCTTCAACTTGCCGCTGTCTCCCGGAAACAATCTGGAGTGCTGCTTGAAACTTGTTGGGACCTCTATACATACCGACGGGGCAGATACTTGTTTGTAATGTTCTCTTTTGTCCTTCTATTTTATTTCTATAACATGTCTCCCAATAGATACTCAAATATACCGCTAGCTTTTGGTGACCAAAATTTACCTTAAAATTGGAGGGGTCGTGTTATATTCGAGACATCTGCATCGCGTGTAAATAAAAACTTGACTTGCTCAGATATCCCAAGTCTCCCTGACGCCCGTAAACACTTCAGGAACTCCCAGATTCGGGAGAAGTGGGATCCATCACGGCAAGAGGGCACGCTCGGTTTAAGTCAATCATTCAAGATTAGCTTAAAACCGAGCATGCACCCTTGCTCCATGCAGGACGGGGGGAGGTGTCGTTTTCTGCCCTCCAGCAGGCAGGCTCTTCCACTGCATCTTCCGCCAATAGCCAGCCCCACCCCTTTGTTGCCCCATCCTGATGTCACTGCACATTCTGAATGTGAGGAGAATCGCCCAGTGCCTCTGCAGTGACATTAGCCAGCCCCTCCAAACGAGCTCCTTTTGGCAGATGACACGGTTGATGAGCCTGCCTGTTGGAGCCGGAGGTCAGAAAATGACACCTCCCACCGTGCTGGCTATTGGTGAATGATTCACTGTTTTGGCCACTGCACTCCGCCGGCCATCTTATTAGAAGTAAAGAAGATAGGTGGCCGGCAGCGTCATACATAGTAACAACTACAATCCTTGTAGAGCAGAGCACCCTGGCCTGAGGGGTAGAATGACTCTGTTAAGAGAAACTTGAAGGATTTTAATGGTTTACCGGTACAGTATACTTTTAGAATTTTGCTCCTTGCGTTATATTCGAGTCTTGAGTATTCTCTCGGTTCCATAATAAAGCTCTATCCATCGCGTTCTATTCGGGTCGCACTATACTCAAGTATCTACAGTATTCCTAGCCTAGACTAACTGTTCCTGTGTTTCCTGCTCGGCTTTTTGTACCATGCATATTGTATGTAACATGCAAAAGTTGTCGTAGTGTAAGAACAAAGAGCATTTAGAAGACATTTGGTATTCTATTTTCTAGAGCTCAAACTCTAGCCCTGCAGGAGCCCTATTCCACAGATGGCGGTAAGATAACTGCTAGAGACGTTATACATAACATCAGGAATTGCTGATCCACACTTGGTCGCAGCCGGGACAAGCTGGGCTCCATAGAGGCTTATGGAGTCCAGGAGCCGATAACAGCAGCTGAGTGCAGCACTGCTGCAGGTATCACGCTGCAGGTATCACTCTGCACTTCTGCTTTCTTCCGGGCCAGGAGCTAATAAAGTACCTACCCTGGGAATAGGTACGATAAAAGGGAGACGGTAAGGAAAATCGGCTTATGACATTTTTTACACTTACCGTCTCCTTTTTGCGGCAGCTGAGGAGTAGGGCCTCAGATGTTTCTGAACAACAACTCCCTTGATCCTTTGACCATGTACATCTGGGGAACCAGAGTTTGAGATTCCTGTTCTTAGAACAACGGAAAAAACCCACTGAAGCAAAAACCTCGGGCCCTATTCCAATGTTGGTGCTGAATGTCAGACGCTAATGGAAAACCTAAGCATTTGCCTTTTTCCATTAGCACCTGACATTTAAGACCCGTATTGCAAAGGAGCCGATGTCTCCGTAGCTCCAGACATAATACTGCCGCTGGTGTTATCCGCTCCAGGAGTCCATAGGACACTATGGAGACAAGACACAACCTTACGCGAGCTGTTGCAGAGCTTTCGCAAATGAGATCCAGCCGGAGCAGAGTGATACACGGAGGATCCCTTGAAACTATTTGTTCCCAGTGTACCTTTGCCACAGAGCAAGGAAGTGGTGGATCGCTCTGCTCTCTGCACTGAGGGATCTGAGGTGAGTATTAGATCTTTTCATGGGGCTTATGTGATTGTGCTGAAGCTCATTCACATAACACCAGGGTCTGAAAGACATTCTTTTCAGAATAACGTCAGATGCAAATGGAGAACTGGCTCTTTGGAATAGCTCATTCTCCATCTGCTGGGGCCACATTAGCCTCTCCCATACAAAGTATACAATACTCTAATGTACGGTAACCTAGTGCTACATGTGAGATGCAAGCTTGCGTCTCGGATGGAATAGGTTGTAAAAAAATGTATGTATGTGTGTATGGTGAGTTTGCAAAACAACGGTACATGTGGAAAATAACCACAAAAAATAAAAGCTATACTTGCCTTTCAGGCTTCTCCATGAGTCACAGAGGATCTTGTTGTGTCTGCTACAGGAAGAAAATCAAACTCAAATAGTCCCTCCATGTGGTGTTAGCAAAATGGAGTCCAATGGATTTTGGAATGGATAGCACCACCAGTGGTAGTTACTGATAGATATACTGGGCTGCATTCCAACCCTGGTATAAAATTAACCAGAGCTGTTGGAAACTTACCAGAGTCATAATAGTCTATGGAGTTGTTAAGTTTACAATAGCTCTGGTTAAGTTTAGACTAGGATTGGAATACAGCCTATTAATGGGCCCTTTTTCATAGTTGATGGTAAAATTGAGACGGTAAGCAGGGAAATTTGCACCATGCAGCTTTTCCTTACCATCTCTATTTTACTGTCCGTATTCTGGAGTAGCTGCAAGGCCGTCACAAGTTTTGGCTCATGAAGTCCGTAGGACTCCATAGAGCGTTGCGTGTCCCAAGCTCGCTCTCTCAAGATAGTGCAGCGCTGCAGATGGAGACTTGGAACAATTTTTTTTTATTTAAAAGTTTTTATTTCTGAACAGAGGGTCACATGTCGACCGGCAGGAGTGGACTCGCAGGGCCACATCAAAGATAAACAATAAGTACAACGTAGAAGACGAAGTAGCGTCGCAAAAAGTCCGGTCATAAAATTCTGTAAAGTTCCGCTATGAAAGGCATAGTCCACAGAAGACTGTTGATACTCTGACTGCATCTATAATATAATTGAGTAAGGCTTGGCGTGTCCGTCGCCAAGCCTTACTCTGCGCATGCGCGCGCAACCAGCGGCGGTTGGTTGCGCGCGCATGCAACCGCCGCGGCACGAGCCGGCTGTGCGCTCGCCGCGGCGGTTACAAGATGCACACAGCAGCCGGGTAGAGGCTGCGCTCGCATCCAACCCCGAGCGGCGAAGGGAAAGTTCCCTCCGCCGCTCGGGGTTGGATGCACGCGGCAGCCGGGTAGAGGCTGCGCTCGCAGCCTCTACCCGGCTGCTGCGCGCATCCATCCCCGAGCGGCGAAGGGAAAGTTCCCTCACTTCCGCTCTTTGAAGGACCCAAGCCGCGGTCACGTGACCGCGGCTTGGGTCCTTCAACGACCGGAAGCGGGGAAACTTTCACTTCGCCGCTCGGGAAGGTAAGTATGAGGAGCTCATGGGGCGGCTGTCCGAATGCTGATAGAGCATTCGAACAGCCGCCCCATGTCTGGTCTGGGGTCTGAGCTGGGGGGCATATAGCCATGAGAGGTGGGGGGCAAATATCCATGAGCTGGGGCATATATCCATGAGAGGTGGGGGCCAAATATCCATGAGCTGGGGCAGTATCCACGTGCTGGGGCAGTATCCACGTGCTGGGGCAGTATCCACGAGCTGGGGCAGTATCCACGTGCTGGGGCAGTATCCACGTGCTGGGGCAGTATCCACGAGCTGGGGCAGTATCCACGAGCTGGGGCAATATCCACGAGCTGGGGCAGTATCCACGTGCTGGGGCAATATCCGCGAGCTGGGGCAGTATCCACGAGCTGGGGCAGTATCCACGAGCTGGGGCAGTATATCCACGAGCTGGGGCAGTATATCCACGTGCTGGGGCATATATCCACGTGCTGGGGCAGTATATCCACGTGCTGGGGCATATATCCACGTGCTGGGGCAGTATATCCACGTGCTGGGGCAGTATATCCACGAGCTGGGGCATATATCCACGAGCTGGGGCATATATCCACGAGCTGGGGCAGTATATCCATGAGCTGGGGCAGTATATCCACAATAGACTGCCCTCTGGGCAGGCTTTCCACCTTCTGAATGCATAAAAAAATAAGAGAAAAATTGAATAACAAGGGGGGGGGTGCGGTACAGGTCGCTGGGAAGGGGGTAGAATGTCTCCTCTTGACAAACACAAACAACCAAAAAAAAAAAAAAAGAGTGGGGGGAAACAAGGAGGGGGGGGGAGGATGGCAAAAGCCAGAACCGTGACTCTCCTGGCAAGCTCCCAAAGGAGGCCATGGAGGGGTAATGTCACGAGGCCCGGGAATGCGAGGGCCAGGCATGGCAATCAATACCATGATGGCACACCTCGCACGCATCCGGTAGTGCCACACAAAAAAAAAAAAAAAGGGGGGAAGGGTTACGGGAGGAAGAGAACATCACCCCCCGCAAGTCGGGCACCCCTAGGAGGCAAGGATGGGGAGGGAAAAAATGGCGATACGTGAGGGAGGGCCGCCGCAACAGTATAACAAAGTGATCATCAGGCGGTGCGTCCCCAACAGTGCATTCTCAGTTTGGGTCGCCGGGAGGCAGAGGAGATCCACCAGGGCGAGTCACAACCTCCTGGCCCTTCGAAGCGGGGAGCAGGCCCAAGAACCGAAGATGATTCTCAGCATCCTCCATTGTATCGGCTGCGAGAACCTGTCCATCCGGCGAGGTAACGATAAGGGAGCCAGATGCGCCCCATTTATATCCAACTTTGTGTGCACGTATGGAGGGCCGTAACCGGCCGAAACCGTCGTCGTGCCGCCAACACCAAAAAAGGAAGGTCCCGGAATACGGCAATAGTCGCCTCTTCAAACAGGACCGTCGGCGTATTCCGTATCGCGCGAAACAATGCTGAGGGTAAAGCCGCTTCTTTAAAGGTGATAAGAACGTCGCGTGGCGATGTTGCGGGGGCCAAGGCCACCTTTCTCATACGGAAGGCCGAGAGGACAGGGTCCCGCTGTTGTGACTTGGAACTATTTGTTCCCAGTCTCACTTTGCTCCTGCGACTAGAGAAAGTGGCGGATTGCTGGGTGGAATCGCAGGCTACATTTAAGGCTAGGGTCAAACGAAAGCATTTTTACACGCGAACGTCAAAAAGTGCGTCCGAATGCATTGACGTATTTTTTCACGGAATGCGCGAAAACGGTCATACGATGCGCAATCTTTGTGCGTTATTTTTTACGGATCCAAATCAGGAAACTTTGGGTGTCTGGACGTTATGTTGGACGGACATGAGCAGCGTCTGACGTCTCCTAATCACGCAAACACGCCGCTAGCAGACGCAGCGCACTCTGTACGTCAGTACTAGCGGTTCTGCGTTCCCGAAATAATGCGTTCAAATTCCACTTGCGTTGCACGGCCGGACTTTTGTGCGGCCGTACTTCGTATATTGGCCGTCATTGCCCGTCATTTGCTGCTACTGCGGCCGTAATCAAGTGCGCCAGAACGCACGTTAAAAGTGCGCTGGTCTGACCCCAGCCTAATAGCCTGCGTTTCCACACGGAGGTGAAAATTAACGTCTCCTATAATAAGTGTACGAGACGTTAACCTCACGGAAGGAAATGCTACATTTGAGCCGCAAGCTCAGTTTGCAGCAGGAATGTAATAGCGATTCCGATGGATAAAATAACTACAGGAGACGTTTGTGTAACATTTCCTGTAGTTATCTTAAAGACAACTATCGAATATGGCATTCGACTTTACATTTGACTTTAAATTGCCAGAACATAACCAGAAGTTAACCTGTTACTACTAATTGGTCACTGCTAGTGAATTTTTTTGGGAAGGTGTTTTAAGTCTTGGTTGTGATGCTGTACTATGCCAGAAATATAATAAAGTCATTGGTGGTCAGAGGCCCCCATGATACATGCTAGATTGTAATTACTATGGTTATGAGGAAAGGTCTTGATATTATATTTCCTGTACTATAATAAGTAGCTAAAAGCAATGCTTCTTCCTTATACACCTACAGCAGCATCCAGGTTGTGTATTTCCCCCAACAGGCTTGGTATATGATGCTAGTGGAATGTATATAAATTACATAGCATTAACCATATAAAATATCAGGGTTATTCAGAGAGAGGTGAAAACCAGGAGAATGACTGGAGAAGTGAAAATTCTAGGTCAAAATAGCCAAACCAGAAAAATTCTCAGATTTATCTCCCTTTCCAAATCCGCTATTTGGTCTAGATTGTTTATTCTGTTGGCAATTCTCCAGGTTTTCACCTCTCTCTGAATAACCCGTATAAGAATTTACACTACTCCTCTGATGGAACTACTCAAAAGAGGAGTAGCCTGAAGTACTACTCCAAATGTATATGCCAGCGTGAGGAGCAGCATCACTAGTGTTGGATCCACTCTATAGATTCCCAAACATATACAGGTCTATTCACTAAAAGTGAGAATTTACAGAAGAGAAAATCTCTTCTAGACCAAATAGCAGATTTGGAAAGTGAGTAGGATGGGAGAATTTTTCTTGTTTGTCTATTTTGGTCTAGATTTTTCACTTCTCCAGTCATTCTCCTGAGTTTCACCTGTAATGAATAGACCTGACAGAGTAAGGCCGGGTGCACAAGAGGCGTTTTTTAGCGCGCACTAACGCGCGTTACTAACGCGTGTCGCAGCATATAATTACGCGGATAGAGAAGACCATACGCATAACGCGTGCTGAAGACGTCCGTCGTGGAAACACCAAGGCTGTTGCACTAGCATTGACGCGACGTTGGGCGCGTGCTGAACGTCAAATGCAGCACGCATGTGCACTTGAGCGGCCGCTTACAGTCAAATAAGCGCACCTGCGTCCTAGCGACGCCATTCAACTCAAATTCCGTTTTTTATGACGTGTGTCAAAAATAACGCATCGTCTGGCGTCTACCATCTCTTCCGTCATTTTTAACGCACGGGTGCGTCGTTTTAACGCACGATAGTACGCACTAAAAAACTCCTCGTGTGCACCTGGCCTTAGGAGTAAAACTATACATTTTCACATTGAGTTCAGCATTGCATTGAGAGCAATTTCATTGAGTGATCACATTGTGGAGGATCCAGCCTTCCCATAATCACATGACTGCTGCATCTTACAGTAAGCCAGACAGCATGTCATGTCCGGACCACCACTGCCGGAGTCTGCTGTTGGTTTCAAAGTGAGTTTTTAAAAGGATTAACTGGTTAAAATGAGAGGGTGATGCGGATGGAGGGGCTAATGTTTAACCCCTCCTCTCCATCTTTTCCATTTTAACCGTAGAGTATCCTTTTAATAAAATGGCAATCACTAGAATGGCATAGGTAGCAAAGTGGAAACTAGCAAAATAAATTATTTCTGCCAGGTCATGTTTTGCGTCTCAGATTTTTTATTTTTTTTGTTTCCGAATCAAGTTGCTAATCTTGAGATATGCTGAGTGTATCCAGAAAGCTGACAGCTGCGTTAGTTCACAGTAGTCGCACATCGATTCCCATCCCAGGGGCATCAGAATTATTACGCAACGTTTCCGCTAATTAAAGTGTCACCGAAGAAAAGTAGCTGAAATATTTTAGGCAAAGGGGCAGCTGCAATGAAAAAATAAAGTTTATTGGCTTGTTTTATAGGGCAAGAAACCTTCACTATACAGATTAATGCTAGATATATTACTAGTAGAGGTATAGCCTGAAACTAACATTTTTATGCCAATTTTTCAGGGTTTTTGTATGCTACACATATGCAAATCTATAGTATACGTAAACATATTATATGTAAACCTTTCAAGATTTCAACACGTTTTAACCCATTAAAGATTTTGTATAAGGTTTTTTAACTGTAAGATCTGTCAAAAAATTATGGGAATTTAGTTCACAATATACAGTGGGGCAAAAAAGTATTGAGTCAGCCACCAATTGTGCAGCTTCTCCTACTTAAAAAGATGAGAGGCCTGTAATTGTCATCATAGGTACACTTCAACTATGAGAGACAAAATGAGAAAAAAAATCCAGGAAATCCCATTGTCTGATTTTTAAAGAATTTATCTGCAAATTATGGTGGAAAATAAGTATTTGGTCACCTACAGTACAGTACAAACAAGCACGATTTCTGGCTCTCACAGACCTGTAACGTCGTCTTTAAGAGGCTCCTCTGTCCTCTACTCGTTACCTGTATGAATGGCACCTGTTTGAACTTGTTATCAGTATAAAAGACACTTGTCCACAACCTCAAACAGACACACTCCAAACTCCACTATGGTCTTTCGTTCCCCGCACTTCGGGGGGAATCAAATTCTCGACTCTGCAGTGAATTCAGCACTCATCGCAGAGTCCCCGAATTGCAGGGAAAGGCAGGCAGCCTTTGCAGACCACATGCGAAAAACCGGCACAAAACTGCTGAAAAAAAGCCGAACGCATCCAAAAAAAGCCAATGATCTGCCGCCAGAAAAAGTCAACAAGCCAACGAACGGGGTAAAAAAAGAAAAGAAAAGAAAAGAAAAAAAAAAAAAAGATAGAAAGTGTCAAATTTGAAACACTGTTTGCAAAAAAACCTCCTGAACGAAAATGTCTGGAATTAACATATAAGGTCCTATGAATAATAATAAAACGGTCTATTAAAGAAAAAAAACAAAACGCTATTTAAGGAATTTTTTTTTTTAAATCCTGAAAAATGGCTAAAGAAAGAGTAAAGAGACTTTTTTGCTGCAGATTAAAAGAATAAAAAGTTTATTGTTGAATAAAAATGGGAATATTTTTAACATTGAAACCTATGGGACTCGCTTGAATAAACCTGCCGAATGAAACCACTGAACATCGTAGCATTTCACTGACGTTTCTCTGCTGTTCGGTGTTCTGTGAATAGATTAACCATTGCTTTTCTATGGGGAATTTCACTACCATTGATAAGGCACCGTATTTCGCTGGCAATTCGCCAAAATTTGGCGAACTTCCTGCTTTCTGAATAGCCGAATGGTCACGAAAATGAACCATATGGGGAAATTCACTGTTCAGTGCAATTTCAGGGCAGGTTCGGCTCTGTCTGAATAACCCCTTAAGAATGTATGAGTTGGTGTGCTCTCCTGGTTTGTAATCTATATCCTGTATGCATTAATAATACCCGTACATGAAAATTACCATAAACAACTGCTAACTATCTCACTGTATGTGGGACAACCCCAAATTGAGGTTACTTTCCTAATGAGAAATGAATCTCCCCTCTCTCCAGGTGAAGGTCAGACCCTTTTCAGTCATGTATGGGTCTGTCAAGCCCCTTTTCTACTACTTATCTTTCTTATAGAGAGATTTCCCACAATTATTACCACATAAATTTTACCACAAAGCTTAAACTAGGCAGCTACTCTGGTTTACTAGCCAGCAACTACCTCCTCTAGTAGTAATCCACCCATAAATCCAATGTCTGTCATACAGCCTAAAGATATTTCCTGGAATAATCAAACCGTAAATCAACCATATTCGCTGAATGCCAACATTGCCCCAACTACCCCAAGTTCAAACCAAGCTTAAATATAATTAAAATGTTATTACTTGCCAGTGCAAGTTAAATCTTTTTGGTATGCCTTCCTGTTTATACACTTACGCGTTTAGCCAACACATTTTTCAACTCTTTTATTTCAACTTTATTGCAATGAATCATAAAAAAACAAGGCAGAATCACCCTGAAAATGCAAAATATATAAAGATTACCTTAGGGCAAGTGCATCAATGGATTTGGGTCGGAACAGCTCAGTATATTTTGTATATACAGAAAATGTAAAACGGGCAGATTTTGGACGGCGTGGTCAAAGCTTATAGACTTCCCATGGCGCCCTCAGTTTTGGCATTGTAACTAACAGGGTTATCCAAAGAGATCCGAATTGCTTGAGAAAGGTAACCGAATGCTGAAAATCAGCGTTCGGTTACCTTTCCTGGCCATTCGGCTATCCAGAGAGCAGGCAATTCGCCAAATCCTGGCGAATTGCCTGCTCATACGGTGCCTGTTCGGTGCCTGTTCGAGGACAGTGAAATCCCCATGAAAAAGCACTGCTTCGCCTATTCAGAGAACACAAACCAGCAGTGAAAGGTTCCCCTAATGCCCTGCCATTCGGTGGTTTAATTCGGCAAATTTATTCAGGAGAATCCCATAGGCTTCAATGTTAAAAATATTCCCGTTTTAATTCAATATCTAATAAACCGTTCATTATAAAATTCTGCAGCAAAAAGTCTCTTTATTTATAGATTTTTTAGGATATTTTAAGCATTTTTCTGAGAATTTTTTTTTTTTTTAAAAGTCCGATTTTTTTGGATTTTTTTTTTTTCAGTTTGCTTATTTTTTTGTAACAGCCCTCTTTATTATCATTCCCTGGACCTCCTGTGAAAATTGCAGACATTTTCGCTCAGTAGTTTCTTTGCAAACAGCGTTTCATTTTCCCAGATTCATACAAATGGTTTTTCTAATTTATTCACTGCCTCCTCTACGTCACAGCTGCTTCGGCTCTGTGTGATTCGGCTCCTGTTCGGCTTCTTCGAAGGTTAATCCAGATGTTTTTGCTTGTTTTCAGCGTGCATTCGGTTAGTTTTCGTCAGGTGTACGGCAGCTTTTCCCTGCAATTCGGGGACCCTGTGCTGTTTGCTGAATACACCGCAGGGTCACCGAAATGCAATCGGCAAAAGGAACCGAATTGAAGAGAACGAAAAGTCACCGAACGTGCGGTGACTTTTCGAATCTCTTTGGATAACCCTGTAAGTGTCTAGTCAGCGTTTTGGGAAACCCAGTCCCGGTTGACAATGTAATCCTTAATATAAGTGAAAGAGCAAATTAACGATTTACTGTCAAAGTTCAGCTGGATATTTCAGTAAGAGTTAGTGGCTTATTGAACAATCAGCTGTTGGTTTTGGCAGTCATGCAAAGCAGCAATTAATGATTCCCTTTAATGCCGCTTGTCTGTCTGGATTCTTTGCTCTAGTGCACTTCATATGTGTATACTATGGCGTGAAGTGTTTGTGTACGTTGGATAACCTTTTAGTTTTTTGGGCTATGAGTGTTTTGGCTGTTTAATATAGAGAAATTTAGTTACAGAATAACTAGTAAATCAAGCAAATAATAACTTTTAAGACTCCATAGTCCTTGGTGATAAACCTATATATCTATGTACCAGATGGGTGGAGTAGAGTTAACATCACTGCTCTGCATGGAGAGAGCCTGTGGAGACATGGGTTAGATCCCAGCGAGCAACCTCTCCATCTAAGTGTCCTTGGGCAAGATACCCAACGGTACATACTCGCCACCCAGGACATACTTGAAAACGAGAGAAATCTCAATGTATCCTTCCTGGTAAAATACTTTCTCAAAAAATTTCTGGTACTGGTTAGGGAACAAGGCCTAGAGGTGGAAGTCTTTACGTAAACCGCGTGATTTGTCTGGACAGTGATTTGTTATCATTTAATCAATACAGTTCATCAGCAGCATACATGGATTAGATATATGCAGCATACCTGTCACTTGCGTTTCTCTGAAATATTAGGTATAAAAATTACAAATTTAGTATAAAAAAAGTACTTAGAAAGATTTACCTTTTGTGCTTTATTTTTTACCATCTAACTCGAATACTCTGCCCTTTAATGCTTTTTCTCCTACTCATTCGGTGGTCTGTTTGACGGTTGGTCAGATTCGTTTGGGGGTCTGTTCGGCAGGTTTGCATTCTGTGGTTTATCGGACCGGTTCAGTGATTTTATGGTGCCGTTTGGTGGTTTATCGGATGCGTTCAGCAGGTTTATTGGCGGCATTCGGCGGATCGATTCGCTGCACTTCAGGGACCCTGTGGTGAATGCTGAAATCACCAAGGGTTGGTCAAATTGAGCTTGTCGAAATACGCCGAATGAAAGAGCAGCCTTGAATAGCCACCTTTACCTAAAAACACTACCAGGGTTATTCACTAGCCACTGCTTTTTACCGTTGTGGCAATGATGATACGTTTCAGTAATCCCAAGAGCGAAATGCAACAGTAGCAGGAGAAGATTCATTGATGAAGCCTCCTCTTCTGCTTTTTGAGTTTCCCTTTTGGGAAACATTGAAGGTTATCATCTTTGCAATGTTGATTAGTAGATATCCCTGTATAAAGTAATGATCCTTTTAATGTATTTAAAGGAGTTAAACATTACAAATGACTGCATTCTGTACTCTTGGTGAGATTCTCTGTAAATGCCCGTCTGTCAAAATAATACAGGACATTGTTTGATTCTATTGATGTTGTGGTAACTGTGTTTTAATTATCATCCTCTCGTTTATAAAAATAATAAATAAATAATCTTGTGCCACTAATTTTCATTTCCTCGTGTATTACAGATTGGTGTGCGCTTTCCTGGGTCTGCTGCATTACATTAAATTTATACCTGAATGTAGTAAAGGAGATGAGAACGGATCGATATGAGCTGTAAGTCCACCATCATTGCTATATATAATATACGTTATTGCTAAAATGAGAGAGTACAGTTTAAAATTAAATGTGTATGTATCGAAATGGAAATAAGACATCAAACTCTACTTGATGGGACTTGGTTACACGTTAAAATTCGATACGGGGTTGAAATGTTGGCGGTCCTCCTCTTTGGGGTGGTGCAGTAATAAATTGTGTTCATTACATGTTTCACAGTTTTAAAAATGCATCTTGTGAATGTGTTTAATGTGATTGTAAACGACTTCTGATGCATTATGCTATATTTTTATTATATAATCCAAAAGTCCAGCAACACCTTTCAAAATAAAGCAGCAAAAAGAGCGGTGCTAGGCCTGTATGCAATATAGAAAATCCAACAGATGGCCGCACTCAATCAAAAAATAAAACCAGTCCCGACGTTTCGACTCTCTTAGGAGCCATTATCAAGGTTTCTATATCTGGAAGGTATGAGGGCGCACCGGGGCTTGTATAAAATGTGATTTATTGGATATGCCATATCGAATAAATTTAATTTTTTACAAGCCCAGGTATGCTCCCATACTTTCCAGCTGTATGTTCTCCATTAGTGGGCAGCACCTCGGCCTTTGAATATCATTTTTACACATTTGGCACTTAGTGCTCGTTTTCCAATATGGCTTTACTAATATAATATTATATATGTGTTTGAGATCATTTAAGGGATTGGTCTCGACTGAAACATGGGAGTTATATGTTATGTTACGTTCGGACTATGATCTTATCTAGGCGTGTGTATGTGTGTGTGTATGTATATGTGTATATATATATATATATAACACATGGGGGGGTTGCACTCAGCCTAAACTAAGCATTCAGTGCGGGTGCGTCTCAAAAATAAAATACAAAACAAAACCACAGAGAGAGCACTCCAGACAAACACATTCAAAAACCTGCAACAACAGCTCCATGCATGGGTACATAATACCAGCTTTTACCACATGGTGAAATTTTCTTAACTCTGAGCTTTGCTGAATAAAATGGTGGAAATTTAGTTTGCATTGAACGGCCGTGAATTGCTTAAGCCTGCCAACAGCGTCAATGTAATCCACCCTCTGGCAGGTCCTTTCTCTGCAAACCTAATGACTGCCCATCATTGGATAAACTAAATTACTGAGGAACAGGTCCCCTTCATGGAGCTCCCACAGATCAAGGTTAAATGGAACCTGGAGGAGGAGTACCTGTGGCAGGGAGGGGTGCATACCCAGGAAATTCATATGAAAAACACATGGGATGGGGTTGCACTTAGCCTTATATATATACTGTATATCTCGAGTATAGCAGTGTGTAGTGATACCTTTTTTATTGGACTAACGTTACATTTAAAAGACAAGCTTTCGAGAGGATTCCTCTCTTCCTCAAGTCTGGAAGCTATACTGACCTGAGGAAGAGCGGAATCCTCTCGAAAGCTTGTCTTTTAAATGTAACGTTAGTCCAATTTAAAAGGTATCACTATGTACTGCTATACTCGTGATTTTGGCATCTGGACTAACACGGTCTATCAAATTTATATATATATATATATCTATAAGGGTTGTGGTGGAGGACAAAAAGCGAGATAAAAGGCCTCCACACTATAATAAGTGTGTTTTATTATTGCAGAAGCCACTTGCACATCATAGCAATTCGATGAATTGCATCCCAGAGCGCCTGTGCCACATTCCCCATATGCATCCACTGCAACTGGTCATCATGCCTAGCTCCTTGCTGATGAGGGTCCAACAAACCCGAAACAGCGCTGTCCTATGAGTGGCTTTGAACCGTTGCATAAACCTTATCCCTGCTACAAAGCCACGGTGTGGCATAGCATTGATTTTAGGGATCTGTGTAATAACAGACCCAGGATGCATAAAAGTGAGACAGATGTCATTTGCATATCCTACCCAGAGTTCCTTGCTGCATATGGGGAATGTGGCACAGGAGCTCTGGGATGCAATTCTTTGAATTGCTATGATGTGCAAGTGGCTTCTGCAATAATAAACACATATTTATACACATATATATATATATATAGTGGCAAAAAAAAGTATATGAACCCTTTGGAAATAGTTTTCTTCTTGAATTGGTTCCAAAATCTCATCTCCTCTTCATCGTCACATTTATAGACAAACACTTTACGCTCAAGTCAGTAACACAAAATTGTTTTAATCATACATGTTTTTATTGAACAAATTCAATTAAACAGTCACAATGCTGTGGTAAATTTAAGTTAACACTTAAGAGGTTATTCAGAAAGCAGTGAAACTTCAGCGAAAGTTTGGTGCTTTCTAGTTCAGCGTACTTCAGCGATTCCATTTTACCGACCCTGCGGTAAATCCACTATTCACCATAGGGTCCCTGAAATGAGAAAAAAAAAACGAAACTCTGCTATTCTTCTAATAGGCGTTTAAACCAATAAAAATGCATTAAAATGTGTATAAATAATAAAAAAAGGTCCTTGAAAAGATAATAAAAAGGTCTGTTACATAATACAAAAAAAGGCTTTTAAAAAAAATTGGGAATCAAAAATTTAATCTAAAAAATACATAAAGTTGTTCCAAAAAATTAATAAAAACACGGTTCGCTGAAAATGAAAAGAATAAGCGATTGAATAAAAAATGTGATGAAAACGATATTTTTTTTTCATTGGATCCTATGGATTTCGCCTGTTTAAACCTGTTGCATTGAATCACCGAAAATCAGGGCATTTCGCCGACATTTTGGTGTTCTTTGAATAAATAGATTAACTATTAGTTCTTTATGGGAAAATTTAGCTGTCGCCGAAGATCCCCAATGTGCGGCGTACTGCACTGTATTTTGCCATCATCTTGCCTGTATTTGGTGTTTAGTGAATAGACAAACTGCCACAAATTGCAATTTACGGTGAAATTCAACGTTCGGTGCAATTCGGTGGCAAGTTTGTCTCTAATTGAATATTACCTTTAGATTTAATAGCTAGTTAATAGCTAGTTCCTTTGGCAGCAATAACCTCATCCATATGTTTCCTGTAGTTGAAGATTAGACCTACAACAACATTCAGGAGGAATTCTCGACCACACTTCCCTACAGAACTATCTGCGCTCTGTTATACTCTTTGGATATCTGGTGTGAGCAGCACTCATGAGGCCATTCCACTGCATCACTATGGGGTTATAGTTTTCAGTGCAGATTTTCTTTTCTTTGAAGTCATTCTCTACTGGATTTACTATGATGTTTAGGATGATTGTCCTGCTGTGACCTCCAACATTCTTTGAGGTTCAGCTGGTGCATCTATGGCATCTTTAAATGTGCTGCACCATGGCATCTTTAAATGTGTTGCACCATGGCATCTTTAAATGAGCTGCACCGTGGTATCTTTAAATGTGCTGCACCATGGCATCTTTAAATGTGTTGCACCATGGCATCTTTAAATGAGCTGCACCGTGGTATCTTTAAATGTGCTGCACCATGGCATCTTTAAATGTGTTGCACCATGGCATCTTTAAATGAGCTGCACCGTGGTATCTTTAAATGTGCTGCACCATTGCATCTTTAAATGTGCCACACCATGGTATCTTTAAATGTGTTGCACCATCGCATCTTTAAATGTGCTGCACCATGACATCTTTAAATGAGCTGCACCATGACATCTTTAAATGAGCTGCACCATGACATCTTTAAATGTGCCACACCATGGTATCTTTAAATGTGTTGCACCATCGCATCTTTAAATGTGCTGCACCATTGCATCTTTAAATGTGCCACACCATGGTATCTTTAAATGTGTTGCACCATCGCATCTTTAAATGTGCTGCACCATGACATCTTTAAATGAGCTGCACCATGACATCTTTAAATGAGCTGCACCATGACAGCTTTAAGGCTGGGGTCAGACCAGCGCACTTTTAACGTGCGTTCTGGCGCACTTAATCATGGCCGCAGTAGCAGCAAATGACGGGCAATGACGGCCAATATACGAAGTACGGCCGCACGAAAGTCCGGCCGTGTAACGCAAGTGGAAAATGAACGCATTTTTTCGAGAAAGCAGAACCGCTAGTACTGACGTACAGAGTGCGCTGCGGCGGCATAGCGGCGTGTGTGCGTGATTAGGAGATGTCAGACGCTGCTAATGTCCAGCCTACATAACGTTCAGACGCAAAAAGTGTTTTATTGAGAATCCGTAAAAAATCACGCACGAAAATGCGTGTCGTCTGACCGTTTTTGCACATTCGTGAAAAAATACGTCAATGCGTTCGGACGCACTTTTTGACGTTCGCGGGGAAAAATGCTTTTGTTTGACCCTAGCCTAAATGTGCTGCACTCTGGCATCTTTAAATGTGTTACCATTATTGCAGTTCGTTTAACCACTTCAATGCGGTGGACGCGCTCAGCGTGTCCAACCGCATTGCTACTTGGCTGCAGAGGACGCGCTGAGCGTGTCCTCCCTTTGCAGCCCGCGATCAGCCGGTATTCCGGCTGATCGCTCGGCCCCCCGGTGTGGGCTGACATCATCGATGTCAGCCCAACCTCCGGGACCCCGGCGGGCACGATAGGCGTCATCGCGCATGCGCGATGACGTCTATTTCAGGCACCCCCCGCCATTGCAGGGAAGGTGCCTGAATGGGAGGGGGGGAGGTCCTTCGGACCTCTCCCCCTCCCCATCCGTGCATGCCAGCGGTTAAAGGCAGGCACCGCCTGGAAGGGCACAGCCTGCCCTTCCAAGCGGCGGCTGTCTTTAACCCCTAGGGGGCTGGATCGCGATATGGCGCCAACATGCGCCGTATCGCGGTCCCCTCCCGGAGCTGGCCGACATCTTGGATGTCGGCCAAGCTTCCGGGATATCCCCCTAATGACTGGCGTCATCGCGCAGAGCGCGATGGCGCCAGTTTTCAAAGTAATCCCTTGCTGTCACCTATAGTGGAGATAGGGGGTTCCAATGAACCCCCTATCTCCCGATCCGTGACAGCTAGGGGTTAATGTTTACTATCATTGGAACGGCCAGAGCGTGGCCGTTCCAATGATACCAAACATGACCATGTAAACTGTAAAAAAAAATGTAAAATAAAATTAAAAAAATAAATTAAAAAAAAAAAAAAAAAGGTTTTTTTTTTTTTTTACATTTATTAGTGAAACAATATTGTTCCCATTTCAATTATAATGTGAACAATGATGCTGCACTAACGATTTTTTTCTATGGGGGCGTTTGCTAAAAAACACGTAATTTCCCCCCAAAAAAAGTAACGATTCCGCATTTCTAATTTTTTTAACAAGCGCACCCCATAGAAAATATAACCGCAAACGATCGCATTTTAAAATGTGAAAAAAACCCACTTTACACATTGTAAATTATTGAAAATTCAAATTTTATTGCATATTTTGTTATAATATACAGACATGACATAACGTATACATATAATAATGACATATTATGAATCTGCACAGTCTGCCGGAAAGAACGATATATTATATGTCTGAGTCATATATTAAAATAAGGCTTCAAAACGCGGTTAAACATGATGAGCGAAACCGGTAAAAATGACCTCAGCACAGAGGCGGGAAAAGGCTCAGCAGCGAAAGGGTTAAAGATGCCATGGTGCAGCACATTTAAAGATGCTATGGGGCAGCACATTTAAAGATGCTATGGTGCAGCACATTTAAAGATACTACAGTGCAGCTCATTTAAAGAAGCTATGGTGCAGCACATTTAAAGATACTACAGTGCAGCTCATTTAAAGAAGCCATGGTGCATCTTTAAATGAGCTGCACTGTAGTATCTTTAAATGTGCTGCAACATGGCATCTTTAAATGTGCTGCACCATCGCATCTTTAAATGTGCTGCCCCGTGGTATCTTTAAATGTGCTGCACCATGGTATCTTTCAATGAGCTGCACTGTAGTATCTTTAAATGTGCTGCACCATGGCATCTTTAAATGAGCTGCACTGTAGTATCGTTAAATGAGCTGCACTGTAGTATCGTTAAATGAGCTGCACGATGGCATCTTTAAATTTTTTTTTAATTTTTTTTATTATTCTTTCAGTGTTATCCAAAGAGATCGAATTGCTTGAGAAAGGTAACCGAATGCTGAAAATCAGCGTTCGGTTACCTTTCCTGTCCATTCGGCTATCCAGAGAGCAGGCAATTCGCCAAATCCTGGCGAATTGCCTGCACATACGGTGCCTGTTCGGTGCCTGTTTCGAGGGCAGTGAAATCCCCATGAAAAAGCACTGCTTTGGCTATTCAGAGAACACAAACCAGCAGTGAAAGGTTCCCCTAATGCCCTGCCATTCGGTGGTTTAATTCGGCAAGCGAATCCCATAGGCTTCAATGTTAAAAATATTCCCGTTTTAATTCAATATCTAAAAAAACATTCATTATAAAATTCTGCAGCAAAAAGTCTCTTTATTTATAGATTTTTTAAGATACTTTAAGCATTTTTCAGATTTTTTTTTTAAAAAGTCCGATCTTTTTTTTTTTTTTAAGTTTACTTCTTTTTTCTGTAACAGCCCTCTTTATTATCATTCCCTGGACCTTCTGTGTAAATTTCAGACATTTTCACTCAGTAGTTTCTTTGCAAACAGCGTTTCATTTTCTCAGATTCATACAAACGGTTTTGCGAATTTATTCACTGCCTCCTCTGCGTCTCAGCTGCTTCGGCTCTGTGTGATGCGGCTCCTGTTCGGCTGCTTCGCTGCGTGTGATCGGCTCTTGCTCGGGTTTTTCGAAGGTTAATCCAGATGTTTTTGGGGGTTTTCAGCGTGCATTCGGTGGGTTTTGCGTCATTTTCGTGTGGTTTGCGGTAGCTTTTCCCTGCAATTCGGGGACCCTGTGGTGCTTGCTGAATACACCGCAGGGTCACCGAAATGGGATCGGCAAAAGGAACCGAATTGAAGAGAACGAAAAGTCACCGAACGTGCGGTGACTTTTCGAATCTCTTTGAATAACCCTGTATAAATGTGCTGCCCCGTGGTATCTTTAAATGTGCTGCACCATGGTATCTTTAAATGTGCTGCACCATGACATCTTTAAATGAGCTGCACTGTAGTATCTTTAAATGAGCTACACTGTAGTATCTTTAAATGAGCTGCACTGTAGTATCTTTAAATGTGCTGCACCATGACATCTTTAAATGAGCTGCACTGTAGTATCTTTAAATGAGCTACACTGTAGTATCTTTAAATGAGCTGCACTGTAGTATCTTTAAATGTGCTGCACCATGACATCTTTAAATGAGCTGCACTGTGGTATCTTTAAATGTGCTGCAACATGGTATCTTTAAATGAGCTGCACTGTAGTATCTTTAAATGTGCTGCACCATGGTATCTTTAAATGTGCTGCACCATGACATCTTTAAATGAGCTGCACTGTAGTATCTTTAAATGAGCTGCACTGTAGTATCTTTAAATGAGCTGCACTGTAGTATCTTTAAATAAGCTGCACTGTAGTATCTTTAAATGTGCTGCACCATGACATCTTTAAATGAGCTGCACTGTGTATCTTTAAATGTGCTGCACCATGACATCTTTAAATGAGCTGCACTGTAGTATCTTTAAATGAGCTGCACTGTAGTATCTTTAAATGAGCTGCACTGTAGTATCTTTAAATAAGCTGCACTGTAGTATCTTTAAATGTGCTGCACCATGACATCTTTAAATGAGCTGCACTGTGGTATCTTTAAATGTGCTGCAACATGGTATCTTTAAATGAGCTGCACTGTAGTATCGTTAAATGAGCCGCACTGTGGTATCTTTAAATGTGCTGCACCATAGTATCGTTACATGAGCTGCACGGTGGCATCTTTAAATGAGCTGCACGGTGGCATCTTTAAATGAGCTGCACGGTGGCATCTTTAAATGAGCTGCACTGTAGTATCTTTAAATGAGCTGCACCGTAGTATCTTTAAATGAGCTGCACTGTAGTATCTTTAAATGAGCTGCACTGTAGTATCTTTAAATGAGCTGCACCGTGGCATCTTGAAATGAGCTGCACCGTGGCATCTTTAAATGAGCTGCACCATGGCATCTTTAAAAGTGCTGCAGATAGATACAATTGTCCAATTATTCCCCTCACCACTCGCAGCTCCTCTTCTGCACAGAGACTCCCAAATCCGGAAGTCGCTGAGGCTTTTCTGCTCAATATGCTCTCCCTGCAATATTTGTGTAGCGTAGGGAACGCAAATTGCACGCCGCAACGGGACTTACAAACTTTACGTACGTAAGTCTCATAGCACCTGCGCAGAATGATCAACCAGTGCTGCGTGCATGTGCAGCTCCGATCCTTTGAGACCGATCACTAGAGCAATTGGTCTCAGAAATAGTGGCAGGGAGCGTGCCAACGTTGATGGTAACCAGCAGCCGGGAAAATTCTACTTCCCTGGCTGCTAGTGACGCTGGATGGGGTGGAGGAAGCTTCTCCACTTCACCCAAGGTTTTAGCTAAACCGGGGGGAGGGGGGCTGGAAGGGGGGGGGAGAAGGTGGGGCACTCTTCACATCATGACCACTTTATAAATATAGAGTGTTCCTTTAATGGTGGAGCAGTCCATATGAGTCAGCATCTTATGACTTCCTGAATACACAAGGGAGCAGCTATGGGATAAACTTTGTGAGTGTGATAGATTTCACTTTCCGTTCAGCAGACAGTGACTTGCACAGATGATTGCTAAGATATAAAGAGCCATCTATAAAGCTGATGTGACCTAGGCAGTTCTACAGAGCCTTTGCCCGATCACGAGAGGTAGATCTAGGTCACATTTCTGGTCTACACAAACCTAAACAGAAAGAGAATGACTTATTCAGTCACTATTTTGCCATGAAAGAACTCTGTATAAATGAATGTTCCATCTGACCTCTGTTCTGTACAAGAACCCTATAATTTATCTTGACTTTTTTACAGCCAAATATATAGTCTAGTTCACTGAAAATCAAACTTAAGGCCGGTGTCAGACGAGTGCACTAGGTGCTCTGACGCTACAACGGAGCCGGTCACATGCTTGAGCGTGCGCCCGAAATGTGCGCGCAACAAGCGTCCGCACACAAAAGTTTCCCCGTCAAAACTCTAGACGCGCGTTGACGCGGTTGCAAAGCGCGATCCTCCATAGGGGGAATCAAGCCTTGCAGTGCTGAATGCACTAACTCTCACGGACGTGCCTTCTGCTCTCCAAAGCCACTCATCTGACCCCGGCCTAAGTTACCTACAACCTTTGCTATATAACTTGACTCTTCTAGGCCTTCCTCACGTGTTATAAAGTATGAGGTTATTGCATTGCTATCTGCGCTCTGTATTTTTACATGATAGCAGCAATTTTACAGAAATTGTGGAATTTAGAACATCACAGTTGTATTTTTTTGTGTAAGGGATAAAACCTTCAAAAATGTTTATATGTAGGAACCACATTCTGATTATGGATTCACCAGCCAGAGTTTGTCTAATGCCCTGTTTCTCAATGCATGGCTCTTGAGCTGCTAATGGACCTGGCTGGTCGGGGCACAGTGTGCCCCAGCCATGCCACTGAGCACCAGCACTGCCATCAGAAATCTTGGGGCTCCTTACCGAAGCTCTGATCGGGGCCTGACCTCTCCCTGCCCAAAGGAGACAAATTACTGTTTTATTAAAAAAATATATTATAACATTACTCATGCACGTACACATCACACACACACACACACATCTTGCACACTCACACATCATGAAAGATGCACACAGCATGCTTAACATCATACAGGCTGCACACAGCACACTCACACCATACAGGCTGCATACAGTGCAAACACCCCATCCAGGCTACACACACACATACAAGTTGCATACACACACAATGTTGCAGACCCCGTTCAGAGGGCCAGCAGACAGATGTAAATACCTGTAAAAACAGGAAAGAATGAGGAGACAGACAGATTGGCTGCTTGTTTCCACAGTATCCTCGTGGTTATCTTTATTAAATGCATATTTTCCAAATGCTTTTAAAACAATAACATTTTCATTCTAAATGACCTATTAACATGTCATCTTCATTTTCGCAAAATATCTAACTTTTCCTGTGGAAAGCTGTGAATCCGTCTCACAGACTATACATCCTATTATATACAGTGTGCAGCGTGCTACAGCTATTCCTTTTCCTTCTGCACATAAGGGGATGTCATATCTGCCAAGACATAGAACAATTCCTTTCTAATAACAAATAATAATGCATCTAAGATTTCTGCATATTGAGTACATTTAAATGTACATAACTGACTCTGCATCAGGAAATACTGCTTTTACCATTATTATTGCAGAGTAACTGGAGCCTTCACCCTCCTAGTGTTTACATTAAGGATATCTCTCTTATTGTCTCCCATCTGACTCTCTGCACAGTTAATACAGCTGTATATAACATGGATTCTTTATTTTAAGTGTTTGGGAGTTACTTCCTGCTTTAGGCTTACCTGTAAAAACAGGAAAGAATGAGGAGACAGACAGATTGGCTGCTTGTTTCCACAGTATCCTCGTGGTTATGAGGGTAAACAGGAACACATCACCAGTGTCACACCTATAATCTTCCCCCAATCCTTCTGGAACATAAGAACCCTGTGCGTCATAATAACGTCCCCTGCTGCTGCAGCAGAGAGCTGCATTCTCATAGTGACTTGTTATAGGCACCATATACCACATAGAAAACATAAACACATACCTTTCAATGTCACCACTATACATGACAATTACTTACTTTATATAATTGTGCACATACCTCGTATGTGTCACATTCCCCCCCGACAAAATAAAATGGGCACCAGCTACAAAAAAAAATATGTATACACTCAGGCGCAAGATTACTATGTCCAGAACACCACTTTCTTAACTTAATATGCTGCCCCTGTGGGAATACATGGTACCATATTGTATGAGTCGTGAAACGGGTAGTATGAGAGTGGTGGCATATAATATGGTGCAGCCAATACAGGTAAGTGAGGAAAGGTATATGCTGCTACACTGTGGAGCATAGTCTGTGGTTGTAGCGATGGTTGACCCAGTGTTTCGTACATAAACACTTGTCTTGGCTTACTCCCTCTCACTGACCGTCTTGGTTCGATACAGCTTTCTGATGTCAGACTTTCCGCTTCATCAGGCAGGGCACATTCACTATCACTATCTCCACTGACTTCAGGTGGAAATGTTGAATTCAGGATCACTTCTTCTGGTGATTGAGTCTCGATCAAACTGTGTCTCTGTTCCTGTGGGACTTGGACTTGATCTCTTTCTCGCACGGTTCTCTCAGGTGATGGTGACGTCATTTCGACAAGAGAGTTCTCATGGTTCAGTTTTGAACCTTGCCGGTAAGTATGCTGTCTCTTATGCTCTGTCCAACTCTCAGGAATTCTCAACCAGTATCTTTCAGAGCTTTCCTCATCTGAATCGGTGATGTCACTGTGGTAGGTAGGTTCTCTTGTCTTCTCCCTGTTACCTTGTCTGCTTTGTTTCTGGTTCCCGTGTTTCAGTGGGTGTGATGGTGTCTCCACAGGCAAGTCATTCACCAACAGTAATAGGTTTCGGTGCAGGGTTCTAGTTCCACTTTTGTTCCCATTCTCAGGACTCACCACATAAACCGGATTGTCTGCTACTTGCTCTTTCACCACATAGATGATCTTCTCCCAGTATGATCTTAGTTTCCCTGGGCCTCCTCGCTCTCTCAAATTTCTAACAAGAACTCTGTCTCCAGGCTTCAGAATAACACCTTTGACCTTCAAGTCATATTGAGCTTTGCCCCGCGCACTTGATTGCTTACTGTTTTCATTTGCTATTTGATATGCTTCAGCCATCTTTCCAGCCCAATGATCAGCAAATCCCTTATGAGTTAATCCCTCATCCTCTTCAACGAGCCCAAATATCAAGTCAACAGGAAGGCGAGGGTGGCGTCCAAACAGTAAATAGAATGGGGAATACCCAGTTGACTCGTGACGTGTACAATTATATGCATGGACGATCTGGGGAAGGTGATCTTTCCAACGTATCTTTTCCTTATCAGCCAAGGTCCGGAGCATTTGGAGGAGAGTCCGGTTGAATCTCTCAGCTGGGTTACTTTGAGGGTGATACGGAGAGGTCCTCGAATGGCGTACTCCAGCAAGTTCCCGAAGGTTCCTGAAAAGCTCATTTTCAAATTCCCTGCCCTGGTCATGGTGTAGCTTTCCAGGGTAACCAAACCGAGGGATATAATCATTGAAAAGACGCTCAGCTGCTGTACGGCCAGACTTGTTTTTAGTAGGATAAGCTTGCGCAAACCTAGTAAAGTGATCTACGACCACTAGTATATACTCATACCCACCCCGGCTTGGCTCTAAGTGCAGGTAGTCGATGCAAACAAGTTCTAGAGGTGAGCTGGATGTTATACTCCCCATGGGTGCTCGGACATGGGTCGTTGGTTTCTTTTGCTTAATACAGGGACACTTCTTTGTGATATACTTCTCTACTTCCTTCTTCATATATGGCCAGTAGAATCTTTGTCTCATCAGATGAAGAACCCGTTCTGTGCCCAGATGTCCCATGTTGTCATGTAAGTGCTCCAAAGAAAGTTGCTTATACTGGGTTGGGAGAACAAGTTGTTTGTTTTGAGCTGTTTGCCTATAGAGACATCCATCCTCTATAATTAGTTCTTCCATTCATACAAAAGTTTCTTGGCCGCTCCAGTCACGGTTTTCTTTAGACTTTCATCTGGCACCTTGATTTCCTCCTTCATCTTCAATATCTTGGCTATCACTGGATCCTCCCGTTGAGCTTTGGAGAGTTCATCTTTATTTATTCTTGGCAACAATGAACCTTGGGATGTTGGGTCAGTTTCCATAGACGACATACTGAGTGCTGCAACCCAAGCCACATCTTTCTTTTTGGCTGCGCGAGCTCCATCCCAGACTGCTCGCACCACTTCAGATGACAATTGCTCAGTGCACTCAGTGGTATACTTTTCGATGTCAAGGGGGATACGCGACAGTGTGTCAGCATCAATATTTATTTTACCAGGCCTATATTTCACATCAAAGTGGTAGTCGGACAATTCTCCCACCCAGCGATGGCCAACCCCATTCAGCTTCGCAGTGCTCATTATGTAGGTCAGGGGATTGTTGTCTGTGTAAATGGTAAAATGTGGAGCATAGAACAGGTAGTCTCTGAATTTTTCACACACTGCCCATTTAAGCAGCAAGAAACTCAAGTTTACCACTATGTAGGCAGTAATTTCTTTCGGCCTGGGACAGTGTCCGGGAGCCATACGCAATGACTCTTAATTTTCCATCCTGACTCTGGTAGAGTATAGCCCCAAGGCCCCTTTCAGATGCATCGGTGTGCAGCGAGAATGGTAAATTGAAGTCTGGATAGGCAAGAATTGGTGGCTTTATCAACATGTCAATCAAGGTTTCAAGAGATTTCTGATGCTCACTTGTCCACTCCACAGGAGTTCTGGAAGGCATTTGGGGGCCTTTGGTCTTTCTCCTACTGGACTCAACTGGTGCCACCCCAGGCTTTGCTTGTAGGAGCTCATACATAGGCTTAGCTACACCTGAAAAATCTTGGATAAACGAGCGATAGTAGCTTAGGAAGCCGAGAAGCCTTCTTACCTCACCGACGGTATGTGGAGTATGACTTTTGAGTGACATAACTGCTTGAAGATCTTTGGGATCGATCCGCACACCTTCGGCAGACACAAGACGACCCACGTATCGGACTTCACCTCGGAAGAGCTCACATTTTTCAGGCCGAAGCTTGACTCCATGATGTTGGAGAGCTTGAAGAACTTTGCGAAGTCCTTCCACGTGTTCCTCAAAAGACTTGGCATAACATAACACGTCATCAAGGTACGGTATACAACATTCATCTCTGAGAGAATCTAGCATTTCTTCCATACTGCGCTGGAACGCTGCAGGTGCATTGGACAGGCCGAAGGGAATTCTTATCCACTCATAAAGTCCCCAGGGAGTTATGAAAGCTGTCATGTGCCTAGAACCTTCGGCTATGAAGCCCTGATGGTAGGCTTTTCCTTGGTCGAGAATACTGAACCATGCATAACCCCCCAATGTGTCAAGCAAGTCTTGAATTCTTGGCAGAGGGTGCCTATCTGGTACAGTCTTTTTATTGAGGAGGCGATAATCTATACACAGGCGAAGTGAGCCATCCTTCTTTCGGACGCAGACCACTGGTGCAGAATAGGGGGACTTGGACTTCACAATCCACCCTTTTGCCAGGAGATCTTGTATATAATCTTTCACTTCTTGGAATAAAGGTTTAGGTACCGATGAATATGACCGCTGCACTGGTATGTCGTCTTTGAGATTTATTGACATTTGTAGGCTCGGAATGCAACCCATGTCACTCTTATCTTGAGAAAATGCCACAGACTCTTCATACAGCATTTTTCTTACCACCTGCTGCTGTTCCTCACTCAAGTGGCTTAGATCTACAGGTGGGTGCCACCGTTTCAAGGTTTCTTCAGTACCTGAGGTAGTCACACCCTCGACCGATACCTTAGACTTCAGTTCTTCTGATCGCTCTGCCTCCAGTACTTTTTCAATTGGCTGAATATAACCGAGGATTGTGTTACCAGGCAGTGTTATTTCACATGTGGAGTTGTTACCAATTGGAACAGAGACATAAGGCCTTTCCTGGTTCTGTACTTCTAGGAGCCCCCCTCCTATATCCAGCTTTTCCAACTGCACATTGTTTTCCTCTGGTTCAAACAGTATGACTGGGTCGGGCTGATCCATGTTAGGTGGTATTTTACACTTTACCCACATCACTTGACCTGCTGGAATGACAACGCCACCACTCTTTACCTTCAAACGTCCCCACTGTTCATTCAGCTCAGGGGTTTGGACACAGCTTACCAGAGTTTGAGCTTTCTCGTTTGACATAGAGATGGCTCCTGATAGTAGAGAGACTAAAGCCTGCACAAGGCGCTTGGGTTGTCTCTGAATTAATTCTTCCACTACGTTAAACCCAAGTAGTGGCCTTTCAATTGGCAGATGACTTACTAAAAAGGGAACGCTGATAGAGAGGTTAGGGTCATTGTTTCCTTCTAAATTAACAGTAATAACAGCCCAGCCATCGAATGGAATGACATCCCCAGTCACAGAATACACTTCCAGCTTTCCCATAGGTCCCATAAGTTCAGAAAGAGGTCTCAAGTCCACAGCTGGCAAATATTTATCTTTCCAAGCACGATCAATGATACTGACTTGAGCTCCAGTGTCAAGCAAAGCACTTACTGCTAGGCCATTGAGGTTGCACTGTGTCAAAGCCTTCCTTCCTATTAGATTGACAATGGCCTCATTCTTTTTCCTAGGGACAGAGAAAGTAGAAGTCTGATTAAGCCATTCCTTGTCCTTGGAAGTTTTGAATGTCGTATAATGAAATGGTTTCGTTTTGCTTTTTGTAGGACCAGGTTCATCCTCTGATCTGTCATCATTTGTGCCATGGGACAGGGAGGACTTGGTCACTGGTTGCCCCGTTGCAGTGACCGCTTCCCGTTTCCCTGCGGGTTACGTTTCCGGAGGCATCCCCTGGACAGGTGCCCCTCTCCCCACACTGAAAACAGTGAGTACAGTTTTGCAGACCAGCTTCCACACACTTTAAACAACCATGACGTTTAGCCCCTTTCTGTAGAGGTGGTCGACTCATAGTATACTGAAAGGTAGGATCAGGCTGTGTTGGATTTCTCATGGAGTCTACCATACTGCTAAGTGCTTCGACACGTGCTGTCAGTTTAATTGGATCATCCACATTTTTCTGCTCATGAATTTCTCTCACAGGTTCACTTTCTAGAAGGGTACAACTTGCAATGCTCTGCTTATTACGTGTTACAGGACCCAGCCTTCGGGCCCTCTCATTCTCATCGCTGGTGATTCTTGTTACATTTCTTAGTATTTCCTCATCTGCGACGTTGCGGTTGGAAAGCAGGGGTTTTAACTCCCTACGAATGTCTGTATATTTGTGCCCTAAACCCTGGTAGACCGTGTGAAGGTATACATCCTGAATAGTTTCTGTGCTGTATCTCACTTCAGTGTCAGCCTGTTTTGCAGCAAAGATGATTTTCTGTTTAAGACCCATTACTCGATACAAGAACTGTTGAGGCGTCTCATTCTCATTTTGTTTTGCACACATTAATTCCTGGAACAATTCTGTGCTATTTTTGTCTCCTAAATGCGACCGAAGAAACCCTTTGAGTTCCTCAACCGTTATGTCTTCTTTATTCATCAACATGTCCTTGAAACTGCCTGCTTTTATTATCCGTAGTGTCCCCCTGACTATGTCAGCATCACTGTAATTTTCTTTGATTCCATCTTCAATTTGTCTGCATACACTTGTGTATGTGATGTCAGATGTGTAATCACAAATTTGTCCTCCTTGTATCTTAAATTCGCGACGCTGGAGGTAGGAGAGGTCCCTGAGGGAGACAACCTTCTCTGTCAGTAACTGCATGGACCGTTCAGGGTTGTTGCTAAACTGTGCATTATCACTGCTGCGTGTTTGTTGTGATAGTCTGGTCAAAGGTTGTTGCAACGTCGAATTTTGTGTAGATGCTACACTAGACCCTTTGTCAGCAACAGCTGTAGACGATGCGGTAGGAGCAGTGTCATCATTCTGTTGATGAACAGGTGTAGACGTAGTTTGAACATGCTCAACAGAGTCAACGATGTCTCTCAAGTTCAACAGTTCAGCCATACCGCTATCCTCTGAGTCTAGTAAGTCTGCACTGTACATGAACGCATTAATGTATTCAAAGCAGCCTTCTTGGTCTCCAGCATCTAGTTCAGTAATGTTCCCGTCTGGTACCGTAACAATGCTCTGGGCGATCTGAAATAGTTCACCAGCGGACAAGGTGAGAAGTTTCTTTCTGATGTTCCACACCACGCTCTTCCGTACTTTATCCGCCATGATGACCCTTTTCACGATCCCTCACGTCACCGTCACCAGCCAGCCAGGACGCGCTTCTCACAACCGACTTTTCTGGATCACAGCCGCTGTATCCATACTCTGTTGGTCCCGAAGATCATAAGTTTACGGACGAGCCCCCAAGAATCTGTTGCAGACCCCGTTCAGAGGGCCAGCAGACAGATGTAAATACCTGTAAAAACAGGAAAGAATGAGGAGACAGACAGATTGGCTGCTTGTTTCCACAGTATCCTCGTGGTTATCTTTATTAAATGCATATTTTCCAAATGCTTTTAAAACAATAACATTTTCATTCTAAATGACCTATTAACATGTCATCTTCATTTTCGCAAAATATCTAACTTTTCCTGTGGAAAGTTGTGAATCCGTCTCACAGACTATACATCCTATTATATACAGTGTGCAGCGTGCTACAGCTATTCCTTTTCCTTCTGCACATAAGGGGATGTCATATCTGCCAAGACATAGAACAATTCCTTTCTAATAACAAATAATAATGCATCTAAGATTTCTGCATATTGAGTACATTTAAATGTACATAACTGACTCTGCATCAGGAAATACTGCTTTTACCATTATTATTGCAGAGTAACTGGAGCCTTCACCCTCCTAGTGTTTACATTAAGGATATCTCTCTTATTGTCTCCCATCTGACTCTCTGCACAGTTAATACAGCTGTATATAACATGGATTCTTTATTTTAAGTGTTTGGGAGTTACTTCCTGCTTTAGGCTTACCTGTAAAAACAGGAAAGAATGAGGAGACAGACAGATTGGCTGCTTGTTTCCACAGTATCCTCGTGGTTATGAGGGTAAACAGGAACACATCACCAGTGTCACACCTATAATCTTCCCCCAATCCTTCTGGAACATAAGACCCTGTGCGTCATAATAACGGTCCCCTGCTGCTGCAGCATTCTCATAGTGACTTGTTATAGGCACCATATACCACATAGAAAACATAAACACATACCTTTCAATGTCACCACTATACATGACAATTACTTACTTTATATAATTGTGCACATACCTCGTATGTGTCACAACAAGCTGCACACACATATAGACTGCGCACACACACACACACCATTCAGGCTGCGCACACACACACACCATACAGGCTGCACACACACACACCATACAGGCTGCGCGCGCACACACACACACACACACACACACACACACACACACACACACCATACAGGCTGTGCACAGACAAATCATACAGGCAGCACACGCACACAGACTGCACACAGGGAAGGCCTCCTCCTTATGCAGGGGGACCCTGGAGTAACACTCCTCACCCATCACTTTCCTGCCAAGCATCTTTTCTGAGAAAGCTGAGGGGGAGGGGCAGCAGTGTGTTAGGTGGGGGTTTCTTTACCCCCATTGCGATTGTAGGGGGTATAAAAGTGGTGGGGTCATCAAAATTATGGGTATGGGAATCCTACGTCTTGTGAGCAGGGGTGTAACTACCAGGGGTGCAGTGGGTGCCACAGTACCCGGGCCCTTAAGTCCAAGGGGGGCCCACAATCGGCTACCGGGACCTGGGCCTCACTTAGGCTGCATTGCTTCCGGGGCCTCACCTAGGCTCTTCCACTGAATGAAGAGGAATTCAGCCCCCTCCATGCAAAAAATATTAGGAAAGGTAACAAGTATATAATCTTTTAATAAATATAAAAATTAACATAATTTATTTTATCTTAATTGTATTGAAATTAAATATTATTTTAGTATAATATTTATTTGTGAGTTTTACTTTGGAGCTCTGTGATACGCTCATACCCACCGCATGTTACTGTGAGTTTTATTGCTGTGGATCTCTGTGATAAGTGTGTGCACAAGCATGAGTTTTATTGCTGTCGAGCTGTTTGAGATGTACGTACATAGTGCACATTACATTAAGAAAGGGATGGACTGAAGTGGTCGTAGAGGGCCTGGTAATAAGATGGGACACTGATTGTCTGAAGTCGACATTGTGGACCTGGAGGAGTCCAGTGCATGGTGATGGGAGGGGCAAAATATGTTCTTGTCTAGGATGGAGGAGGAGCTTCATGGATTCCTGCACCTGGGCCCTGAGGTTTCTAGTTACGCCTCTGGTTGTGAGCTTGACGTGGGCGGGGCATGTTGGTGCTTCTTCTCTCTTCCTCTCCTCCAGTCTAAACTGTCCCTGCCTGCACAATCTACCAGACCTGGCTGCAGCAGGTTGAAGGAGGAGCCCGGGAAGCCTCCATGTATAAATACTTACATTGATAAGTGATATCTTCTCTGCTGCCTCTGGGCCTTCCTGTGAAAGGAGAGCTCCATGCTGGGCCCAGGCTCACTGCATTTGTGCATACGCTCTAAGCCCCCTGCGAGTCAGTGACATTTAGGGGCGGGGCCACACCCAGCTTCCTGCAGAGCAGCACCTTGTGATGCACATTTCAATGTTTGCAAAGGCAGATGGCAGGGTCTCGTATCTGGCAGCACGCCAAGCTGCTGACCCAGCCCCTCTAGTGCCCATAATGTTAGTCCGTCCATAGCCAGGGTCCAGCAGCTTCAGGATCCCAATGGCAGCTAAGCATAAGCCAGATTTGGCATTGATCCCTCACGGGTCTCCTGGAGCCACGGAGTCCCATACACCATCATCTCCTGTATGCCCTGATGGCAGCCCTGCTAAGCACTGGCTGTGCTACAATGAGCTTGCATGCAGGAATACCCATACCAGGGAGCTCGGAGAGGTCTCTTTCTGTTTGGCCCCAGACAAGGGTCACATCCACTGCCAACTGTAAACCCTGCATGTGCGGGTCAGTGTGTGTATGTCAGTGTCTATCTCTGACAGTATGGTATGAGACAGTGTATGTCGGTGTCATTGTGTCAGTATTTGTGTACCTGATTTTGTGTGTGTCAGTGTGTGTATGTGTGTGTGCATGCTTAATCATCTCAATGTGACTGCTTGCTTTATTACTAACTCCCAATCCACTCAGCCATGATTCCATGTACACAATTCAAGTTTTAAAAATGGATATTGAGCAGTCATTAGGTTACATTAAGTGGAGCGCAAATTGGATACATCAACATTGTGGCAGATTTATACACTGTATCATCATCTCTTGTAACTAAATCCTCATTGTTTATTGTAAGTTAGGTGTTTTTAAAAACAATCAAGCTGCGTACTCTGCGTTCACTATGATATCTGCATGTCAATTTATTTTTTTGCAGGATTTGCAGAATAAGTTCTGCAGACACAAGTGTTACAGTGATTTATTTATGTAATATATATGTATACATACGTGAATGAATATATATATATATACATTAGACTTGTGCACCGATTTTTTTTTTTTTTCGATTCGGTTCGTTCGTATTTTGTAAATTTCGTTTCGGTCGATTTCCGTTTCGGTTCGTTTCGTTTTCGTTCCTTTTTCGTAACGACTTTTTTTTCGTAATTTCGGAAATTTTCGTGTTTTTCGGAACGTCTGTTCTCCTCGTTTCAAAGTGTCTATTCGTTTTGACGTAAACTAATGGTTTTTCGGGTACGATATTTCTGTCGATACGATAATTCTGTCGATACGATAATTCTGCCATTGAGATTTCTCATGTTTTACAATAAGGATACATTGAGATGGGAATGATACAAAATTACAGAATCAGCGATATAACCAAAAAATATGTTGTCCGAAATTACTGAAATGGAACCGAAATCAGGAATGGAGCCGAAATTACGAATGGAACAAAAATGATTTTCGATTTTACACATTTCTAGTCCATTCGAAAATTCCCGAACAAATTTTCCTTTCGTTTTGTAAAGTTCTCGTTTTCGGAAAATACGGATCTGAAAATTTTCATAAAATCGGCTGAATCCGAATGCAAGAATCGGGAAATTTTGTGAAAATTCCGAAACCCGAAACGCACATCCCTAATATACATACACAGTCAGGTCCAGAAATATTGGGACATCGACACAATTCTAACATCTTTGGCAGTATACACCACCACAATGGAGTTGGAATGAAACAAACACAATGTGCCTTAACTGCAGACTGTCAGCTTTAATTTGAGGGTATGTACATCCAACTCAGGTGAACGGTGTAGGACTTACAGCAGTTTGCAGATCTGCCTCCCACTTGTTAAGGGACCAAAGGTAATGGGACAATTGGCTTCTCAGCTGTTCCATGGACAGGTGTGTGATATTCCCTCATTACCCCAATTACAATGTGCAGATAAAAGGCCCAGAGTTAATTTCAAGTGTGCTATTTGCATTTGGAATCTGTTGCTGTCAACTCTCAAGATGAGATCCAAAGAGCTGTCACTATCAGTGAAGCAAGCCATCATTAGGCTGAAGAAACAAAACAAACCCATCAGAGAGATAGCAAGAACATTAGGCGTGGCCAAAACAACTGTTTGGAACATTCTCAAAAAGAAGGAATGCACCGGTGAGCTCAGCAACACCAAAAGACCCGGGAGACCACGGAAAACAACTGTGGTGGATGACAGAAGAATTCTTTCCCTGGTGAAGAAAACACCCTTCACAACAGTTGGCCAGATCAAGAACACTCTCCAGGAGGTAGGTGTATGTGTGTCAAAGTCAACAATCAAGAGAAGACCTCACCAGAGTGAGTACAGAGGGTTCACCACAAGATGTAAACCATTGGTGAGCCTCAAAAGCAGGAAGGCCAGATTAGAGTTTGCCAAACAACACCTATCAAAGCCTTCACAGTTCTGGAACAAGATCCTATGGACAGATGAGACCAAGATCAACTTGTACCAGAGTGATGGGAAGAGAAGAGTATGGAGAAGGAAAGGAACTGCTCATGATCCTAAGCATAGCACCTCATCAGTGAAGCATGGTGGTGGTAGTGTCATGGCGTGGGCATGTATGGCTGCCAATGGAACTGGTCCTCTTGTATTTATTGATGATGTGACTGCTGACAAAAGCAGAAGGATGAATTCTGAAGTGTTTCGGGCAATATTATCTGCTCACATTCAGCCAAATGCTGCAGAACTCCTTGGACGGAGCTTCACAGTGCAGATGGACAATGACCCAAAGCATACTGCAAAAGCAACCAAAGAGTTTTCGAAGGGACAGAAGTGGAATGTTATGCAACAGCCAAGTCAATCACCTGACCTGAATCCCATTGAGCATGCATTTCACTTGCTGAAGATAAAACTGAAGGGAAAATGCCCCAAGAACAAGCAGGAACTGAAGACCGCTGCAGTAGAGGCCTGGCAGAGCATCACCAGGGATGAAACCCAGAGTCTGGTGATGTCTATGCATTCCAGACTTCAGGCTGTGATTGACTGCAAAGGATTTGCAACCAAGTATTAAGAAGGGAAAGTTTGATTTATGATTATTATTCTGTCCCATTACCTTTGGTCCCTTAACAAGTGGGAGGCACATCTGCAAACTGCTGTAAGTCCTACACCGTTCACCTGAGTTGGATGTACATACCCTCAAATTAAAGCCGACAGTCTGCAGTTAAAGCACATTGTGTTTGTTTCATTCCAACTCCATTGTGGTGGTGTATAGAGCCAAAGATGTTAGAATTGTGTCGATGTCTCAATATTTCTGGACCTGATTGTATATAAATAAAACAGCAAAAGGTTGCACTCAACCTCAAAACTAAGCGGGTGCATCTAAGGCATCAAATTCAAAACACCAAGAAAGAGCACTCTATATTATTGACCACCTTCTCCATCAATTTCTGTGGAAAAAAAAAAACAGTTTTAAAAATTATCAAAAAACCTGACTGAGGTAAAATTATGGGGATTCAGTCCACAAAGTTATGATCATAATTTGCTTAAGCCTGTCACAGTCGCCAATGTACCCCATCTTTGACAGGTCCTATCAGCTCACCCTGGAGCTCCCCTGCAGCTCAAGGCCTGTAAGTGCGGACTCAGTCAAGTTAGATTGGCGACTGTGACAGGCCTAAGCAAATTATGATCATAACTTTGTGAACTGAATCCTCATCATTTTACCTCAGTCAGGTTTTTTGAGCATTTTTAAAACTGGGGTTTTTTTCACAGAAAATGATGGAAGAAGGTGGTCAATAATATGGACTGCTCTTTCTCAGTGTTTTGTGTGTGTATATATATATATATATATATATGTGTGTGTGTGGCGCTCACCCCCGGAGGAGCCGCTGAATAACCCCAGGATTGGTCTCACCGCACTAACAATTCACTGTACACCAGCACACTTTTATGGATTGTTTCTAAGTTATCAGGTTTATCAGGGGCCTTGATAAAGGCCCCTGTGAGGGCCGAAACGTTGGTTTCGATGCTTTTGGGCATCTTTTTAATGCATCATTGATTAAACATTAATTTTTTATCTTTTTTGAAGTCCTGGTGTGCGTCCTTTTCGTCTTTGGTCTGCATATTTTCCATTGGGCTTTGCACCCAGGCATTTGGTGAGTTTTTATATGGCCATAGCAGGTTGCCGCTGCTTTATCTTTATTCGGTATATATATATATATATATATATATATATATATATATGTGTGTGTGTGGCGCTCACCCCCGGAGGAGCCGCTGAATAACCCCAGGATTGGTCTCACCGCACTAACAATTCACTGTACACCAGCACACTTTTATGGATTGTTTCTAAGTTATCAGGTTTATCAGGGGCCTTGATAAAGGCCCCTGTGAGGGCCGAAACGTTGGTTTCGATGCTTTTGGGCATCTTTTTAATGCATCATTGATTAAACATTAATTTTTTATCTTTTTTGAAGTCCTGGTGTGCGTCCTTTTCGTCTTTGGTCTGCATATTTTCCATTGGGCTTTGCACCCAGGCATTTGGTGAGTTTTTATATGGCCATAGCAGGTTGCCGCTGCTTTATCTTTATTCGGTATATATATATATATATATATATATATATACGGTTAATAAGGTTCCCAGTTTTCTGGTTATATATATGGCGAATAAACGGTTAATAAGGTTCTCAGTTCTTTGGTTCAAAGTCCCCCTCAATAATGCTCGTTAGTTATGTCCTAGGGTACCCGGGTACTAAGTCCACTAGCCAGTGGATGGACGAAATATCTTCGACTAGTCAATGTTGGGGCCCTGCAATTAGAAGCAATCAATAAGTGCTCACTGTTATTAGAGTTGTATGCCAGAGGCCTCTCACCAGACCGGCGAAACTGCTTGTCCCGGACCGATGTACACCGTCATTAGTCTTCCTCTGCCGCCTGGAGCCCGATGCTGCTGGATCCACCGCTCCCGAACTGATCCTCCTCAGCTCGAAGACGACTTTGCCGCCAGCACTCCGCTCCGTCCGTGGCCTCCTTACACGAGGTCCTTCTTCTTTGCACTTGTCACCGGAACAGCTCAGCAGTATACACTGTAAGTCGATGCACACTCTCCCCGATTCTCCAGCACTGGATGCCGCCGATTCTCCGTGCTCTAATACAACCGAATCCCAGACAGTGTCTCTCTACGTCTGACTCCATGTACCGCTTTCCTCGTTCTGCACACGAGGCTCTCCTATACTTCCTGGCGCCAATGCGCCTGCTTCCTTCCTCTGTCTACAGGGTTTCTGGTGGATGTAGTCCATAAGTCCACCATAGTTTTGTACAGACATTACGCTCTGACTCCCTCTAGAGGCAATATGGTTTCAGTTCTCTGAGCCGGTTTAACACAGCGCTACATATATATATATATATATATATATATATTCCACAACAGTGTTTCTGAAGTGATAGGTCGCGACCCAAAAATGGGTCGTGACCAGGGGCAGACTGGGTCGCGGGGCAAGTGTCCCCAGGCCTCTCTAATGTCTGGGACCCGCTGATGCATCTTACCTGCAGCAGTGGGTCCCAGGCGGCGCGGCTACCTCTGAATGTTCCCAGGCCCCACCTGGGACTCACTGCATCAAGTAAGATACTCTGTAATGGCAAGGTGGGAAGGGGAAATAATCTGTAATGGGAAGGTGTGGAGAGGGACTCAGTGACTGGTGGTACGCTCTGTACTCCCATCACCAGGAGCCACTGTGCACATTGTACATCTCAGTGAAGTATATTTATATAGGTCAGCCTCCCATGGAGAAGTTTTTTGACTGGCTTGGACCAATGGTGCTTTCCCATTGGTCCAAGCTATTCCATTGCTCTTCAGCGTCTGAGGCACTGAAGAGCGTAGGTTCAGGAAGTAGGCAGCGCCAGACGCGCACTGCAGACTTCTCAATCTCTTGGCCAGCTTGAGCTTATGCGATTAGTGTAGTGTTCAGCTACGCAAATTGCGTAGGCTCAGGGAGGGCAGGCTGCTGCCTACAATTCCCAGAGTGCCCATCTCTGGAGCATGCCCAGTGCACTTCGTCGTTAATCTTTAATTGCCTAAAGGCGTCCCTCTTCCCTCCAGACCCCCCTTAGAGATCAAGGATGTGCTTCCTGTCTTTGAAGATAGGGTCCAACTCTCTTGGGGCCGACCTGGCTGCCAAGGTGTGATTTTCTATGTTAGTGTACAAAGAAATTCCCTTTTTACAGCTACGTGTTATATCCTCCCCCCAAGGGAGAAAGCTAAACATTTTCATTATATTTCAGCTGTGGACACAGGGATACACTTACCAAATGGTCAGACACAAATATGAATATAACTCTATATGGAGGAGAGGAGATATGTATGAACCGGCAGATAGACACATATATACAGGCAGACCCTTATATAGATAGAAATACAGGTCTAATCTGACACAGGTAGTGATTTAAATTAGAGTTTCTTTGTCTACCATCACCCCAGACTTTGAGACACTTATTAACAGCAAGAAGCATCCCCAGTTTTCCCTTAAGTTCTAATTAATTTCATATGTTTCAATTACAGTTTATTCTATTGGGTTTTTTCCTCAACAGCTCTTTCGTTTTCACTAGTGCTGTGATTACTGCACTATCCATTATTTTGGAAAGAAAACCTGTTTGTTTAGAAAATTGTTTAAAAAGTGCATACATTGTAGAATATTGCACACCTTGTTTTGTGGAATAAATTATGTTTCAGAAATTAAATTATTTTTGGGTCGCGACTTAATAACCAAGGACAATTGTGGGTCCTGAGGGTCCACAGGTTGAGAATCACTGTTCTATAGGTTCCTGCACTCGGCATAAGGTCCTTGGCCCGGTGCAACGCTTAGCTTATGTAGATAGCCATGTAGATACGGCACTCTGGGACTTCTCAAGAAAATACGAAGTTTATTATCGACGTTTCAGTCTGCTAACCGCAGACTTTCATCCGGATATGATATCCTGATGAAAGTCTGCAGTTAGCAGACTGAAATGTCGATAATAAACTTCATATTTTCTTGAAGTCCCAGAGTGTGTCGGTACATTTCTATACATGGGTGTGTATATATATATATATTTCCCCTTAAAGGTTGGTAAATGGGGTCTTCATCATTCTCAGTATGCCAGTTTATGTTTAGTGTTTAATGTTTGTTTGTTTATAACATCATAATACTATGCAGGGCTGCAGATCTTCTAGCGGCTTTCTAATTAATAATCATGATAGATCGGCAGTGTCGGCTGTTACATCCTATATTCTCCACACAATTATTCTTCTAGGCTCCACTGCCCTTTCATTCCCATGCTACTCATTATATCTTAAATTGAATACCCCATTATCTCCCTGCATGGCTCCTTTGCTCTGCTGAAACTTTTCTCCTCTCCAAAGCATTTGTCATCAGTGGCATACGATTGCGCGATAAAGGACCGTTTCTTCTCAATTCACTGCTTCACAATGTATGTCAAAGTTTCTTTATCCACCTTAAACACTCGGTGATGCCCTGTGTCAGAGTAGTAGTCGCAGCGTCCTGTAGTCAGTGGTTTACTAATCATCCCTGCGCCTCCTAGACTTTATTCCAATAACTCATTCTGTTCACCTGACACTTATTGAAAATAATACAGGGTGTCCATAAAGTCTCTACAATTTCATAAATTTATTACAAAGGCAAATGAAAAGACAGATAAGTGAAAATTATTACAAAATGAGCCGTATATATTTGTTTTTTGCCTCCTTTAATACACCTTTATATGGGCACCATTAGTTGCACGAAACACATCAAGACGGTACTCGATTTCTTGCCATGTTCGCTATAGCATACTCTCATCAATGGTGGCAATGGCATCAGTGATCCTCTGCTTTAGATGAATGTGTGGTGTGGGATCATGTACATTCGAATCATTGGTCTGTTTTTCTTCTGCAAGACCTCAAATACTGCAAATGTTTACCTTGACCTTTTGATTGATTTTGTGGCACCACAACTACATGACCTTCAACCAACCATCATTTTCCAGCAAGATGTTGCACCACCACATTGGGGATTGCATGTTCATGGGTTCCTAAATGAAACATTTCCAGACCGGTGGAGTGGAAGGGGTGGCCCAATTCCCTGGTCACCTCGTTCACCAGATATCACTCCCCTCAACTTCTTTCTATGGGGTTATGTTAAAGATATCATGTATCGAACAAAGGTACGGGACATCACTAATCTAAAGCAGAGAATCACCGATGCCATTGCCACCATTGATGAAGGTATGCTACAGCGAACATGGCAAGAAATCGAGTACCGTCTTGATGTGTTTCGTGCAACTAATGGTGCCCATATAGAGGTGTATTAAATGAAGCAAAAAAACAAATATACACGTCTCATTTTTTAATAATTTTCACTTATCTGTCTTTTCATTTGCCTTTGTAATAAATTTTTGAAATTGGAAAGAGAATTTATGGACACCCTGGGCCCTATTACAGTCTTCACGCAAACGTTTGCGCGCGCGCAAAACGCATTAACGTGAGGGGTAAAACCCTTTGCGCAGAACGTCGTATTACAATGTCAGCGCAACAAACTCACGCAGTCGTCTAACGCGGGTGAACCTGCGCAAACCCCTTTGCGAGCTTACTGTACTGCGCGCATCCTATACTTAACATTGTGAGCGCAAATGCGTTTGTGCGCTGGTATGCGAATGGTATTACAATCTATGCGCAGTTTGTAATGCACAGCCTTTGCGCTCATAATTTTAGCAACTCCTAAAAGCTGGTGTTAAAGGCAAATTCTATCAACCTGGCCGAAACCAAATACACGAGCCCAAAAAGAATACGCTTCAAAGTATAGTTACACATTCTACACATACCAAACCATTAAATTTGAGAAGTTGTGTGTGTTTTTTTATTGATGCAGCATATATGAGCAGATTGACTTTGACAGGCGCAAAAACTTAACGTGAGACAATTGTGGTTCTTAATTCTGATTGGCTGAATCGCGTGAAAAAACAGTCCGCACACTGATTTTTGCACGCAACGTTGCTGCAAGCCCGTTTTACACGTGTTATTTTTGACAGATGAAAAAATGCACGAGGATTGTAATCCCAGAGGTGATTTACGCGCGGTAACGTTTAACGCTTTGCGCAAAAATTCACGCATTCTGCGTGCGTTTTTGTGTGAAGAATGTAATAGGGCTCCCTGTGTTTTGGAAACATTTGTGTAAAACAACACACCCCTTTTTTTGAGAGAACTTTGAGACAGAGGGGAACTTGTGTTGCAGTGTAGTTATATGGTCAACTCTGCTTCCCTATATTTCATATAATCCTGTAATGTCTGTTTAGCTTTGTCTGTTTTTTTTTGTTCCTCGCCCTTTCTTGTCCCAGCCATTTTCCTTATGTAACTTTCTGTAAGTTTCCTCCATGTTTTTGATCACCACTTGTTGACCATGTCTTTCTCTTCTCTTTTAAACTTGGCTGTATCTGCAAAAATTCTCTCCTAGTCTTCTCTTGCAACTCAATTGCCCAAACATATTTTTCTTTAAGATGTATTTTCCATTTTTCAAAATTCTTATCCTCTTTCCTTTATCTCAACCACACTATGATGACTCCTCAGCCCTTTTTAACCTTGCTCTTACTTCTCTATTTCTTTCTTTCTTTGGGAAACCTGTTTATCTTTCTACTTTATCCATATTCTATGGAATATGGTTAGTGCTTACGTATGCAGCTAAATCGACCTTTGGATGCTGATCATGTCACCTTTTCCTCAGTTGATATTTGTCAGTGCCTTGACTTTCTTGCTTTACCTTTAGATATAATTATGTCTACAATTTGATGATAGACTGTGGTTCTTTAGTTTCCCCCAACATTACCCTTACACTGTTCCCTTCTTCATACGTGGCGCCACCTCTGTAGCTCTCTTTCACTCATTTCTTCTACTCAACCCTTCCATTAGCTAGCTAGCGTTTGAGGCTACAAATATGCCATTCTTCATCTTCCTCTTTATAGTGAACATTGCCACTTCCCTTTTTCATCAGTCTTTTTTTTTTCTCTAGTTTAGTATCAATCCCTACTCAAAATATTTATTTTACCTACATGCATCTGCTTACCCATTCCTTTAACGTCCTTTTCTGGTCAGGCCTGACTTCATGCCATTTCCCCTCTCCTCCTCCAGGCTTCTTCAATCACGTGACTTCTTATTTTATCTTTTTTTTTATTAGATTTAGTTAAAAAATACACTCACCGGCCACTTTAATCGTAGACCTGTGTAGACCGAACATCAGAATGGGGAAGAAAGGAGATTCCGGTCTGAGTATTTCAGAAACTGGATTTTAACGCACAGCCAGGGTTTACAGAGAATAGTCCACAAAAGAGCAAAGATCCAGTGAGCAGCAGTTGTGTGGACGAAAATGCCTTGTTGATCTCAGAGGAGAATGGGCAGACTGGTTCGAGATGATAGAAAGGCAACAGTAACTCAAATAACCACTTGTTACAATCAAGGTATGCAGAATACCCTCTCTGAATGCACAACAGGTTAAACCTTGAAGCAGATGGGCTACAGCAGCAGAGGACCACACTGGGTGCCACTTCTGTCAGCTAAGAACAGGAAACTGAGGCTACAATTCACACAGGCTCACAAAAAATGGACAATAGAAGATTGGAAAAATATTGCCAGGTCTGATGAGTCTTGATTTCAGCTGTGACATTAAGATGGTAGAGTCAGAATTAGGGCCCTGCAATATTGACAAAATAATCAAATTGCGATTTCTTGAATGAATATTGCGATTGCGATTTTATTTGCGATTTAGCCAATTGTTTTTGCTTTTTCAAACATGCTACATACATTCTAAATGTATTCCGTATTCAGCACATGGATATACTGCCCCAGCACATGGATATACTGCCCCAGCTCACCTCTGTGCGCCACGTGTTCGGCTCCCTGTTAGCTTCCGGCGGCATGGAGCTTGGGCGCTCGCCTGGGGAAACCATGTGACGAGCCGCGAGAACGCGGCTCGTCACATGGTTTCCCCAGGCGAGCGCCCAAGCTCCATGCCGCCGGAAGTTAACGGAGCCGAAAATTGCAGCCTTATGCGATTTAGAAATTGCAGGGTCGGAAATCGCGATTGCAATTAATTGCACAGCCCTAGTCAGAATCCTGCATAAACAACATGAAAGCATGTATCCATCCTACCTTGTATCAACGGTTAAGGATCGGGGTGGTGTAAAGGTGTGGGGGATTTTTTCTTGGCACACTTAGTACCAATTGAGCATTGTTTAAATGCCACAGACGGAGTATTGATGCTGACCATGTCCATCACCATTATGACAACAGTGAATCCATCTTCTGATGGCTACTTCTAGTAGGATAATGCAGCATGTCACAAAGCTAAAATCATCTCAAACTGGTTTCTTGAACATGACAATGCGTTCACTGTACTCCAATGGCTTCCACAGTCACCAGATCTCAATCCAATAGAGCACCTTTGGGATGTGGTGGAATGGGAGATTTGCATCATGGATGTGCAGCTGACAAATCTGCAGCAACTGCGTGATGCTATCATGTCAATATGGACCAAAATCTCTGAGGAATGTTTCCAACACCTTGTTGAACCTGTGCCACAAAGAATAAAGGTAGTTCTGAAGGCAACCCAGTACAAGCAAAGTGTACTTAATAAAGTGGCCAGTGAGTGTATGTTTCAGACCTCTTGAGTGCAGGGGAATTGCCCCGCCCAGAAAACCAAGATTAGCTCTCTATGATCTGACTAGATATAGGTTAAGAGCGTTCATCATTCTATTCCAACCTATAGCCAAAGGCTCTCAATGCTCTTACACTGAGGGCCATTAGATTGGCTGAACGTGCACAAAAGTGTCCAGCCTCCTTCCATCATGTGATGGCTGCAGCTACTATCAGCAAAATACCGATAGCCAGTGGGAGATGGCCTCCTTCCACCATAACTTAAACAAGCATCATATTATCATGCTCATCAGGTTATCATGCTGTTATGTCCTTTAAAATTTCTTGTCTTGCAGCACAATTTCGTTTAGCGCTGAAGGTAAAATTCATCCTCCACTAATAAAGGTTAATCAGTGCCAATCCTCAGCTTGCCCCAGTATTTGAGCCTCTATACTGTATTTAAATGCAGTGGCATGTATTGTTACTGTCTTTTAATGAATTGTCTCCAGTATGATCCAGGCTTCTCTCTCCCCTTGTATCACCAGCGGTATCAGAGAATGTATCACTGTCTTTTCAGAGCGCTGGAGAGCGGCTAATCCTCGCCACAGCAATTAGATGTCTAAAGACCTCGGGGAAATGGCACTACTGCTGCTCTGCGACCAGGAGCGGAATAATGAGGAGTGGCAAGAAGTGTCACTTCGCATTGTCTCCTCTCAGACAGGGAGGCTTTCAGCGCACTCATTTATATGTCATGCACAAATGAAGCAGCTAATAGAGTGAATCTCTTGGGGTAAAACAAGTTGTAACAGTGTTAATTACAACGTAATTTATTTATTTATTTACAGAGACATTCTCTTGATGTGCTCTTCATTTTTAATACAAGGGTAGGCTTTTAGAGACGCATATTATACCAGCTCCCAGGCAGGTGTCTCGTTTTCAGGACACACATTGAGACATGTGTTATCAATGCTCATTCACTTAGGGATATCATCTCGGGTAAACGGTAGGCACCATTGATTCCAAGAGTGAAATGGTAAAATGTGCAGCCCCATCTGTTCTGCTTTTATTTATTTATATTTCTTCTCTCAGTTGTATAACTTAGGACCCTATTCCAACTGAGCATTTAATAGCGGCTTGCTTATGGATAAATTGTGCGCAAGCTGTTATCCATTTGTGGCTCACTACGCTATTAATGACTCTATTCACACTGAGCCACTGTATTAGTAACTTGAGACATAATATTTGTAAGCCACTGATCAATACTGGTAGCACCACCGTGAGCCACCACTGATATCGACTTCTGGAGTCCATAGACCTCCATGGAGTCAAGATCAAGCTCTATGCAAGATCACATACACAAGGTCTCACCAAGACTGGAAGGAGAATGGGAACTCTTTGTTTCCACTGTTCTGCTGTATAAGACTGGAGGAAATACAGGATTGTGTTACCCTTTGCACTGCAGGATCAGAAGTATTTTTGGTATTTTTATGCCTTCGTTATTATAAAGTGTTAATGGATTTTGCAAAAGCAAAATTCCTTAAGATCAGGGTTTCAGGTTTGATATTCTTTGCCAGCTCGAGCAGAGTACAACTAGCAATGTTGTAATAGCTCTTTCTTCTCCAGCTAGATGCAAATTAAAGGAATCCTCTATTAAAATACAGGGGTTCCTTTTTGCCCCTAAATAATTGGGCAGAGGCTGCTAACAAACTCTGCCCTATTATTTTTTCTTGGTGATGTTTACTCACCTTTTTGTCCCTCGCTGCGTGCAGACCCTCCTTCAGCCTCAGTGACTCCCAAACCCAGAAGTCACTGAAGCTTTTCCATGCAATATGTGCTCCTATGATACTTGTGTAGCGTAGGAACCGCAAATTCTGCAGCACAACAGGACTTGCACAGTTGACGTACGCACGTTTCGTAGTGCCTTTGCAGAACGATGGATTGGAGCTGTGCACATGCACAGATCTGATCCATTGGGTCTCTGAGACCGATCACTACCACGACTGGTCTCAAAGAGAGTGACGTCGGTGTGCTCTCTAACCGATCTGGTAACAGAAAGCCAAGAAATTAAAAAATTCCGGCTGCTGTTGACACCGAATGGGGTGGAGGAGTCTCCTCCACTTCACCCTGTGTTTCACCAGATCAGTGAAGCTGGGGGGGGGCAGGAGGGGGGAAGACTCTAGTCTCTAGACTGAGTAGTGTGTTCCTTTATCGCCTCCTCTACAAATTATTATAGGGACCTCTAATTTCCATCAAGATGCCGCTAATACCAAGTCTTGGTCAGAATAAGGGCTCAAGCCATTATGGGATCTTTATTTCCCCTAACATAACTGGAAAGATGCTGCCGAGAACATCTGCCCAATTATTTTTAGAATATATATTTTAGGAGATAATACTTACTGGTTGCATCTCCTTTTTACTCAGGGACTTCAGAACCTGGAAGTCCCTGCAGTTGTTCATACGCAAGTTGCGTAGCATAGGAACTACAATTTGTGCATCATTACGTTCCTGCGCACTATACTTAGGCAAGTTCATTAACGTCTGAGCAGACCGATGCTTTGAATGCATTTGCAAAACCAATCCATCGGCTTCTCTCTCAGACGCTCACCATCGCGGACAGTCTGAGAGAGATTGATGTCAGCATGTACTGTGTGCTGAAGTCACTGGTGACCTATCTGGTAACTGGCAGCCAGGAAACTTAAAATCCCAGTTGCTGGTGACACTGGGGTGGGTGGTGGAAACTCCTACACTTCACCCAGCATTTTAAACAGATTGGGACAGGAAGGAGGGGGAAGAAGGGGGTGCACACTTCACATCCTGACCACTTTACGGAACCTGACCACTTTATATTTTTAGAGTGTTCCTTTAGTCTGGCGGTCCGTATTTGTGCAACTGTCCATCGTCGCCTGTCATTGTCTGACCAATCCCACAACATGGAGATTCAGCCCTTATCCACTGCCTCCGATTTCCATATGACCACTTCAGATGATTTTTTGTGACATCAGACTAGCGATCTTTCCTAATTGAATGGGTTTGGCGGACGAAGCGGAATGATCTGGTACAAGACACATGAAAATTAGAATTGTATTGTTAAACCACCATTCTCCAGCAGGGAAATTGTACCATAGAGAAGTGTTTAAGTTTGGCAGGCGAATCCCATACGATTCAATGTAAAAAAAAAATTTTGTTTCCCCTTCAAAATATGGTTATCGGATCAGTTGCAGTACAAGAATAGGAGAGTGCAGTACAAAATGAAAATCGAACAATAACAACAGAAAGAAGTCATAACAGCGACTTCTGGCACTTGGAAATTTACAAATTACACATGACAATTACAATAGGCAATGCCCTACCCTAAGGCCACATAAATTGGGAGAATGTGCTTCTATCTAAACTGGGCCAAGATATTACCCCAAAGGGGTGCTTCCAGCCAGGTCAGAACAGTTAGCAGAGAGCTCACCATCAAATCGAGGCCAGAAAGCAAGATAAGGTGAAGTCAGAGGATGTAGACGAGACCGGTGGGGAGCCCTTTTATAGAATACCAGGGACCACAGAAAAAAGTGTTGCAGAGCGTTGTTTTTGTGTCCCCCGAACGACGTTAATGAGGGGGGACCAGGCAAGAAAAAATGTCTTCGAATCCTCCTTACACCAGGAAGGTAGAAGTATCCATTCCACCAAAAATATTAAATAAATTCTATTGTATGCTATGCGGAAAGAGGGGGGGGGGGGGGTGGGAGAAATCCATAGAGACAAAAAAGCCTTTTTACCAGTTGCTGCCAGCAAGCCAAGCCAGAACTGATGACATTTGGAAAGGGGTCAAGTTGAGGAATGAGTGAGAAGGTTGAAAATCGCCCATTCACTGAAAGTGAAAGGGACGTCTATACAGAGAACTGTGGAACCATACCTGTGCATAGAATCCCAAAATATTTAGATGAAGGGGCAAGACCACAGGCAGCGCCATAGGTTGGCAGGGGAGTGCTGGCATTTAAGGCATTGGGCAATATCTCTGCATGGACATTCTATTAGGTGTCATATAAGCCCGGTGGAGGACTCTATACAGCATGCCCCAGTAATTGAGTAATTGAGGAGATAGAACACCTAGACAACATTGTGGCCTTGATTAGGTCGGGGGGAGTGAGGGTCGGGAATTGAAGCGTCAAATTGGAGACCTCTTTCCATGGTGCGCGTGTGGGTAGGGAAGCCTGCAGAAGAGTATAAATGCTGGAGGTTGAAGGTGGAGACACGGACTGAGTGAGCACTAAGGTATCCAATGGATTTCCCAGGTCAACAGGGGATAGGCTGCGTAGTTGGGTAAGAAGAAATTGTTTCAGTTGTAAATAGTAAAGTGGATGTATACTTAGAGGGACAATAAAGTCCCCAAGAGCTGTAAAAGATTAGGGTAATCTCGACACACCATCCATGTAGTGTCATAGTTGCGTCATACCTCGATGGGCTGAATTGCTAAATATAAGGGCCGGGGATGCCTGTTGGAAATTTGGGTTGCGGAGGATAGGGGACCAGACCGACGTACGCCAAGACGTATTAAGGCGCTTACAAACTTTAATCCAGGCCAGTTTTGTTATGTATAATAGGGATTACTCTGTAGCTGTGGAGGAATGGCAGGCGAGTGTTGGTGGATGAAAGCCAGTAGGGAGGAGGAGGGTAGCAATGCTTGTTCCACCTCCTGGTCAGTGAAATAGTAAGTGCCCTGCAATTACAATTACAATCTGAACGCTAACGGGTTAAAAAACCCGTGAGCGATTTGGATCTTGCGCTTTTCAGCGTGAGCTTATTGTACTTTACTCTCCCTATACTTAACATGGGGGAGTGCAAAGTGTTCATTAGCGTTAGGATTAAAAAGTCCTAATGCTAATTACCGTCCTGCTGCAGTTATCTGAAAAGTTAACCACAGCTAGGACCTGGTGCTAACTGATTCCGCCTCTGCCGAATCAGTCAGCACCAGCTGAAACGCCTCCCAAAAATCACATACTTGCCTCTAATTCTGCGGTGAGAACGGCAGCTCCATCCGCTTCTTCTTGCCGCCGGGAGCAGTGAGAGACTGTGGAAAAAAAGTCTCCCAGTCTAACCTCTGTAGATCACTATGCCGACCTGCCAGATCTTGCGAGGTGAGATCTCGCAGGTCATGTGACCGGCAGCGTTAGCCTTAATGGAGTCCTATGGACTCCGTGGAGAGGATGCTCGTGGCGGCGCTTAGCGCTGCCGCAAGCATCCCGAGGCTTAGCGCCGGTTTACGGTGCAGGCTGCTGGATTAGCGCCTGCACCGTAATATCACGCTAAAACAGGGACGCTAAGGGGAAACCTTCAGGTGCAGGTTTTTCTTCTTAGCGTCCCCATTTTAGCGTGAACATTGTCATATGGGCCTGAGTGTATCCAAACCTTGATGGTTTTGAAAATCTTAAACAGGCTTTAAATGTTCTTCAGTGAATATACTTCATACAGTCTGTGTAAAATAACATTACTGTTTTATGAACAGACTTATAGTAATATTGTATTAGTGAACATTCCCAATTCTAGAATTCAATATGCGTGGTGCTGAAAAAAGCTCTTCTCCGTTCTTTATCAGTTTTTAAGAAATATATTATTGAACAATGGAAAGTGCAGAAAGCAGCTACAAAAATAATTGAAAATTTTAATTATAAAGAAAGGATTTTAAAAAAAAGGCATCTAGGAGGTTTTATGATTTTGTCGTTCAGGAATAAGTGAATATATAACACTAAAATCATTGGTTGAGAGCTAGTGTGGTAATGACCACTTTTGGTATAAAGTCACGAGAGCCCAGGACTCTATTATTTTGAATGCATGATTATGCTAGTCTACGCTAGTCTCGATTTAACATGACTACTTTCTGGCAAAAGAATGCGTAGGGAGTTTTGACCTTGTCCTTCCTGAAGCATCATATGAAAGTGGGTCCCTGTGAAGCTCATGGAAGAGCCTAAGTGAGTATAGCTTTGTGCTTTTTAGCGTGCTTTAAAGTTTTTGGGCTGTGTAAAATCATAAACAGCTCTTGGGAGATTTTAGAGGTTATTTACAAAGTGCCGATGTTCGCTAGTTTGGCAAATATCACCAAGAATCGCTGTTATTACACTGCTGAGATTTCACAGAAACTAAAATCCAAACAGCAACAGGAGAAGCTGCAATGTGAAGCTTCTCCTGTCACTCTGGATCTTAGTTTTGTGAAATGACACTCCTGCAAAACTAGCATTTTTGTTTGCTCACCATCTAAGGCTAGGGTCAGACGAACGCATTTTCGCGTTGTCTGTGAAAATGCCGAACGAATGGACGCATTTTTTCACGGAGTACGCGATAGCGGTCATACGATGCGCATTTGCATCGTGATTTGTACGGATCATCAATAAAACACTTTGTGCATCTGGACGTTATGTTGGCCGGCCATTAGCAGTGTCTTGACATCTCCAATTCAGCACACACGCCGCTAGACGCAGCGCACTCTGTACAACCGTACTAGCTTTTACGTCTCGACAAAATGCGTTCGTTTTCACTTGCGTTGCGCAGCTGGACTTTTGTGCGACCGTACTTCGTATATTGGCCGTCAGCCCGGCATCTGCTGCTACTATGATTAAGTGCGCCTGCACCGCGTTCGCACTGCGCTCGTCTGATAGCCTAAATCGGGGCTCTCAAAATTTGGCTCCCCAGATCACAGACTACTGTTCCCAGAATTTTTTGCATGCAACATATGGTAGAGAATCATGGCAGGCCAGAGTTAGAGATCCCTGATATAGACCCTGCAGCTTCTTGAAGTGGGTATGCTACATGGACACTTTAGGGCACCAAGGTCTTTAGGGAAGCACCAAAAGCATATTTTTTTTTAAAGACTAAATACCGATACTTTTTTCGGTACTTGCCAATACTTTTATTTAATGTCATGTGCCAGTTTTCCAATAAATTAAGATTTTGCTGAAAGCCTGTACAATTTTTGGAATTATTGAAAGGTATGGCCAGACACCCCATTCACCTACTGCATAGGCCTGCACAGACCCAGACCTCGCACACAAACCCAGACTTCTCACACACACACACATCTAGACCTCACACACACACACCCAGACCTCAGACACACACACAGACCTGTTACACATATGCAGACCCCAGATCGCATGCCCATAGTGCTCACACACACCCCAGAACTCACCCCTAGACCTCTCAGACCCACTGGGGCCAGCCGACAGAATGCTGTAGTAGCCAGGTTCTCCTACTAACAACTTTCCAACGAGCAGCCGCCGGAATGTATAAGTTAGAATGTAGCTCTGGGACCTCTCGCACAAGATCTTACAAGGCTGCGTGTAAGATCTCTTGAACATGGCCACAGGTCCTGGAGGTCGAAGCATGCTGGAGGCCACTCGTTGGAAAGCGGCCAGCTGGCAAACCTGGCAGAATGCTGCTAGAGCATTTTGTTAGGTGGCCCCATCCCTCACATACCACCTTGCAAGCCAGCCCTGTACTGGTTTCCGATATCGGTATGATTATCAGAAGCATATGTACGAGTACAAGTAGTCGTACAAATGCCCTTTGTTGGCTCTCATACTAGTATCGGTGCGTCCGTAACTGTCTTGTACATGTAGATGTGGAAATATAATGGAGTCGCCAGATAAACTTTGTGTTGTACTGGTTTATTAAGCTCACCATCAGTATATGTATATATATATATATATTCTGTGGTAACCCCAGCCAGGTCATTTTTGCTGCTGTCCCTTTTCCATGTTTTTGTTTTTAATTCCAAACTGGAAGTATGTGGTGAGGGTATACATGAACCCCACCATTTTGTCTCTCAGCTGATAAGCGGCATGAGAGTGTAAGGTTGCTCAGAGGAGCGACTCTTGGTTTCATTAGGTAGGATTCACCTTTCTAGAGGCAGGGGCGGATCCAGAGACTAGTCTCGGGACGGGCACTGACAGAAAATAAGGTGTTTTAGCAGAGGGCCCGACTCACGAGAATTTACAATCTAGAGGAGCACAGGGCCAGGCTCACAGGAGCTTACAATCTAGTGGACCAGAGGGTCCGGCTCACAGGAGTTTACAATCTAGAGGAGCAGAGGGTCTGGCTCACAGGAGCTTACAATCTAGAGGAGCAGAGGGGCCGGCTCACAGGAGCTTACAATCTAGTGGACCAGAGGGTCCGGCTCACAGGAGCTTACAATCTAGAGGAGCAGAGGGTCTGGCTCACAGGAGCTTACAATCTAGAGGAGCAGAGGGGCCGGCTCACAGGAGCTTACAATCTAGTGGACCAGAGGGTCCGGCTCACAGGAGCTTACAATCTAGAGGAGCAGAGGGTCCGGCTCACAGGAGCTTACAATCTAGAGGAGCAGAGGGGCCGGCTCACAGGAGTTTACAATCTAGAGGAGCAGAGGGTCAGGCTCACAGGAGTTTACAATCTAGTGGAGCAGAGGGTCAGGCTCACAGGAGTTTACAACCTGCCCCCCCACCCTTCCCCAGGTACCACACGTGACCCAGGGCCCAGGAGGTACCTTGAGGCCTCTGCTTCAACTGCTTGACACGGAGTTGGGGGCGGGGCTTCCAAAATTGGGCCAGGGGGCCTTCTTGGGCATGATGATAGACAGACGCCTGTGGGTCACTCGACTCGGTTGGTCCTCGGATTGATCTGGGATCATTGAATGAGGTGGTCACGCTGGTTATGATCAGGCCAGGCCGGCGGCTGGCTGCAAGGCAGGCAGGCACAATTATCACTCAATGTCTGTCTTTCTCAAGTGGCATGCGCACGCAGCACTGACAGTCTGCCCTGTGTGCAGAGACGGTGTGGAGCCTCCTGCTGTTTCCCACCCATGTGACAGGCCTGCCCGGCACTTAGGCGCACTGTGTCACACTCAGTGAACTCACTCACCAGGCACCAGTCCAGCGCCGGCCTGCCCCGAGTAGCACGTGATAGCTCAGTCTCACAGTGCCTGCTCGCACACTGACTGACAGTCTGAGTGGCCGGTGGCGGCATCGTTTAAAAATTTTAAGCTGACCAGTGCTGCCTGCCCGGCGGGCCCCCCCCCCGACCGAGTTGCTTCTTTCTTTCTCAATTTCACTGAGAGCAGAATCAGATATGAGATCGTCAGGCTGCAGCAGGCAGCGTGCCGTGGCTGGTGCTTCAGTTTGGCCGGCAGGCACTGGCACAGTAATAATTTTCTCTCGGAATCTCGGGGGGGAGGGCAATTGCCCCCCCCTGGATCCGCCCCTGTCTAGAGGTGTCTTGATGGGGCAGGTGAGCTTACACTTCAATGGCCATTCAAGTAAACCAAAACCTCTGATTGTGTTTTGTTTCACATGGAGCTATATAGGAATAAGTGCAGATGACACCTTTTTTTCTCGTTATGTTTTATACATGTACTGGATTAGTTACTTTTGGTTGTTGCAGCCGCCCTGGTAGGGAGTAGGCGCGACACCACTTTTCCTGTATATGTATATATATATATATATATATATATATATATATACATATATATACACAATAAGGTCGCCTACTTTGAGGAGACTACAAATTAATTCTGCTGTCCTGCTTTCTCTCCTTGATCATGAAGTTTGTTGTAATATTACAGTACCATTCTTTAGGAGGTAATTGTTTTAGTTTCTTTATAGTTTGGCAATGTACAAATATGGCATCTGCATTGGCCGCTATGAGAGGAAGCGTTTTTCTGGGAGCTTTTTTGATAGCAGTTTTTTTAAATATGTGTAGCAGAAAGTGGATGGATTATTATGCTGGGTTGTGGATTGAGTTAGGCCTTCAACTAACTATTCTTTTCATAATCAATTAGTTGGCCGATTAGTTTTTTTGATTCATCGGATGTTAAAAAAAATATATATTTTTTTGTTTACATAAAGGAACACTATCCGGGTAATTCAAAGAGATTCGAAAAGTCACCGCACGTTCGGTGACTTTTCGTTCTCTAAAATTCGGTTCCTTTTGCCGATCCCATTTCGGTGACCCTGCGGTGTATTCAGCAAGCACCACAGAAGCACCCGAATTGCAGGGAAAAGCTGCCGCAAACCTGACGAAAACTAACTGCAAAAACCCGGCGAATGCACGCCGACAACCTGCAAAAACCTCTGGATTAACCTGCCGAAAACCACGGAAAAACCAGAGCAGGAGCCGATCGCAGCCGCCGGAAAAAGCCGTCACCGCAGACGAGGCAGTGAATAAATTAGGAAAACAGTTTGCATGTATGTTTGAAAAGTGAAACGCTGTTTGCAAAGAAACTGAGCGAAAATGTCTGAAATTTGCATATGAGGTCCAGGGAATGATAATAAAAAGGGCTGTTACAGAAAAAAATAAGTAAACTTTAAAAAAAAAGAAAAAAATCGGACGTTTTTTAAAAAAAAATCCAGAAAAATGCTTAAAATATCCTAAAAAATCTATAAATAAAGAGACTCTTTACTGCAGAATTTTATAATGAACGGTTTATTAGATATTGGATTAAAACGGGAATATTTTTTTTTTGTATTTAAGTGTTTTTATTTGAAATAAAGTTCACTTAAACATCAACATTTAGGCCACGCAGGGCCAGGATAAGTCTTCAATAACGATAAAGCTTGGCTTACAAAATAGACATTATAAGTGGTCATCTGCTAAAAATACACTCCAAGAAAAGGTTATCTGCGGTTAGCGCGCTGAAATGTAGGGTCATCTGCGAAAAATTTTAATCATCCCCTAGGAGGGAGGTCTCGTCTTGTATATAAACAGCAATAAACGGAAAAACAAAAATCGGCGAAACACATCGGGTATACTTAAAAAGTCATCTGAAATAAAACTGAAAAAATAATAAGAAAAAACTCAGCAGAAAATCAAAAGGCACAGCGTGGGAATACGTAAAGTCGTAAGTAGACAAAGAAAAATAAGAGTACTAATGGAGGAACTCTATCCGAAAAGGACGTTGAGAGGCAATATAGTCCGGGATGTCCAGGCATATCACTGCCTGACTTCAGGTCTATACTTAACCCGGATCCATCGTAGGAGCGGGGGGACCGTTCAGTTCAGAACCATTCACCACTGGGGCTGGAAAAAGACCCATTGAACGTAGCTGGGACCACGCCGCCTCAGGCGTAGTCACCAGGTGTGTCAAATTATCATGATGTATGTACATAGATCCCGCCACCCCCACCTATATTTCACCCCACAGCCCCTCAAAAACGCTGAGATCTCTCGAAATTGACGTCGAGCAATCAATGTCACAAATGGGAGATCATTAAATAAAGATAAGGATATATTCTCAAAAACGATCGGGGCTCGGGCTGCAGGGAGCGACATCAATTGGTGTTTATCAGCCGCCGACCCCGCCACTGCCAGCACATCTCGAGAGGAGTCCACCGGGGCCGTGGCCGCCTTTCTAAGCCGGAGAACTTTCTAAAAACAGGATTGGTCGCGGACTTGATCATCGTAGAAGTAAATTTGTTAATAAATGGCAGAAGGTCGGCGTCAGCAAGCGTCTCCGGGATCCCACGGATACGGATATTCTTCTGGCGATGTCGGATTTCAGCTGCCTCCACCGCTCCCGTAAGCAGCGCGACCTGCGACTGTAACATTTCCACCTGCGGTGTAAGGAGTGTCTGGGTCACTTCGACCTCGTCAACTCGAGCCTCCACAGCCGTCAAACGGTCTGTAACCTGCGTTAGCTCTGCAGACATGGCCGCGAAATCCGCCCTCCATACCGCCTTCATCTCATCCAATGCTTCCCCCAGCAAGCTCCGAACATCCTCCCTCGTAAAGGACAGGCGGTCCGCGCCCATCCGTTTCCCAGGGGCAGCAGGAAGGGAGTCCACAGAATCAAAGTGGTCAGATGGCGTCCCCAGCCGTCGTGCCACTGATGTCTTTGGATCTCCGGCAGTCAACCCCGGTCGACTCGTTACCCCCAACGATCGGGGAGAGTGCCGGGCAGCCACTGAGGTCTCCGACCAAAATGGGTCCTCATCTTCCGCAGAACTTGTTGTGGGAGATAAATATGTGTGGGGCTCGCCCTGCCGCTTTCGTCGGACCTCACCTAGTGCATCACGGATGTCCCGCTGTTGGGTGCCATCTGGCAGCAGAGGCTTCTTCCCGGTCTTCCTCCCCATTGAAGTATCAGTGGACTGACTGTTTAGTCCGAGTAAAATTACAGCGGGGTATACGTCCACCGAAATGGTCGCCGTGCAAAGCGGTCCTCAATCGGTCTCACTCCTCGGGATCTCCCAAGCACTTGGATCCCCACAAACGACGGGCGTACAGGTTGCAAAGTCCGTGTAGGGCAGTACGCGGCAGGCGAGTGGATTAAGAAACTCTGCGGTTTCAAGATGGCCGACCGGAGTAGGCCGCAAATATTGCAAGTGATCGGCTGGATTCTGTTAAAACACCGCTCCTCGTGAGACCGCTTCAGGGGTTCACAAACAGTCCTTATACAGGTTTGGGATCGCCTATGAGGTCGATGGCAGTCGGGGATACAAGCAATCAAGCAAAATCTTCAATGGAGCCCGGCTGCAGGCGTCCTCTCTCCTCGGCTGTTAGCTCCGCCCCCAAAACTGGAATATTTTTAATATTGAAGCCTATGGGATTCTCCTGAATAAACTTGCCGAATTAAACCACTGAATGGCAGGGCATTTCGGGAACCTTTCACTGCTGGTTTTTGTTCTCTGAATAGACTAAGCATTGCTTCTCTATGGGGATTTCACTGCCCTCGAACAGGCACCGTATGTGCAGGCAATTCGCCAGGATTTGGCGAATTGCCTGCTCTTTGGATAGCCGAATGGCCAAGAAAGGTAACCGAACGCTGATTTTCAGCGTTCGGTTACCTTTCTCAAGCAATTCGGATCTCTTTGAATTACCCTGTATGTAAATAAATCAACCCCTTCCTCCCCTTTCCCCTCTTTTTTTTTAAAATATGCAATTTTGAAGTGTATGTAACTTTCGTATGTACATACGCAAATTGCGTATCTCGCGTAATTTGTGTACTTTTCAAACACAAGGTAAGTGACACATGGTCAGAGTGATGGTTTGATGCTGTTGCGCAGCTCAAGCCCAGATCTGCTTTCTATCTGAACGCTGCTACGAGAGCTCTGATAGGCATGATGATGTCAGAACGCAAAGTGAGGTGAGTAGGTGGGGGGCACTCTACAGAGCCTGACCACTTTAATAAGCTAAAGTGGTCAGGGTGCAAAAACGTCTCGTTAAAATGATTTCAAGTGTTGTACAGAGTTTGGGGGAAGGAATGGGACCAAAGGGAGAGGTGGCAGCTCCTGACTGGAGAGAGGGTAACAGGGAGGGTGGGATGGTGGCACTGGACTGCCTCCCCAAGTAAGTATAAAACACCAGTGGTACAATTCCTCCACCCAGTGGCAGTACCCCACATTTCTGCTACTGGGGTAAACTGAATAAAAACAATCTGGTTATGTCTAACATAACCCTACAACTAAATCATACCAAGTAAAGCAGCCCGCACCTCATCTCCAAACAGCTCCGAAATAGCGTCCGAAGTTAATAATGTTTAAGGCTAGGGTCAGAGTGGGGCAGTCGGAACGCGCGTGCAGGCGCACTAAATCACGGCGGCAGTAGCAGCACATAACGGCCAATGACGGCCAATATACGCAGTACGTGCGTACAAAAGTGCGCCGACACCACGCAACCGGCAAATGAACGCATTTTTCTCAGAACGTGAAACCGCTGCTACAGACGTACAGAGTGCGCTGCGGCCGCATGGCAGCGTGTGTGCGTGATTAGGAACGTAGACGCTGCTAGTGTGCGGCCTACATAACGTTCAAACAGCCGGATTTCCTAGAATTGCGTTGGTGAGTACCGCGACTGTGCGACTGTGGTCGTCTGACCACTTAAGCGTATTCCGTGAAAAAATGCGTGCGCACGCATCGACGTACATTTTGACGGTGGCCGCAGAAAATGCGCTCATCTGTCCCTAGCCTAACACCGTCTGTCTCTAAACAGCGTGTGCTATACACAGACCGATTAATCAACCAACCGATTAATCAATAATGAAAATAGTTGTCAAATTTCCTCATTATCTATTAATTGATTAGTTGTTTCAGCCCTAGACTGAGTACTTTAAAGTAAGAATGCTATCGTATGAAAGGATGGGCAGGGCAAAGATGTTATTTTTTTGTTTATTACTCGTTTCGATACTTTGGTGCAGATTTTGGGGCTTGATGACAAAAGACGTATGCTCAGACCTAAGTCAGGCAGTCAGATCGCTAATAAGTATGAATGCTAGGTAATTGTAAAATATAAATAAATAGTTATGTATTTATTTGCAAAGTATTTTACCAGGAAGGATACATTGAGATTTCTCTAGTTTTTAAGTATATATACAGTTGTGTTCAAAATTATTCAACCCCCACTGAAATTGAGTATTTTGGCCAGTTTGACATTGATTTTGATCATTCAGTCATCTAGCTTACAATTAAATCAAAGAGGCACGTGTAGGTCAGACAAATATTAACATAACATTTATAATGAAATAACCACAAATGTCTTTTCTGTGCTCACATCATTATCAGTTTTATTCAACCCCCAAGTGACATTCAATCTTAGTACAACATCCTTTTACAGTTATAACAGCTTTTAAACGTGAAGCATAGCTTGACACAAGTGTCTTGCAGCGATCTACGGGTATCTTCGCCCATTCGTCATGGGCAAAAGCCTCCAGTTCAGTCACATTCTTAGGCTTGCGCACTGCAACTGCTTTCTTTAAGTCCCACCAGAGGTTCTCAATCGGATTTAAATCAGGTGACTGCGATGGGCACTCCAAAATCTTCCAGCCTTTAATCTGCAACCATGCTCTAGTGGACTTGGAGGTATGCTTGGGATCATTGTCCTGTTGAAAGGTCCAACGTCTCCCAAGCCTCAGGTTTGTGACGGACTGCATCACATTGTCATCCAATATCTCCTGGTACTGAAGAGAATTCATGGTACCTTGCACACGCTGAAGCTTCCCTGTACCTGCAGAAGCAAAACAGCCCCAAAGCATGATTGACCCCCCCCGCCATGCTTCACAGTAGGCAAGGTGTTCTTTTCTTCATAGGCCTTGTTCTTCATCCTCCAAACATAGCGTTGATCCATGGGCCCAAACAGTTCTAATTTTGTTTCATCAGAACACTATCCCAAAACTTCTGTGGTTTGTCCACATGACTTTTGGCATACTGCAGTCGACTCTTCTTATTCTTTGGAGACAGCAAGGGTGTGCGCCTGGGAGTTCTGGCATGGAGGCCTTCATTACGCAGTGTGCGCCGTATTGTCTGAGCTGAAACTTCAGTACCACATCTGACAAATCTTTTCTCAGTTCCTCAGCAGTCACACGGGGACTTTTCTCCACTCTACGCTTCAGGTAGCGCACAGCAGTCGAAGTCAGCATCTTCTTTCTGCCACGACCAGGTAGCGTTTCAACAGTGCCCTTTGCCTTGAATTTGCGAATGATGCTTCCTATGGTATCTCTTGGTATGTTTAACATCTTTGCAATCTTCTTTTAGCCATTGCCCTTCCTGTGAAGAGTAATCACCTCTTCTCTTGTCTTCCTGGACCATTCTCTTGACTTCACCATGTTTGTAACCACACCAGTAAATGTCTAGAAGGAGCTGAGTATCACAGTCATTTTAAAACTGCCTAATTGGTGCTTATTATGCTTTATTGCTGCTCCATGACATCCACAGGTGTTTTCAATACCTGATTGAAAACACTTGAATGAACCTCTGTTCTTCAGAGTGGTAGTCATTAAGGGGTTGAATAATTGTGTCAATGAAGAATTCACAAAAGAAACATTTACTACTGTATTACAAAACCAATTGATGTCATTTTAGTTGCATATGGTTCTTTAAAAAGTCCTTGTAGGATTTCATTCTGAATACAATTACAAATGTACACTAAATTCCCTAAAACCCTTTACAGCATTGGGGGTTGAATAATTTTGAACACAACTGTACATACATCTCCAACAATACATGTAAGGCTAGGGTCAGACGAACGCATTTTTCGCGTCGTCCGTGATAAAGTGCGTTCAAACGAATGGACGTATTTTTCCACGGAATACGCGATAGCGGTCATACGATGCGCATCTTCATCCGTGATTTTGTACGGATCATCAATAAAACACTTTTCGTGCCTGGACGTTATGTTGGCCGGACATTAGCAGCGTTTGACGTCTCCTAATCACGCACACACGCCGCTAGCGGACGCAGTGCACTCTGTACGTCAGTACTAGCGGTTTCACGTTCTCGAAAAAATGCGTTTGTTTGCTGCTTGCGTTGCCCGGCCCAACTTTTGTGCGGCCGTACTTTATGTATTGCCCGCCATTTGCTGCTACTACGGCCGTGATAAAGTGCGGCTGCACGCGCGTTCGCACTGCGTTCATCTGACCCCAGCCTTACACCAACAAGTACGTTATTGCCGTGACCTGACACCTCCTGATTTGATTATGATTTTTTTTCACACATCCACTGTGGTTAAATCTAGGCCACGAGCATTCAATCTTTGCAATTATAAATTTGGAAGATTTTGGCAGTCTTCCCCCACTATGCACATTTCCGAATGAATATATGCTCACTCAATGAGGCTAGAGGGGAAAGCATTTGAAACTGCAATGATTGAATGTTGCTTAAATTCAATGTATTGCATATGTACTGAGCCAAAAATAATGCAACTGTAGGTCAATGTGTACACAATTGGCAGTCGTGACTTAGCAGTCATACAAGGTTTACTAAGGCTTAGGAAGTCTGCAGGAGTCAACTATTTGACATACATTGGTCAGAGTCTGTGCAAAAATTTACCTGATATGAAAAAAAAACGACTTTTTTATCACTTTTTTTATTCTATCTACATAAGACAATTCTGCCGGGATTTGAAAAAATCTCTTTCCACATGCTGTAAAAATTGATATTACTATGGCCAAGGAGGCAACTGAAATTTGAAGAAGTCGAGGCAGGTTTGTCCCTGTTGTTGTATCTTGCTTCAAGTCAATGTCTACATAGAGATGAAAGCTCCATGTGTAACTCCACTTTGAATGTGCACCTACAGCAAACTATACAGCACCTACAACCAATTATTCATTGTCACATGTACAAGTGCTATATACAGTATTCTGAATGCCACTTTAGATGCAGTGGTAGATCAGTGGAGACAACGTTTCAGCCACCAAAGATACTTAATGTGTTTTAGGCGTAACCACCCCCCCCCCAAAAAAAAAAAAAACAGCTCTGTATTGTATTCTTGGTTGTGCTTGGCTTTTGTATTCTGAGATTCACCTGGTTTTGAGGACCCTTTATGTGACAGCAGGTTATCTTACCCACACTGGCTGTTCATCTTTAGGTCTACTTATAATTTATAATAAGTGAAGGAGGTCTGACAGGCTTGTGGAAAAAGCTTCAAAATGCTCATTCACCGTGGCTAGGGGTCGGCAACGTCCATCAGTTTACAGCCCGAATCAAGAAAAGCTGCTAAGCATATAAACCCGTTTAGGGTTAAGATACTTTTTATCACAATTGCCTCAAGGTATCAAATAATCTTTCCTTTCTGAGGGCCAACCGATTACAGGCCGCAAGGATGTCTTCCGACATGGCTCAAATGAGCCTTTCCATACAATGGTGTTGTGCTGTGCTCTATAGAAGTAGATATCCTCTATATATTACAATATTTGTGGATTCAGACCTGGAGATTCTTTCCATTTCAGATGATCTTTAGACAAATTAAAACTAAAGCTGGCCTCGTGAACAGGGAATTTCCTCTTACGGTGCCATTTCCTGGCCATTCTGCTATTCAGAGAGCTGGCAGTTTGCCAAATTTTGGTGAACTGCCAGCCATTAAGTTGCCTGTTTGAAGGAAGTGAAATTCCCCATAGAGAAGCAATGGTTAATCTGTTCAGAGAACACCAACAAGCAGTGAAATGTTGCCGAAGTGCCCTGCTTTTTCGGTGGTTTCATTCGGCAGGTTTATTCAGGCGAACCCCAACGGCTTCAATGTTAAAAATATTCCCGTTTTTATTCAATATCTAATAAACCATTTATTATTTTAATCTGCAGTAAAAAGTCTGTTTATTATTTAATTTTTTTTTGGGATCTTTTAGGCATTTTTTGGGATTTTTTCAACATTTTTTTTCCCGTTTATTTATTTATTATTTTAAATAGCGGATTTTCTTTTTTTTGTAACAGAGCTTTTTATTATCATTCATAGGACCTTATATGTAAATTCCAGGAATTTTCGTTGAGTAGCTTTTTTTTGCAAACAACGGTTCAATTTTGACATTTTCAATTATGTTTTTTTTTTTTTTTACCCCGTTCGTCAGCCTGTCAACTTTTTCCAGCAGCTGGTCTGTGCTGTGTTTGGCGGCTCGGCGCCTTTTTTCAGACGTGTTCGGCGTGTTTTTTTGCGACCGTTCGAGTGATCCGATACATCAAATCATATCGGATGCGTTTTTTGGCAAGTGTTCGGCGGGTTGTCAGCGGTTTTGCGGCGGATTTTCAGGTCTTTCCCTGCACTCCGGGGACCCTGCAGGGTGCGGAAATTTGATTCCCCGAAGTGCAGGGAACGGGAGCGCATCGAAATGTGACATTTTGGTACTCTCTGAATAACCCTCTGTGGCTAAAGTTCTATTAAGTGATACAGCTACCTTTTCTGCCAATGCATGGGTTACACCCACATGTTACCACTGTCCTGTTACTCACAGGACAGCGTATCCACTAGGTGAACTAGGCAGTTGCCTGGGGTGCCAGGCCAATGGGGAAGCCAAGCATGAGGCATAGGAACATTTTCCCATGTATTCACATAGCAATGTGAGTGGTTGTGGTGCCATGCACTGCTTGAATGCACTCTGTCTCATTCACTCATGTTCACTGGTCTAGGTAGTACAGAGAGGGAGAGCAGCGCCATCAATGAGCTTGCTTGGTGGAGTCAGGTTGCAATGCCATGCTACAAATTCTCCCTCAGCCTGCTGCTGCCAGACTGAGGCCTGCGCCTCCTCACCATCCATAATAAATGCTGCATGGTGGGAGAGGGAGAGTGCTGTCAGTGTGTGTGTGTTAAGGTGTCAGAGTCTATGTGGGTATCTTGTGAGTTTGATTGTGTCAGAGTCTGTATGTGAAAGAAGTGCAGTATGTGTAGTGAGGGGTATAAGGATCTGTATTTGCATGTGTTGGGGATGTTGTCAGGGTAGGTATTTGTGTATTCTGGGGGTGTCAGATTGTGTCAGGGTGTGTGTGTGTGTGGGTGGAGGTGTCAGGGTCTTCATGTGTGTGTAGAGAGTAGGGCCAGGGACTGTGTGTGTGTGTAGAGAGTAGGGCCTGTGTGTGTATGGGAGGGGGATGTCATGGTCTCTGTGTGTGGGTTCAGGGTCTATTTGTGTGTTTGGGAGGGGGGGTTGTCACTCAGTTCTCTTTCCCTCACAGCTGTCTCTTACCCTGGCAGTATATCGCCCCCAGAAGTGCTTGACAGGGATTTGTTGGTAAGGAATTAATCTTTTTTTTAATTTTTTTTGTAACAAAAACAACTATATATTGTATTTTTTGGCAAAATGCTAACACATGTAGAGGGAGTGATTCCCCGTCAATTGAGTCCACCTGTGCATGTCGGCTGCTGCATGTGAAATATGGCCCATGTTTGTTTTGTTTTAAACGTATTTGAATACAAACTGGATGCTTGCATGTCCCATTCCGTTTTAGTTTTCACCAAACCATGCCAGTAACATGTTTTGCATCACACTTTTTTACCTAAAATGTTGTTTTTTATAACGTTTGACCTGCAATGCAGTAGTTCTGTAGTAGGACCTGAGTGAAAAGTGCTGATTGTATTCTGTGATCCACACTTTCCATAATCATATTAGGTTAAGGAAGGACATGCATTCATGTAGTCTAGAATATTTAAAACACATATTGTTGACTTGTCGGATGACTGTTCATTCTTGGCTGCTATATGAGAGCTGTATCTTTGCCAGTCTGCAATCTGTTTAGCATGTAACCTTTCTATTTGTTTGGTCGCTTGGCTTAGGTCTCCAGTTCTGTTTGCAGAACTGGCAAGATGAATATATTTGGACCCGGTGCCCTGTGAAACATTAAACTGATATAATACTATTTTTTTCTAATATTTTTACAAAACTGACCTTTTTCCATCCTGACCTATATGTGTCTTATAGCACAATGGTGTTGAAGAGAATAATCGCCTCCAATAGTCCGTCCTTTAACCCCTAAGACCCTGTCTTAGGCACACCTTGAGTTAACTCTCCTTCTGCGCAAGGAGAGAGAAAAAATCCTTCAAAGAAAACACACGAGGCATGTATTTTTAGTCTGGCAATTTTCTCTCTGCCTTTTTCAACGTTTCTTGACACATATTTATACCTGTGTCAAGGCGTTGTCTCTTTATTTCATTGGTTAACATTTCAAAACATAACATAGTTCATTGGCCAGTTTCAATACAGGTCTGGTGACACATTTCTGGACAGTCCCGTGGCCCGAGACATGTGATTTCTTGAGACATGCTATCTCTTGAGACATGCTAGCCATCAGCATTTCTTGAGACATCAACATTTCTTGAGACATCAACATTTCTTCATTCCAGAGACATTTACAAACATATTGGGAAGTGAAACTTAATCCTATAATACTGCTGATTATCAATTTATCTTAAAACTATTTCTTATATTTAAACCTTAATTTATCTATTAATATTATAATTCATGGGGTGTTATTTAACTACTTATAGGGTCCTTCTTATAGGTTAGCAGATGGTGGTCTGAGGATTCCTTTTCCTTCAATCCCCTCTTAGAATCATAGTATGATCATACTATTTGATTCTTTCTTTGTTTCATCTATCTACTGTAAGTTAGTATGGGTTGGGGAGCGAGACCCTGTAAAGCTTCGCGAGTATAATTAACAAATCTCTGCTGGTTATAATTTAAATAGTTAATCCAATCTACATTCTTATTAATAGTAACAAGAGGTGCTAGGAATGACTCAAACCCTGCCTTTACCTGATCCCTTGCTTTAAATTCATCAGGGACCCCTCTTGGTACCCCTATAACATCAATATAGACATGCGGATCAAGACTACCTTGTGGGCTTGGGACTTCCCTTTTCCTGCGACGTGAGCTAATATTTGGAATTTCCTCAGGATCCGAAACAATATGAAATCCCATTATGGCCTTAGCTAGGGCACATTCACCTGACCATTGAAGGGGCAGACGCGCCCTAATCTTGAGGTCTCCACATATCCAGTAGAGATCCCCAATCAGAAAAAACTTGATTCTGTAACTTAATACTGTTGATATTGCTATAATTGGCACAATAACCCTCGGGGAAAAAGGTGAGGTTCCTACCTTTTTCTGCTGACCTATAGCAGGTATAGTTCCCTGGGTAAACATGTATCCCTTCTCCTGGTTGTGGGAGGCGTGTTAGTATGGGGTAGCTATTCTTCCAATATTCACATAAACTCTGGCTATCAGTGGTGTTAGTATATAAACTAAGAAAACATTCTTCTACATCTTGCGGAATATTAAAAGGTACAGTGCCTAGATGTGGCCTAGCAGCACCACACACATAACAATTTGTACGGTTATTGTTTAGGGCACTAAATTTTACCCATTCTAGCCAAACATTTACATCTGAAAATCCTGTTTCCATTACTATGCTGTCTTCATAGGTGGGATTGGCTATTGATTTGGTGTTAGGTAGGAGAGGAGGAGGTCTCACTACCTCTCCATATTTCCTGGGTAGGAATGGGTTCTCTTCCTTCTTATAAATGGCCATATCTTGGAGTTTGAACTTGTATCGAGGGAATTTGGTTGTGGCAGTTGCGTATATTCCCATTACATAGACACCCATGTCGGCCTGGGAAGGGTGGTGTATAGTCAGCGTCAATTGTACTGTCTGAGCTCCGCTTCTGATTGAGCACCGCCACCCACCTCTCCCAATCAAAGTCATACGATTTAATAGGCTTTGTCCCTCGGAACTGCGTCGTCGTGCGGCGCTATCTGGTTTATATCCCCATCTGTTAACTACTGCATCAGAGGTACCATATCCCATATTGCCCGTGTCCCACCCCACTGCGCCCCAATAATCACAATTATGTCCCCAGTACTCATCGGTACACATATATATACAGTTGCCTTGTACAGTATCATACTGCAGTAATGGTGGACAATAAAAAAACAACAGTGGCCAGACAATGATGGTTTGGGGTGGGGTTCTTTCTGGTAGGGGGTGTGGACAATAGGGGTTGTGACATATGTTCCGAAGGGGGGGTAAACATATTATTTCAGTCTTTTTCTTCCCCCACATGCGTCTCCATACTCTTCGAAAAGGATCCTTGGTTGTCATCTTCTCCTTGTTGGAAGCCAGGGCTATCTGCCCTCGTGAGTGTCTCTTGGTCCGGGTCCTCTTCCTGATGGAGGCCAAGGCTATTAGCTGCCCCCGTTAGTACCCCTTGTTGAGTCCTTTGTTGAATCCGCTTGACTCGAGAGGGTCCCTTGTTGAATCCAGACTGGGCTGTCCTCTGTCAGTATAGCTGTGCGGGTTACGGCTACCACCGTGGTCTCTGGTCCATAGGCGAAATCCTCTGGTCTTTTTCCTTTCTGTAGCCGCTTTACCAGCACCTTGTCTCCTGGATTAAATGGGTGGGTAGGTTTGTCTGAAAGAAAGGGAGACTTAAATATAACTTCGTCTCTGGTTGTCTCGAGGGTTGAGATCAGCTGCCTAACATATTCATCCCTTATCTGCTCTAAGTCCCCTGTCTCCATTGTTAGCCTACCTGTAGACCATGGTAATAGAAAGGGTCTGCCCATAAGTATCTCGAAGGGGGAGTAGCCTGTGTTCCTATTAACCGCCATTCTGATTTCAGCCAGAATGATGGGATGTACCAATTTCCAATTCTTTAGCTCTTCTGTGGTTGCATATTTTTGTAAGGTACAAAATAATTGGTCCCCATCCATTGTGGGAGGTCGCAAAACCCGGCATTACTAGTTTAGCTATGTCCTGTTGTGCTGCTCGTTTAGCTGCTTGGTCAGCCAGATGATTCCCTTTTGCAATAGGATCTGAGGCTCTGGTGTGTGCTCTACAATGTAACACCGCTATCTGAGAGGGCATAAGAATGCTTGCTAGGAGGTCCGTGACCAGGGTCGAATGGGAAATCTTCTTGCCATCTGCGGCCACAAATCCCCTCTTTTCCCATATCGTCCCATGGTCATGGACCACACCATAAGCATATTTGGAGTCAGTGTATATCGTGACAGGTCTACCCGCATAGAGCCTGCATGCTCGTGTTAATGCAATCAGTTCTGCTGCCTGGGCAGACTGGTAGGGTACAGGCCCTGATTCTAGAACAGTGTCAGGGAGTTGAACCACTGCATAGCCTGCATGATAAGTGTTGTCATTGGGGCGGGTACAGGAGCCGTCAACAAAGACGACATCTGCGTCCGGAACAGGTGTTGACATGAGATCAGGGCGGGGTGCAGTTTCAGACTCAATGGAGAGAGCACAGTCATGTTCGAGTGGGATGGTATCTGAGGATTCTTAAGACCCAGTAAAGCGTTTAGGATTGGTGCTGGACCAGAGACACTTGAACTGTATTCTATGTGCAGTGCAGGGTTGCTTAGCAGTGTGACTTCATATCCACTAAAGCGTTGTGATGACATGTGCTGTGTATGTATGCCCTTAAGTAAAAATAAAACATCATGGGTTGTGTGTAGGTGAGTTTCGTACCCTAATGTGTATTGGCTTGCCATACTAACGGCCATTGCACATGCTGCCAGGGCACGCAAACAGGCCGGCATCCCTTGTACCGTTACTGGCAGAATCTTTGAAAAAAATGCTACGGGGCGCAACCGGCCCCCATGTTCTTGCGTCAGTATCCCGGCCATGGTTTTACAATTGTCCCTTGCAAACAGATGAAATGAAAGTACATAATCAGGGAGGCCTAGCGCGGGGCTTGTCATCATTGCATTCCTGAGAACCTTAAAGGCATTTAACATTTCATTAGACCACGTTATCACATTGGATTGACCCAACAGGGTGGCTTGTCTCAGAATGTTATCGTAGTAGGAGCAGTCAGGGATCCACTGTCTAAATAGTTTATCATGCCTAAGAATGACAGCATGTCCTTCTTAGTTTTCGGGTTGACCAGGCCCGTGACAGACTGGACTCTCTTCTGACTGATGCTCCTTTCCCCCTGTCTGAGAACAAACCCTAAATATTCAACTTGCGTTTGACACCACTGCATTTTTTTAAGGGAGACCTTGTGCCCACATTCCTGTAACCACCTAAGAAGTGATTTACCATCCTCCCGGCAGGCCTCCTCTGATGGACTGCATACGAGGAGATCATCCACGTATTGCAGCAGGACAGAACCATGGCCGGGGTGCCAGGATTTCAGAGTGGCCTGCAGTACAATACTGTAGACCACCGGGGCGTCAACGTACCCCTGAGATAACCTTTTCCATGTAAATTGGGTGCCTTCAAATGTGAATGCGAACAGTAATGCCGTTTCCGGATGTACAGGGATGCTAAAAAAATGCATTCTTGAGATCAATCACAGAATAATGTGTATATGTCGCTGGTATTGATGACAGAAGTGACGTGACATCTGGGACAATTGGCGCAATTAGAATCACTAGGGAATTAACTGCGCGCAAGTCTTGAACGAACCTGACAGTCCCGTCAGCTTTGTTCACAGGGTTGATTGGGGTGCTGTATGGGGACACTACTGATTGTAAAATACCGTCGTGTAGGAATTGGTCAATCATGGGGCGCAATCCGTCCTCCTTTTCTTTGGACAATGTTTAAAAATTCTATTAATATCTTCTATTTCTATAGCCTTTTTGAGCAATTTATCCCCACGGTCATAAATGGATAATGGGTTTTGTTGGTGTTATTCTCATATCTTAAGAGCTTATTAATGGCGATCCTTTGTTATATGCGAGTGGCCATAATAACGAAAGCCAGTATATATTCTTCTAGAAGGAAGGGGGAGTTCCTAGTGGCGCAACAGTTTTATACGGCAGATTTCAATGTCGTACCTTGAATCAACAGATGCATATATATCTATATGGTTCACAATCATGCAACTTCACTAGTGCAAATATGCACTAGTGAAGTTGCATGATTGTGAACCATATAGATATATATGCATCTGTTGATTCAAGGTACGACATTGAAATCTGCCGTATAAAACTGTTGCGCCACTAGGAACCTCCCCCCTTCCTTCTCTAATATCTGCACACCCATTCGAGAATCTGTGCCCTTTCCTAGACGGCAGCAAAACCAAATTAGCACCCATACCTAGACAAGAGCGCCCATACCGACCTTCACTTCTAGTATATATTCTTCTGCCTTTTTTTTTTTTCTTTTACTTCCTCTTTTTTTTTTTTTTTATCTTTGGATGTGGATGGGGCCGAAGGTTTCAAATCCTCCATTGCCCCCACCGCACCCAAGACCTCTGTATCAGTAAAGGGAGGGATATATGGATTGTCTATAAAACGGAGGGGGTCGTGGTTCCCAGCTGGCACGGGGTATTTCTTGTTTATTCCGTGGTATACTCTGTTCTATTTTATGCAGTCTGGCGCTGTCAGAGGACAATGGGGTCCCTCTTCTACATTGTTTACTTTGCCTGTTAAACTAGTATTCTGTCACCATTTAACCATTGTCCCCCCTCCCCAATTTCATGTACTGCATGTCCCACTGAGGGTCTCCCTGATAATAGGGCCATGCCTCGGTGTCGTCGAGACATAATCCTTTCACTATATCCATATAGAATGGGCTGTGGTCTCCCTGTCTGAGGAAAGGATCACAACTCCCACTGCTTCTGTCCATCCCGCTAGATTATCTATCCATGGGTTAATTAAATAGCAATCTGTGCCCCCTACTCGTGCTACATAATCTTTACAAAACTCTCCTATTTTCGGTAAGGGATATTCTTTAACCTTGCTACTTTGAATACCCATGGTTAGTTGTACAATTGAATAATCAGGCAGGTAAAATAGAGAAAGAAAGAAAAAAGAGAGGCTCTTCACAGTGCTCGAAAAGAAAAACAACTTAAATTCTTACTATATATATATATATATATATATCTATCTCTATGCTACATGGATCAACAAAAAAAAAAAAACTAATTTAAGGATAAGTAATAAAAACTTATTTAGTGAATCCTCCCCTAATCTCGAGAATCAAACTTCTAATCTTTTGCTTTTTATTTTGTAGTTATATAATTCCCTCATATCATAAACAAAAATTTATAAACCACAATCCATCAGTATACAAAAACCAGCCTCACAATATATGCATCTCCGGCTAGCAACCGCATACATGACCAACATCATCCACCCCATCAGTCAGCAACTAACACACAAATGGCCAACAAACACCTCTGCCCAATACAACATGCACCTCACAGCAAACAATGTCCAACCAGTCAGCTCTTATATACACATATATATATACACAGTACCATCAGTATACAATGGGGCAAAAGTTTGCCTTACCTTACAGATTTTCCTGCCACCCAATTATCTTATCACTCTATAATAATATATACTTTAACAATATATACATATATATACATATAATTTACTCTATTATCACAACTGAGGGACGTCTGTCTTACCTTACAGATCGTTCAACAGTGAATCTTAACACTCTAATATTCTTATACTCTAATATTCTTATACTCTATACATTTTATGAGGGTTAACGCAAGGTGTGATCAATTGGACATATAATGTCCCTTTTATGAGTGTGGTCCCTGACCTACTCCTTTAAATAAACGGCCCCTGGCAACGTTTTCTTTTAATTTGTAATAAACGGCCCCTGGCAACGTTTCCTTTTAATTTGTATCCCTGATACACTATAGGACATGGACAACTAATTTTAGTTCGAGATAAACGTTGTCATTGCCCTCGTCCAGACAAGACAATATACTCACCAGGACGAGGGGTGACCGTTCATGTTGGCAGTGCCTCCAGATTGAAGAGAATAATCGCCTCCAATAGTCCGTCCTTTAACCCCTAAGACCCTGTCTTAGGCACACCTTGAGTTAACTCTCCTTCTGCGCAGGGAGAGAGAAAAAATCCTTCAAAGAAAACACACAAGGCATGTATTTTTAGTCTGGCAATTTTCTCTCTGCCTTTTTCAACGTTTCTTGACACATATTTATACCTGTGTCAAGGCGTTGTCTCTTTATTTCATTGGTTAACATTTCAAAACATTACATAGTTCATTGGCCAGTTTCAATACAGGTCTGGTGACACATTTCTGGACAGTCCCGTGGCCCGAGACATGTGATTTCTTGAGACATGCTATCTCTTGAGACATGCTAGCCATCAGCATTTCTTGAGACATCAACATTTCTTGAGACATCAACATTTCTTCATTCCAGAGACATTTACAAACCTATTGGGAAGTGAAACTTAATCCTATAATACTGCTGATTATCAATTTATCTTAAAACTATTTCTTATATTTAAACCTTAATTTATCTATTAATATTATAATTCATGGGGTGTTATTTAACTACTTATAGGGTCCTTCTTATAGGTTAACAGATGGTGGTCTGAGGATTCCTTTTCCTTCAGGTGTCCTGTCTGTCCGTCTGACCCCTCTTACAACTCCATTGCATATGACTTCCTACACTGTCTGGGACTGGTCTGTCAAAATGGTTTTGTCAGCAAAAGACATGTGGATAAGATATTCCCAGTAGTTCACCATCAATAATATCCTTTTTTGTGATTAATTTGTTAGGAAGGATAAAGCATAAGTAAAAATAATTATTCCTTTGACAATGTCTTTTATTATGGTGAGAAAGGATATGTGGTCGAGAAAATGAGAAAGGAATTGTAGATTTTGTATGTGAAAAACAACAGTAATGGGGTAAAAGACAAAGGGCACAATTCCATAGTTGACGCTAACAGGGAGATTTTAAGCAGGTCTCCATGTTAACATCCTATTCCGGGGAAAGCACTATCTTAGCACCTCACCCCAGAATGCAGCTCTACCCTCCTTGATACCTGCAGTAGCACTTCCGTACCGCCGCGAGTTTCAGCTTCTGGAGTTCATAGGACTCCGTGGAGGCTTCCGCGCCGCAAGATCGCGTAACACCACAGAGTGATTGCGGAGGACGACTAGGAACTGTTTGTTTCCAGTCTCACTCTGCTTCCGGTGAGAAGTGGCAGATTGAGCCAACCTTTTCGCTGTGAGAAGAGAGGTGAGTATGGGATTTTTAGAATTTTTTTTAGAACGTGTTAAATGATTTTGCGTTTGCAGAATTATTTAGCACCAGCTTTTAGGAGTGATTAAAACTTTGGCTTTTGTGTCCCAACGGTAAATTACGACTGTAGCATCAAGATTGAAATATCGATTACACGCAACATTAGCATCAACTATGGAATAGAGCCCAAAGTGTTTGTGGGCATATTGGTTCATGGAGATGTGAGGGAAAATTCAATGTTTCATTGAGGTAGAGGAAGAGATTTGGCTGTTGAGAGGTCAAGATCGTTGTGTAGTAGATATGAAGGATGTGTGTAACTATACTATGAGCCTTTTTCATATATCAAGTTCCAGTTGCCCTCTGGTCCTCAAGTACCCCTAACAGGTCATGTTTTCCAGATATCTGAAGCACAGCTTAGGTGATATGATTTGCTGCTCAGTGATTGCAGGATTCAGTCTGCATTTCCCCAAGGTAATCCTTAAAATCTGGCCCGTTTGGGGGATCTGATGACCGGGGGTTGGGAACCACTGAATTAGACATAACCAGTTTGTTTCTAATACATGGTCCCTGTGGTACTCCCCTCGGTGGAGAAGCAGTAGCTTATGTGTTTTATCCTTTCTTAGAGCTGAAGTCCTATGCCACCACCCCACCCTCTATGCCTTTTGCTCTACGGTCTGGAGCTGCCACCTCTCCCTTTGGTTCCTTCTCCAAAACTCCCTCCCTCCACTTTCTGCTACCCTTGGGTCCAGTCCTTTGCCCAAACTCACTCCCACCTCCGGTTCTCCCGCCTCCTTTCAGGTTTTCATGAAATAATTTTAAATACACAAAAAGATGTATAAGATGTATATTTGATTCTGAATAATGGAAAAAAGAATTGGACAATTAAGCGATTATGAAAATAATCGATCGTTGCAGCCCTAGTGAACACATATAGGTGCGCAGATAAATTGATAGATGGGTAGGTAGATAAATAGATGAGTGAGTAGATGCATGGATAGATGGATGGGTAGGCAAATGGATGGATGCCGGAGTAGATAGAGCGAGTACTGGATTAAAAACTCATCATAATATCCTAATCATCCACCATTGAGAATACCTTTGTCCTATCCCTTTCTTGGTTTAGAGGTTCTCTTGGCCTATTTATTGGCATGGGCTCCAGCTCTTGATCAAAGAGGTAAAAATTATTATTTTTTTTTAGAAAATTTTAGTTTAAAAAGTAAACCATAGATTTTCTCTTATCTGCCAGATTATACTCACATGTATCTTGGTACATATAAAACAAGGTATATACATCCTTGAATTTGTACAGGGTTGTAGGCTATTTATGGAAGTTACAAGTATATACATATTGGGAGGATTAAGGTTCTTGAGCAAAAACAAGTAGACATCCAATAACTCTCTGCTTGTCTTTCCTACTGGCTGGCAAACCAGACACCTACATGTATTGGCGATTTTGCCTCTGATTAAGACTGTTTTCATCATCACCACAAATGACCTGCCTGTATTCTTTTTCTTATCCCCGCCCTCGTTGATGCTCTGCAGCGTTACGAATCATCCAAACTGCTAAAAACCAAACACAATAACAGGTTTACTGCCTGGTTACTAAGCATTAGCATCAGCGCTTTGACAAATTACGATTTTGCTGATTAAACCAGAAGAAACGCATATATTCTACTAATTCCCACTTTTCAAGTAGCAGTGATTCCTGTAGAGGAAATATATCTGCAGATTATAGGTTGCTTTATGAGATCAGTCTCCATATGAGCCAAGAAAAAAAAGGTTTTGACAGCAATTGCCCACTTAGGGGCAGATCCGCTTCACAGTGCACTTGATAATCTGATTTTGCCACATCCACAGTGAAGCCCAGGAAACCAAAGGGTACCAGCACTCATGGGCTCTGGTGAAGTGTCTTTACTGGATGCCTTTTTACACTAGAATAACAGAAACCTAGAAAAAAAACTGTATGGACAGGCAGAGGGCTGGTAAAGGAAAGAGAGGGGTCTCCGAGAGAAATGGGAGAAAGTGATATCCTTTGTATTTCTTGATTTCTCTTCATTTAGTGGTGCTCTCAGGTAGGGGTTACTAAGAATCCTGCTGGAGATGTTCACATCATTTGTTTAAATCACACAGGAAGGTTATTATCCTACTTAATGCGATATTTCCCCAACAATTTTAAGGGGAAATTCTGGCTAATAAAGTATATATATAAATAATTTAGTTTTAATGTTTTTGTTTCCACAGAAGACGATACGTCTAAAATTATGCTTGCATCCTGTGTCCTGGCATTGCGCCACTATAAAATCAAAACATATCCCAGTTCGCCTGCATATTGGCAGGGAGAGTAGTTATTTGGCACAATCCCTGATCGCACGCAGACGGAGAATGACAGATCGACTTTCACAGGTGCCATGATGCCAGCGGCTTTACACGAGCCCTGCTGTTTGCTTCCAGCACGTGGCGGCCGTGGGCTGCGCACACAGTAGATACTGAACTCAAACCAATAGCAACCATCCGGAACCGGCTACAGACAAGGTTACACCGGTACCACCAGTCAGAATGGTATTATTTATTCCCAGTCTAAATTTCCATAGAAGTAATGGAAGTACTGTGATTTTGTAAACTTATACAATGGGTACATTGAAACCTTGCATGTCAATACAATAATAACAATTAAGGGGCGACATGTTTACTTATCCAGTAAGTGTGATGTGGTGAGGGCTAAAATAACCATCCAGATCTTTGTGATCTACTTGGGATAGATACAGCCGGAGGGCCATGAGGGTCACTCTGGTCGCGGCAGCAAGAGAACAGCTCCAGATTGTTTATCACTGGCTCTGTGTAGCATGTCCCTTGCTGGCGCTGAGGAACAGGCTGGCATACCGGGAGGAATGAGGACAAGGGAATGGACACAGACATGACTTGAAAAGCATAAGTCAGAAATACCAGCTCAAGATGAAAATAAAAAAAGAGTTTAGTAGAACTTGTTCTTCGCATTCTGCCAGTTAATTTACAGTAACCTGCTGCTATGACCGAGTCCAGGCTTTCTTGTTTAATGGATCCAGTCTTTAGCTTAAAAAATCAGATGGATTAGAGCTCAACATTTGTACCCAACACATTTGCACACCACACCATTGTTTTCTAGATCAGTCAAGCCACTATAGGGCCACAATGCCACCGACAGTTAGTGCACCCAGTATTCTGAGGCTGGCAACACACACACCATGGCTTTTTTCTGTATTAAATATGGCACATATTTACTTGCCTATTTGTTTTAGACATCGGACATCTTCGTGGCACTGCTGCAAGCCTAGTAATAGTGAACTCCTGCCTGGGGCTGCAAGCTTCTCTAGTAGCCTATTATCCATCTCGCTCGTTTACTCAGAACCAAAACATAAGACTGTAAGCTGCCCCATTTCTTCAAGCCATTACCTTTTTTTTTTGTTTTTTTGTCTCTTGCCCCTTATTCGCAAACATTTATTTTTTTATATTCAAAATTTGTTTAACAGATGCAAGTAAACATATATCATGCAATTCCAAGTATGAAATAACAAAACAGCAGGTAGTCAATCAGAAGGACTCTGAGTCGAGCATATCAGTAGAACTGAACACAAGCGTATACAGTAAGCCCGCAACAATGCATTACCAATTACTGCCCCCATGTCGTTCGTCAACGCGATGGGGCAGAGGTAATAAGGTGAGAGGGCAATTTAATAAAAATTAGTGCTAGAAAGGAACAGAAGAAATAAGGAGAGTGTGCAACGAGGTAAAAAGTAATCATGAGACAAAGGGATAGGGACAAGATCGCCAAGAGTAGGAAGAGAAAAGTGAGAAGGCACCAGGAGGTGTGTGGATAAAGGGGAGAGCACAGGGAACGATATAAGGTACAGGAAATAAGTAGAACAACAAGGAAATCACAGAAGGGAGAGAGAGGAGAAGAATGATCAGGGAGAAGTTAGTGGAGAAGAGAGAAGGAAAAAAAAAGAGGAGGAGGCAAAATCAGCCATCAGTCGGGGGGGGGCAAGGAAAGGGACACAGACATCTCACCCTCCACCCCCAGGTCAGCAAAGTCGAGGAGGGGTTCAATCTCCCCTAATCAAGCCAGAAAGTCCGGAATAGCGCACAGTTACGCACCCAGCAGCCACAGGATACCCACTCCGCAAGCCACCCGGGATCCCGTCCCATGCCTATACGAGAACTAACCGTCCGAGGGGGTTAATGCTAACACCTCCCCAGGTACAGATGATGACGCCGGTGGCACTTCCCCGTCGAGGTAACGTCGAAAATCGGTCAAAGCGACGAACTGCGTCCAGTAAAACCATGTGAGCAGAAAGGCCTGGAGTTTACCCTCATGTGCAGCAATCCGGTTCTCCATGTGGTATATCTCGTCCACCTGAGACACCCATTCACGGAGGGAAGGTACAGACTGAAGCTTCCAATGTCTCGGAATCAGGTGCCGCACTGCCAGAAGAAGGCGGAACGCCACTGTTTTCCTAAAATCTAACAACCGGCATATCTGTGAGCATCAGTAAGTATGTCTTGGGCAAGTGGACCAAAGCCAGTTCCGTCACTTCCCGTACTGCATCCCCGATCCGCTTCCAGTACGCCTGCAGCGGCAAGCATGACCACCAAATATGGAGGTACGACCCCAACTCTTTACCACATCTCCAGCAGTTAGGATCAGTAGACCTAATACATTGAAATAGGTGGAGCGGGGTACAGTACCATCGTACCAGGATTTTATAGGACGTTTCATGGTATTGCATCGCCCTCGTGCCCTGATGGATCAGGGAGAGAATCCCTGTCCACTCTGCCTCCGAGATCGTTATGTGCAAATCCGTCTCCCAACGCCCCATGAATTGTGGTGGTTCTGTATTTTGAGATTGAAGTAGCGAATAGAGCGTGGAGATGCCATGCGCCAATGGGAGGCCATGAGAGCAAAAATGTTAGAATGGCAAAAGTGCCCTGGTAAGGTTATGACCTCCAGAAAGAGAACCCAGAAAATGATGGATCTGCATAAAATTAAATCGGTCCAAAGTCAAAGGGGGCAGGTCCGGTTTGGGCCCAAGGGCCTGCAGAGTGGGAATATGAGCCACCTGTAGGGCACGCAACCGACCATCATCCTAAAGTTGACGAAGCAAGATCGACCGAACTCCCGGTGAGAAAAGCAAGTTCGAGGTTAGCGGCAGGAGAGGTGAGAGGCCAGAGGATAGGGCGTGTGAAAATCGTAACCTGTCCCACTGACGCAACGTGGTCCCAAGCAATGGGTGGCTGCGGGCCGCTCTACCTATCCAAGATATGAACTTAGTGTTCCACGCCTCCAGATCCGTGCCGAGAGTTCCCAAAAGAGCCTGATAATTAAGTGCGTAAAGGTCCTCTAGCGCCGGCGTAAGCCATACCCCCAGGTATTTCATCTTCATCCTACACCAACGAAAGGAAAAAGCACCTTGCAACCCCACCGCCTCCACATGCGGCACGGAGACATTGAGGATCTCAGCTTTCCCCATGAAGATTTTCAAGCCTGCCAGACTGCCAAACTTCGTAAAAGCGGCAACTACTGCCGGTAGAGAACATGTCGCCTCAGTTAGGAAAAACAACAGATCATCTGCATACGCAGAGACCTTGTGCGAATGAGATTTCCCTTGCAGCCCCTTAATCGCTGGGTCACGCCTCATCGCCTCCAAGAAAGGTTCCAGCGAGAGGGCAAAGAGAAGGGGCGATAGAGGGCAGCCCTGCTGAGTTACATAGTTACATAGTTATATAGGCTGAAAAAAGACATGCGTCCATCGGGTTCAGCCTCTCCCACATAACCTACTGCTGTTGATCCAAAAGAAGGTAAAAAACCCAGTCTGAAATGCTTGCCAATATGCAACATACTGGGAAAAAATTCCTTCTTGACCCCAGAATGGCAGTCAGATTTCTCCTTGGATCAAGAAGCTTTTACCCACATATTAAATATTATAACCCTTAATATTTTGTGTCTGCAGGAAGTCATCCAGTCGTTTTTTAAAAGTCTGTACAGACTCTGACCCAACCACCTCAACAGGCAGAGAATTCCACAGCTAGAGTACCGTTAGAGATCTTGAAACTGTCGGTGAGAGCCCCGTTGACCTTGATCCTTGCAGTGGGTGTCACGTATAGCGCCTGCATCCACGTCATGAAACTCGGACCCAGCCCCAGGCTCCTCAATGTTCGAAAAAGGAAAGGCCATCTCACCCGGTCAAACGCCTTCTCCACGTCCATAGAGTGCAGGAGAAGGCATTCGCCGGGCAGCCGCTATGGCATTGAGAGCCCTTTGGGTGCCATCGCGGGCCTCCCAACCAGGCATGAATCCGACTTGGTCAGTATGGACCAGCCGCGGGAGGTATGGCTGAAGGCAATCTGCCAAGATACGTGCCAGGAGTTTGATGTCGCTGTTGAGGAGTGAGATAGGCCTGTAACTAGCGCATTCCACCGGGTCCTTTCCCGGTTTGGGTAACACCGCGATGGTCACACTCAAAGTATGTGTGTGAAAAGGTGTCCGCGCCGTAATAGCATTAAAAGTCGACAACCAGGGAGAGAGTAAATGGTCACGAAATTCTTTATAATACTCCACAGGGAGCCCATCTGGTCCCGGGCTCTTCCCATTCTTGGAAGATTTGAGCGCGGCAGATAACTCCTGTGTAGTGATCGGTGCGTCCAAGAGCTCTGTCTCTTCAGTCCGCAGCCGGGTGCGTAGATTAGCAGTAACATAGTCCCAGATGTCAGTCACGTGTGTAGTCGTGGAAGATCCCTCATCCACATTATATAATGAGGCATAATATTTGTGGAAAGCTTCCGAGATTTCCTCCGGTCGTAAGGTGACATCACCCCCCCGTCTCCTAATTTTCTGTATATAGGCCAACCGCCGTTGCTTGCGCAACATGCGGGTCAGCAATCTCCCAGGACGGTTTTCATGCAAGGTATAGAAGCATTTTGTGCGAGCGGCATCTTGTCTGAGCTGAAAAGAAAGCAGCTCCTTCAGCGACCGTCGCGCCGTTAATAATTCTTGCTGTACCTCCGCGTCCGCGTTTCCCTCTCCTTGTAATTCCAGGGAGTGAATGTCTTCCAAGAGTGCCACGTGCCGCTCCTCCCTATCTTTCTTCAGCGCCGTGCCTTTGCTAATTAAGTGACCCCGGACCACCGTCTTGTGGGCTTCCCACATAACAGGACCCCCCACCCATCCCTTAAGAGTAGGCAAGAACACAGACTTATATCAGGCCATCCTGGCACCCAGCATCCCACCTCCCGAGCAACAATCCCCGGGACAGCCAAGGCGATCCACCCGGTCGCAGCCCCGCAATCAGGTCTCCCCGAGCAAAAAGGTTAAGGACAACTCAAGCAATGCAGCGAAAAAACATTAAAGCCCGCCACCCACGTCCTCAAGGAGAGCAGGACTGTCCAATGAAGTCGCCATCGGCCCAGGTCCCGCCATACCGGACACAAAAAATAAAGAGAAAAAAAAAGAGAGGGGGAGAAAACCCCCACAGCTACAAAGCGGGGTGAAAAGGGTCCCTCTACCGTCCCGCTGTGCCCAGAGGCAGATGCGGAGAGTCAGTTACACCTGGCGGAGTGGGGAAGAAATATGACTGCCATTTCCACAGTATGAGAAACGGGAGATGGGGGAGAATGCGTGCAGCCACAGGCCTCAGGCGTCGCTTTTCCTGCAACACGGCTTCCACCGGTAGATTAGCCGCCCGAGTCGGTGAGGATCAAAGCCGTCGTCTGTTCCCGGACATCCATCTCTTCCTCCGGTGCATGCCCTCCGTTGGATGTGCAGCAGCGCGGGAGTCAGTGTCAAGCAATGCCCAGTCGGAGATCTGCAGCTCTGGTAGGTCGACTGCTGCCAAGAAGTTCGGTACATCCAAAACGGTGCGGATAGAAGCAGACACGTCCTCCGAAGTGGCCAGCCGAGCGAACGGGAAGGACCAGCGGTAGGGTACCCCCCTGGGAGCTAAGCAGCGTGGTTAAGGGGCGCAGAGCCCTGCGTGCTTGCAGAGTCTGGGCAAAGTCCGGGTATATTTCAAGGCGTCCCCTCCGAGCTCCCACACCCCCCTGGCGCGAGCCGCTGACATAATGGCTTGCTCAAGTCGATAATCTGCCAGGTGACCGATGACATCTCTCGGCAGGGCACCATCCGCAGGGTGAGACCGTAAGGTACGGTGCACCCTGTCAAAGCTGTTATAGCGTAGTGCACGGTCTGCCAATATAGTGTTGAAAATCTGGGCCAGACAAGAATCTAGGTCGGTCACTGACTCTCGAAGGCGCTTCACGCGGATGTTATTCCGGCGGGACCTGTTCTAACCAGCGCCATACCTCTGGAACCACTGAAGAAGATTGAATGTTGTCCTGCATCTGTGAGAGTCCGGGTGGTGCTGATTCCCGGGGAGCAGCCACCTCCAGCGCCGACACGCAGTCTGCGAGGGCACCTAGGTCCGTGCGCATTGTTGAAATGTCCTGCTGCAGGGTCTCCTGAACCGCTTCAAGCAGCGATTGGACGTAGTCCCGGGTGGGCAGGCCGGCGATAAGCTCAGCCACCCGATCAGATGCCGTTGGTTCGTGGCCTACTTGAGGCACCTCTGGCACGCGGGAAGGCCGCGGTTCTGGCTGTTGTGAAGCGGGAGCCTGGAGGAACGAATCCAGGGGGCCAACTAAAGGCGTCCGAGGGGTCTCCATCGTGCCAGGACCATTCAACACTCGTTTGGTGTGGCCCATGATGGGTGATCTCCATGAATGCTAATGAAAAGCGTGGTGGTGGCATGGAGCTGGTCTCCTAACCGTCCATCTTAGTTGCCGTCCAGGCCACGCCCCCGCCATCACTTTCTATGCTTTTCTATACTGCCAGAACACACAATTTTCTGGCAATATTTACACTTTCTTAGGCACCACAACTGCTAGTTATATGTCATACCCTTTGTAGCCAGGGGTTAAGTCCCAGAAAATTAAGGCCCCTATTCCAAACTTTCTCCGTAACAGGTAGCAAACTATAACCTATAACCTTAAAAGGCTTTCTATTATTGATCCTATTCAGACTGAGCTGCTGTATTAATGGCTCTAATCTGAATATTTGGAGACCTGCTTGTTGATAACTGCAAGGCCGCTGCCTCTCATCATCTCCTGGAGTCCATAGAACTCATTGAAGTGAAGTGCGACCCTCTATAAGCTCACTTATGCGTGGCCGATCCCGATTCACAGAAATGCAATGGCAGGACAATGACAGCCGTGGATGGTACACAAGATTACAGTCTAAAACAGCAGATAATGGGGCAGTGTTTGCCGGACAAAGCAAATTAACAAAAATGCTCAAATATACAGCAGATATCAACAGATACACATGGACCATAACAATGGACCGATAGACAATAACATTATTCATACATAACACAAATTACACAAACACTCTACACAAGAGAGGCCCATGTACCCCAAATCCAAAGTGATGCACGTCACAGATGCGTTTGGCAGTCTGTTCAGGGGTCGTCGGCTGCATTCGGCGGATCCCTTCGGCGCAGTTTGGGGACCCTGCTGTGAATGCTGAATTCACCGTAGGGTCGTCAAATTGCCCTCGCCGAAGCACTGATTGAGAGAAGACTGAAATTTCAGTGCTCGCTGAATAACCCCCTTAGTGAAGAGACCCTATATTCTTCTATTACCATGTTTTCACATATAATCTTACAAGAACTGTTTGCTTGCCATAACTTTATGTTTTTTAGCTATTATTTTGATTTAGTAACTTCACTTTATATACGTCAAGTTTATTTCCAAATATAATTTGCTGGGATTTCTGGTCTTTCTATGTGTCACACACTCTGAGTGATGAATAAAAAAAGTGTAGATAGAAGTTAATAGTCGAATATACGCAATATCGAAAGACTATACTTGTAAACAGAATATTATATGCAACCCTAATTGGTATGACTGCCCTAGGTGACCAGTAGGTGGCAATATGCTTATTTGAGCAAATTGATGTGAATTTACAAGGCTTAAAATGAGTGTTCTCTCCTAAAAGTTTTGGAGTGTTAAACTATGGAAAAGTACTAAAATTCAAGACTAAAAGATTATAAATATAGCATTACTTACTAGCCCTGCTTTCAAATTACTCTCCATCCAGGCCACCATCTGGGGGTGATGGCCCATGATCCCTAATGTTGTCCAGGGGGCCTGGGCTCCTCCATGCCACCACTGGTGGGTCGCAGCATATGGTGATCATCAGGGCAGCCACATTAGGCTGAACCAACACTTTGCTTTTCAATACAATGCTGATTCCTGGGTGGTCCAGTGGACGAGTAGTGGGATTTGTTTCTTTACCCTGGTTGTGAATCAGATAGTAGAGTGTACTCCTACGCCTCGGTCACACGGGCGTAGAGGGAACATCCGTGAGAACAGGCATTCTCTCCAATCAGACGCCTGCGTAGCCACCTCGCTGAGTGCACGTTAATGCAGTCAGCCCTACAGAGTATGGAGGACTGCGCTTTGTAGGCCCATCGAATGTCCGTTGTAGCGTTTTGATGGAGAGGGTTTCAGCACGTCTGGTGTAATGTGTGATACTATTATGCACGTTGAACCGTGTGGCCCTCCCAGTCGAGCCTTCATCACGCTACGACAGACTCCTGGAGGAGGGGTCACTACAGACGCACTCAGTGCTCTGCGTGTGACTGCAGCCTTACAGGACATCAGTGACCACCGCCCCCTACCAGTGAGCAGTATGTATCTTTCAACTGATGAAGGTGCAGACCACACTGCACCCCCACTGGACAACCAGGAAATGTTAACCCTTCACTGGACAACCAGGAATTTAGTCCTCTTGCTACATAAACGTAATTAGGAGAAGTGATAAAATGACTTTATTATTCTAATCTAATGAAAACAGTGACATGAAATAAAGTAAAAACCCACCACTTATACTCACACACATACATATTACACACACATTACTAACACACTCTTAAAATCCCCATTACACACTCATGATACATATCACATATATCACACTTTACATGTATTACTTATGCATCACAAACAGATAATCCACGTGACACTCTTCATACTACACACAAATTACACATTTTATGCACACATAATACACAATCAAATATTACAAATCACTAATTAATCAATACATACATTTCAAACACTTACAGGGTTATTCAAAGAGATCCAAATTGTGTCCAAAAGGTAACTGAACACTGAAATTCAGCGTACGGTTACCTTTCCTGGCCATTTGGCTATTCAGAGAGCAGGCAGTTCGCCAAATCTTGCCTGCACATGCGGTGCCTGTTCGTTGCCTGTTTGAGGACAGTGAAATCCCCATAGAGAAGCAATGCTTTGTCCATTCAGAGAACACAAAACAGAAGGGAAAAGTTGCTGAAATGCCCTGCTGTTTGGTGGTCTCATTCGACAGATTTATTCAGTTGAATCCCATAGGCTTCAATGTTAAAAATATTCCCGTTTTAATTCAATATCTAATAAACCGTTTAATATTATATTCTGGAAGAAAAACACCTCTGGAGTGTTAAGAGTGTTTGGCGCTATAATTAATATATAGTAGCTGGTCCATTGAAAACAATTATTCACAATTGTGCAGCTCACCACCAGGTGTGTCTCTCACCCATATAAGTCTAAAATAAATACAAACGAATTTGTTGGGAGTGCAATAGGATATGGCAGGGGTCAGCAACCTTGGCTCCCTGAGGTTTTGGGAACTACATCTCCCAGGATGCTCAGTCACCCATAAGGCTGACTGAGCCACATGGGAAATGTAGTTCCCAAAACATCAGGGAGCCAAGGTTGCTGACCCCTGGGATATGGAATAGATGTTTTCTTCCACAAGTTGATCTGATATTGATTGTAATCAGCAATATACTCTAGAATATATAAAAAATACAAAATAATCGCGCAATATTGTCACATACAGATGATAGATTTGGAATGTGTATATAGAACCACTCACAAACAGAGAGCCTACTGGCTCGTGGATATACGCAGATAAGCCTCTAAGGGGGGCTTTGTCCCATCAAGCGATTCACAGGGTCTAGTTGATCGTGTACCAACAGTCTGTTATCACAGGAAAATTCTCTCAAAAAGAAATGGAGATAGACATAGCACAAAATCTTTCATATAGGGAGTATATATCACCATAAGTCGAATTACTCACGTGATCCTGAGCCTCCCTTACGAGTGTCTCAGTATGTAAGCCTTGGACCACTTTGACTCCACGGGGGGTCCTACCCCTAACCGGTACTTTTCAAGAAAATGAAGTCTTCCGAGATGGATTTATAAAAAGCTTTAATAAAGATAAAATACAGAAAAAATCGTAATTAAAAGTAATTTCTTTTATTTTCTTTTATTTACTTTTAATTACGATTTTTTTCTCGGAAGACTTCATCTCGGAAGACTTCATTCTCTTGAAAAGTACCGGTTAGGGGTAGGACCCCCCGTGGAGTCAAAGTAATATTATATTCTGCCGTAAAAAGTCTCTTTATTTATAGATTTTTTAGGAGCTGTTAGACTTTTTTTGGCAAAAAAAAATCCTGTTTTTTTTAAATCATTTTTTTCTTTTTTCTGTAACTGCCCTTTTTATTATCATTCATTGGATCTTATATGTAAATTCCAGACATTCTTGTTCAGTAGTTTTTTGCAAAGAGCGTTTCAAATTTCAAACTTTCAAGCGTTCGGTTTGTTTTTTTCCACCTCTATTCGTCTGCGTGCCGGGTTTTTTCGGCAGCTGCTCTGCGCTGTGATCGGTGGCTAGTCAGGTTTCTCCGGCGTCTTCGGCGCGGTTAATCTAGCTGTTTCTGCAGGTTTCGGTGAGTGTTCGGTGGGTTTTGCAGTGAGTGTTCGTCGGGTTTGCGGCGGGTTTTCCCTGCAGTAACGGCGGCCCTGTGGTGCTTGCCAGGCATGTACTGGCCATAGGGACTACAGGGAGATTCCCGATGGGCTGATATCTCAGTGGGCCAGTGTGAATGCTGTTTCACCACGAGGCTTGCACTACCCTGAATGGATGAGGTGAGAGCTTCCTCACCGTCTGTAATACAGACACAGTCTGCTGCAGTCTCATATTGGGGCCACCATGCCGACGAGACCTGCTGCGCATCCGCCGCACCTTAAGACATGGTGCACGCTCAACTTCAGTGCTGCTGCATTGCTTTACCCAATCGCTCTGCAGCAACTCCGGTATCCATAGAGCGATTGGTTGAGCGATCCGGTTGGTTCATACACTAGTTTTGTGCGTGTTTGTATAATTAAAGTGGGCCAGTCTGGATGAAGTCCTGGGCTGATTTTTTGCCCCAGTCCAGCCCTGGTGCTTGCTGAATACACCGCAGGGTCGGCGAACTAGGATCGCCGAATCGCACCGAATTGCAGGGAACAAAAAGTCACCGAATTTTCAATTCTCTTTGAATAACCCTGATATTTTACATGCTAAATGCACACATTAAATTCATGCACTAGACACATCACACACAGGCAGCACACATATTACACTTGATGCACCCAACATATATATTGATCAACACATTAATGTAATTTATTGGGGTTGGTGTGCCAAGGTCAGTGGTAGCAAGTGGCTGGGAAAGAAGTGAGGGGCTGCCTGAACACAGGTTCACTAAAAAGCCCCATGATTTCTGAATACAGCCCTGCTTACCATGTACTACCTACTCACAGCACTTTACAATTGCAGTTTGGAGTTTAAAATTTTTATGAATATAAAGATATATGTGTGTGATGACATCATGAATTTAGACGGCGTATGTGTAGGTTTACAAAGTATTCTTGCATGTGGCAGTATGCTTTTCCTTTAGGGCCCATCCACATTGAGTGTGGTCCATAGGAGTTTGCTAATTCTGACCTCTGCATCTGATAGTATGCATCATATCACTACTAGCCACATGTTGCTTTGTGATCACAAAATCCAGTTCAAGCGCTGGTGTTATTCTGCAGTCAGCAGCACCTGTTTGACAATCTGATGATGCATTCCCTCCCACCCATCATCTGTATGTGGTATGTGGCTGTGGGAGTAGTAAAGCTATTCCTCTGCAGCAGAATTTCAGTTGTACATTTTGGGCCTTATGTATACAGCTAAATGCAGGTGGTCTTAAGGGATAATGCTGTGCAACAAAATAGATAAATCAAAATTGCAGGAGTTAATTATTAAAGTGCACCAATCATGCCTAAAACAACTTTAGCTTGTTTAAACGTTCTCTCCAACCTGCCTATACATTGTGTTGGCCAAATTACTTTTTCAAAAAACATTTGAAAAAAGAACTTCCTGAGCTGAGTGATTTATGGCTGCAGAGTAGGAGACCACTCAGTTAGTGCTGCCTCCTTTCAGCCCTCGCAATCCCTAGAGAGGTACCATTAGACAGTGGCGTGGCGTAGCGTGGTGGGGGGCCTCGGGCGGTCGCCCCGGGTGCAATTTTCTTAGTGGCGCAAAATTTCAAAATAAATTTCAACCACTAATATTTTTCAGCAGGGATCAGCTAGGTGTCTGCTCACGGACACTGGTGTCCGTAAGAGGCCCTTGCACGGCCCAGTTTTACGGCGCTGTCGGTGACTTAGCACTCAGCGTCCGGAAGGGAGGTTCAGGACAGAAAATTCTGTCCTTACTCCTCCTTAACACTGACCTGAGTCACGTGAAGCAGCGCAGCATTATCCGACGGAACACTGACTCTGTGCCACGTTTGTCAGCCCCCCTTTTGAAGCCCTGTGCCAGCCCCCTGCTGCTGCAGGCCTGCAGCCCCTGAACAGGCAGGCGACAAGGAGGCACCTGCCCTGCAGCACATTTAAATCCGGTCTCCACTAAGCCCCCTGGTCAGCTCCCCCCCGCGGGCCACCAACAACTCCACGCAGGTAGGCGACACTGTGACACCAGTGCAGCGTGACCAACACCCAGTGAGGGGGTACGGGTAGAGGTGGACTGGAGGTTCAGGGAGAGAATGACTAGGAATACTGGGCGAGAGTGACAGGGGGTACTTGGATAGAGAGAGAGTGATGGGGGTACTGGGAGAAAGTGGGGGTACTTGGAGAGCGAAAGAGTGACTGTGGGTACTGGGAGAGAGTGACTGGGGACACTGGGAGAGAAATAGTAACTGGGGTACGTGGAGAAAGTGGGGGTAATGAGAGTGACTGGGGTACTGGGAGAGAGTGACTGGGGGTACTGGGAGAGAGTGACTGGGGTACTGGGAGAGAGTGACTGGGGGTGCTGGGAGAAAGTGGGGGTACTTGGAGAGTGACTGGGGGGGTAATGGGGGAGAGAGTGACTGGGTATAGTTTGAGTGTGGAACTATGCTAGGGTATAGGGTATACTGGGACAGGTTGACTGGTAGTAGTGGTGAAGGGTGGGGGGCATGTGTGTTTAATTTTTTTATTATATCAGTATTTTGTTAATATACAGTACATGTGCTTTTGGGGTAAGGGGTCAATACTCTACTGGTAGAAGGGAATCAGGGTGTGTTACAGTGTCCACAGGTTGGGGGGCACAAAATTCTTGCTTTGCCCTGGGTGCTGACAACCCACGCTATGCTGCTGCCTTTAGATATCAATGGGCTGCCCTTCCTGCCTCCTTGAAGCTTTATCCTCAATAAGGCTCAACTATTAACCCTTTCCTATAGTACTCTGATCTCCCTGCGGATCCCAGGTAAATAAATATGTAGATAAAGAGGCTGATGAGTGTAAATAAATAGCGCCAATTTCGATTTTTGTTTTATATGGAAGATTTTGTACTGGTGTGCTGCTCTACAGAAGAAGCTGGTACCCCAAAGGTCATAGAAATAGGGAATTGAAGACAAAAAACTCCTACAAGCGCATAAACGTGTAAAACTATAGCGAACAATATATTGGTGCCATTACATGTATCAAGAGTAGAGTACGTGGATTTAAACCTTCATCAATTTGGGTGATTGAAAATCAGATTGGTGCAGTGCAGGTGTGTAACATGTTTGTACTTAATTTTGGATTAGATGAAGCTTGGGCTGTCAGGATATCGCATATGGTTTCATGTGGAAGAGAAAAAAAATATAGTACAACTTTGTATAACAGCTCTGTACAAATTAACCAAGCATGCCGACTCTCTTTTTTCAGAGCCTATTTATTGTATTGGCTCTGTATAGTAGGCAGTGTGCCAACTTTTGGAATGGCACCGTCCTTCTTGTTCGATCCTGCACATATATAAAAAAGAAGTAATGTGCAATCATAGGGCAGGATATAAAGTATTATCGTGTATCATAATACATGTCCTGCTTACCTGGACCAGAGCCCTATATCCAGCTCTGGGATGTAGTGCCTGTGTAGTGCCGGTGACACTTTACGGCAGTATCCGGCCTCCCAAGGATCTGTGGGATTTGTGGCGTGATGAGATGCAGGAATTCAGCCATAAATAGCAGTATTCGCCGTTTAAAAATAATAAAAGGAAAACTTGTTTGTTTATATGCCATTTTAAAAATATTTTAAAACCTGTGTGTGTATAGGGGGTGGTCTGAAACTCGTTTCGCCGATACAATTTCAACTGACTGAGGAAGCTGAAATTATATTGGTGAAACGCGTTTCAGACCACCCCCTATACACACACAGGTTTTTAAAGGTTTCTTCATATGCCATTTTAAAAATAAATTTTCCTTTTATTAATTTAAACGGCGAATATTGTATTATGCCAAACACAGATAATATTTTTATATTCTATTGGCATTTGGCAGTGATGTAATAGCAAAACCGTTAACAGATTTATTTAACCAATCCTTGTTAACGGGAGTTGTCCCAGAAGACTGGAAATTAGCAAATGTTGTGCCCATTTACAAGAAGGGTAGTAGGGAGTAATCGGGGAACTATAGGCCAGTTAGTCTTACGTCAGTAGTGGGGAAATTAATGGAAACCATGTTAAAGGAAAGGATTGTTGAACATCTAAAAACACATAGATTACAGGATCAGAAACAACATGGGTTTACTTTAGGGAGATCATGCCAAACTAATCTTACAGATTTTTTTGATTGGGTAACAAAAATAATAGACACAGGTGGTGCAGTAGACATTGCTTATTTAGATTTCAGTAAGGCTTTTGATACTGTTCCCCATAGAAGGCTTATCAATAAATTGCAATCTTTGAGCTTGGATTCCAATATTGTTGAATGGATTAGGCAGTGGCTGAGTGACAGGCAACAGAGGGTTGTGGTAAATGGAGTTTATTCGGCGCAAGGTCTTGTTACCAGTGGGGTACCTCAGGGGTCAGTACTTGGACCCATTCTCTTTAATATTTTTATTAGTGATATTGCAGAAGGTATTAATGGAAAAGTATGTCTTTTTGCTGATGACACAAAGATTTGCAACAGGGTTGACGTTCCTGGAGGGATCAGCCAAATGACAAATGTTTTAGGTAAACTAAAAAAATGGTCGGAGCTGTGGCAATTGAGTTTTAATGTGGATAAGTGCAAGATAATGCACCTGGGACGTAAAAACACCAAGGGCTGAATATAGAATAATTGATACAGTCCTAACCTCAACATCTGAGGAAAGGGATTTAGGGGTCATTATTTCAGAGGATCTAAGGGTAAGTAGTCAATGTAATAGAGCAGCAGGAAATGCTAGCAGAATGCTTGGTTGTGTAGGGAGAGGTATTAGCAGTAGGAAAAGGGAAGTGCTCATGCCACTGTACAGAGCACTGGTGAGACCTCACTTGGAGTACTGTGTGCAGTACTGGAGACCGTATCTCCAGAAGGATATAGACATCTTAGAGAGAGTTCAGAGAAGGGCTACTAAAATGGTGTACGGCTTGAAGGAGAAAAGTTACCAGGAAAGGCTTAATGATCTTAACATGTACAGCTTGGAAAAAAGACGAGACAGAGGAGATATGATAGAAATATTTAAATACGTAAAGGGAATCCACAAGGTAGAGGAAGGGAGTATATTTAAAAGGAAACAAAGTAGCAAAACAAGAGGACATAGTCTTAGATTAGAGGGGCAAAGGTTTAAAAGTAACATCAGGAAGCATTATTTTACTGAGAGGGTGGTGGATAGATGGAACAGTCTTCCAGTTGAAGTGGTAGAGGCCAAAACAGTAATTGAATTTAAGCAGGCATGGGATAGGCATAAGGCTATCCTAAACAAAAGATAAATCCAGGTAAAGTATCCATGTAATTGGGCAGACTAGATGGGCCGAAAGGTTCTTATCTGCCGACATTTTTCTATGTTTCTATTTTTTGGAAGCTGCATTACAAATAATCTCCTCATCACTACGAATTCCCATAAGCAGGAGATCTGACCAATTTTATCATCGACCTTTATCACATTTGCTGAGTTGGACACAAAGGTCATTTCTGCCTTTATGCCAACAATGCAATGCAGTAGGTGAAATTGTGTAAGATTAAAGATTTCAGCCTAGGTGTTAGTGATCAGCTGCAAATGGAAAAATCATGCTCGAGTCATTTTCTGTTTGTAGCTAGCCATTAACCATATTCCGAACGAGCCACATTGTCAGTTGCTCGAGTTGCGATACTTTAGAGCTTCAGGGGAATAACGGCAGTGGGCATGGAGCTTCGCCGCTGTTATCAACTCCAGTAGTCCATAGTACGCAATGGTGCCAGGTGATAATCTGCTGGAACTCTGCTGTAGCCCACGTGGGCAGTGTCACACAGTGGAGGTGGAAGGATTTGCGGAGGAGCATCGGAAACTATTAGTTCCCAGTGTTTTTCTGCGTACAGAGAAGACGCAGTGGATTGCACTGCTCTCTTCACCGTGGGATCAGAAGTGATTAAGGGATTTTTGTACTGAGGTTAAATTAATGTGTTAAGTGAACGAGGAACGAGCAAGGAGTTGCAATGTCTAAGATGCAAGCAGAGCTTCTCGGTTAGAATAGCAAGTGGAAAATAATTAAGCTAGGTGCTTGAGTTATGTTGTACAGCTCGACTGCTTAGCTTTACAACAACATTGGAATAGAGCCCATAGTTTTTAATGTGTATATGTCTTTTTTTTTAAAAAAAATTCCCAGACTTGCAGGATGTGAGTGTTTGCTAAAAGTTGGAAACCCAACATGCCATCCCCGTACATTCAGACAGTATGCATTGGCAGGCATCTCAGATACGGACTTCCCATCTCATTTATTATCCCAGCTCAGGCATGGCATGATGGATGCTCCATCTGTGCAAACACATAATGAAAGCCATCTATATGCTTGTGTAAACCGAGCGACAATACGGAGCAGATCGTAGGGTCTGCAAATTCAAATTTAAAGAGAAAATTCCTTAAAACAGCATGTTAATTGTAGAGCTCTGTATGAACTAGTATAAAATACCATATATGTTTTGTTTTCTTCCTGGCTTTATCCCCTGCCTTAATTGTTTCTTTTTGTACTTTCTCGATCATCCTTTGAGCCCTGTGCTTAATCCTGTAATGCTTACTTTTCTTGATCATCGTCCCACACTTTCCCTTTTGAATCTCTCTTACCGTTGTCTTCTCTGTATCTAGTTCCTGGTGTTTTTTAGCTAGGAGCACGGTGACATCCTTGCTATGCGACACATAAAACGATTAAACTTTTGTAATTAAGTCTCTCTAAATCAGTGGTTCTCAAACCTGTCCTTGGGACCCCCAACCAGGCCAGATTTTCCAGATAGCTGAAGCACAGCACAGGTGATATGATTTGCTGCTCAGCGATTGCAGGATTCAATCTGCATTTTCCCAAGGAGATCTCCAAAATCTGGCCTGGCTGGGGGGTCCCGAGGACAGGTTAGAGAACCACTGCTCTAAACTATATCATATTTCCTACTGAATTTCTGTGTTTGCAAATACCTTTCTATTAGTTTCACAAACTCTACACTTGGTAGGGTTGCCAGATCGGCCATGTTTTCCTGGACACATATCATTTATTCATGCAGATGGGCAATGCATGAAAAATGCCACCCTGCAGCATGTAGAACGCTGCAGGTAAGAAATCAAAAAGGAATCCCAGGTGATTTCCTTCCTGCAGCATATGAATTATACATGTTGCAGGGCAGCACTTTTCCTTGTCCTCCCCTCTGTATGAAATAGTAATATGTGTCCAGGAAAACATGGCCGAGCTGGCAATCCTAATACTTGGTCCCTGTTTTTCCCACCTTCATGGTATTTAGACTTGTGCAAATGGTACTAATGTGGACATCTGAAAGTCTCCATCCATTGGCATTTCCCCCGTCTGCAATTCCAAAGAGATCATATTAGACCATTGCCTCACTTGTAACTTCCAGACTAATCAAGAACATATTTTATGGCTACCTGCTTGCCCTCTCGCTGGAATCAATATTTTGCCAGACCATTTCTCTTGAACCTGTTTTTCTAAGAGTAACAAATGATCTTCATTTGGATAAATCCAAAGGTCATTGCTCATGTCCTCTCCATCTTCATTTATTCATTTGACATATTTCCACTTGTCACATTGTCCCTCTTTCGCAAAATATGTATTGGCTACTTTTGAAGTAGATGAAATGCATGTAACTGTAAGAACCCTTGCAGCGCTTTTGGCTGCAAGGCTTCCAAAACATTGTTCACATCCTAATATACTGTCGTTTGGCTCCCATTTGGATTTTTGTATAAAACCACCAGCATAAACCAATTGTTTTACGGAAAACCACTTTACACTATCTGTTGAACCTGTCACCAACAAACACCTAGACAACCCTACACACATATACAGATGTCACTGGTGTGATATATTTTATATTTATCAATGGCAAACCTACAATTTGAAAATTCAACACCACAAATGCTCATTTCTGCTAAACATTAACCATGTGTACACACACAAACATACCTACACACTCATTCTAAAAGCACTGTATTATCACTAAAGTGCATTTAGACATTGTAAGCACTATTTGACAAGCAGAGGGTTTCCTCTGTTGGTAAATCACGGTAATACAGCTGGGACTGCCGCATATCTCCAAAGGAGACTCGGAAGTCCCAGCACTTCTAAGACTTACAGTACATCAGATGTCATATCCGATATACTGTAACTATAGAGACATGTTGTGGAGCCCATTTGCACATGAAATTTTGTTTGAAACAAACACACTTTGTTTGCATTTTTCCAGCATACAGCCAGATTGAGTTAACTCAATCATGGGTACCTGATGGTGCTTTTAAAGATTTTACTTGATGGTTCTATTGGAAGAGTTAATGAGCATTTTCATCTTATCCGATGGGTTAAATGAGTGCTTATCCATTAAACCACCACAGGTCAGAGGTTTACATGAATTTACACACTTTCCATAGACCAGAGTTAAAGACTTCGACCCATTCTTGATATGGCAGAGTTCATTTTCATAATATCTTTGGTTTCAATCAACAAATGGGAATCCTAGTGACTCCTTCGTTAGTATGACTGCAATCACTGTGTGCCAATAGAAACAGCAGAACAGCTCATAGGCTGTTTTTCTTCCTACAACATATCACTGTTCATTGGCACAGCAATCTAAGGCCACTATGCCAATGTTTTGACCTACAGGTGTACCCTATTTAACTCCTTAAGGACCGATGATGGAACTGTTCCATCATAAATGCATTGACTTTAAAGACCCTTGGCCCTTAAGGGACTAAAACAGACTTACTTCCAAGCCACTGTTAAAGAGGTATAATTGGTCACCGTGGAGTGCATGTCTCTGAATGAATCCTCATTGCTCCTTGATAGGAACGGCTTTGTTTCTCCTGTATGAATAGCCCTTTGTGCATACAGCGTTAAAATATATGCCAATCACACCAAATGCTAGAGAAAGCTAATAAAATTTCCCCCGAGACCTATAAGGAGCTACTTTTGATAAACATTGTTTTATTTATAACATTTAATAGATTGGAGCTTCAAGTGTAGAATTAATCATAATATTGTTTCATTGAAAATAAGATAAGATCTAGAAATCGTCTCACTCTGAGCGGAGACGCTAAACAAATCACATTTGCCACGATCCATCTGGTCAATACAATAGGGTTTGAAGAAATTGCTGTCCCCCTGTAGGTTATGGAGAAGAATAATGTGATATGAGACATATACTGAGGGAGAAAGGTGTAAAGTATTTTGTATTTATGTCACATAGAGAGACGCCAAGGACATTGACAGGAATGAAGAAAGCGGATACTTTTAGAGTCTTTTAGCCTTTTTTTCCTGGCATTTCCCAAACACAAGGTGACGTTCTATTACCTGTGAAACATCTATCATTACGTTTAGCTCCAAATCCTGGCATAAATTACCCTGCAGTATTATGATACAAGATACAGGGCTAACCTCCAGTCGTTGTATTACCCTCTCTATTCTTATTTTCTCCCTTTAATTTCCTCTATGTCTTTCCTTTTTATTCTGATTTTCTCTCATTTTTTTATGGTCTTATTTTTATTATCTTATTATTTTCACATCAAAATGCGTGTCCTCTGTCTAGTTTGCTTTCTCTCTCAGGCTTTGTCTCCTTTTTCCTCTTCTATTTGTATCTTGTTTTCACTTCATTGTCCGCCTTTTGCATTCTATCTCCTATGTTTATTTCCTTTGTTATCTTGTTTTTTCTTATCTCTCTATCTTTTTACTTGCTACATTGACTCTTATTTTCTCCCCCCCATCACATTTATCCTGTTCATCAGTTCTCCTTCCCACAGTTTTCTTAATAATAAAATTCATATAACACTGTTGCAGAATTCTAGACATTATCCAGACTGACAATCTCGATGTCACAGAAGCGGGTGTCATTGGTGTGATATATTTATTAATGACAATCTTACACTTTGAACATTTAACACAAATGTGCATTTCTACTAAGCAATAACCATGTGTGCACATTTACAGCCATTTGTTAATGCTCTTATATTCCACCTGTCATACACATAGGGGTTTGGGCTCATTTGACAGGGAATTACTTTAAATATATGTGTAAGAATTTTTTTGCTAACACATACATGGCAATTAAAATAAAAAAAATAAGGTTAAGCGTAAAAAGCTGGATTAAAAAAAACTAACAGGGTTATTCAGAGAGCGGTGAAAAGCTGGAGAATGGAAAAATCTAGGTCAAAATAGTCGATTTGGAAAGTGAGATGAATGGGAGAATTTTTCTGGTTTGGCTATTTTGACCTAGAATTTTCAATTCTCCAGTCATTCTCCTGCTTTTCACGCTCTCTGAATAACCCTCTAACATTTTAGTTGTCCTTCACTTCCATATGGCATGTGAGTGACAGATCTGAGCATAGAGCTATCCTACAGGACACCCCCTGCTCTCACTTGATGCACCCATGAGGGCCAATCATGCACTGATGTGCAACGGTAATCAGCAAATACCTACCAGGGAGAGGGGAAAATGGCGGTGCCCTCCGATGTAGCCAGGCAAGCAGTGGCTGTGATATATTTTAAAAGGATGAAGTATTGCTTTGGTCTTTAAGACCACTGCGATATCTACTCCTTGATAGGATATTATTATTATTATTATTGTCATCATTTATATAGCGCCAACAGTTTCCGCAGCGCTTGTTATCTCAGCTAAAGTGCACCTGGCTGGTACAGGTGCAATTTAATCATGAACCAGTCAAAGAACATCCAAAAAAGTGCAAAATGACCTATATGGGTGACCTATTACACTACTTGCTCATCCTTAGGGGTACCTGGACACTACTATGATGGGCTTCTCTTGTCAATGTCCTTTGTGGAGCGGCGTTTCATTCTTTGTCTCATATTCATCATGTTTCTGTATCCGTTTCAAAGTAGATGAATATGTCATTGTTTGGGCATGATACAACATCTCATCTCTCTGTATGATTGTCACAATGTTTTTCTGGATATACATCTCCTCCTCAAACTGATGGACAGATTCCCGTAATTATGTGTAGCTAAGTGAAGGGAGACAAGGACAGAAACATCTATGCAACATAACCTGTGGAAGGAGAATTCTTGCAGAGCTGAGTAGGTCGCTGGAGTATAAATTGAGAAGCTATGGAGGTGTCAGCTGCTCTGTGTTATTTAAGAACATAGTAGTAATCTACTGCACCTTGCATGCAACATTACTGAAACTTCTAATAAACCAGATGATAGTCTGATAATAAGCCTTCCTTTATCCAGCTTAAATCTGATTATCACTGTGCTTTTTCCCTACATATTTTATGGCCACATGATAGATATTTGCTTTCTGCACGTGTCATCCTGAATTACCGGTTTTGTGTATGGAGGGACCCTACAATCACATGGAAATGAGATAGGCACGGCAGACTAGGAATATAGAAAGAATAAATATGTAATTTACATTGTCAGAAGGCATGTATTTTCCTACACAAAAAATGAAAATAAGAACCATAAGAGTATCTCACCTGTTTTGTTTAATCTGGGTAGTGTTGTGCATTTACCCTACCCTTTATGCTTAACCCTACTCTTTCTTTACTTCCCCTTCTCTGTGCTTTCATTGTACATTTTTTTCTACCACCACCTATGTGCTATAGGATTTATTTTTCTCAAAGTCCTTTCTCATTGCTTACAGTTGTGTTCAAAACTATTCAACCCCCACTGAAATTGAGTGTTTTGGCCAGTTTGACATTGATTTTGATCATTCAGTCATCTTGCTTACAATTAAATCAAAGAGGCACGTGTAGGTCAGACAAATATAACATAACATTTATAATGAAATAACCACAAATGTCTTTTCTGTGCTCACATCATTATCAGTTTTATTCAACCCCCAAGTGACATTCAATCTTAGTACTTAGTACAACATCCTTTTACAGTTATAACAGCTTTTAAACGTGAAGCATAGCTTGACACAAGTGTCTTGCAGCGATCTACGGGTATCTTCGCCCATTCGTCATTGGCAAAAGCCTCCAGTTCAGTCACATTCTTAGGCTTGCGCACTGCAACTGCTTTCTTTAAGTCCCACCAGAGGTTCTCAATCGGATTTAAGTCAGGTGACTGCGATGGCCACTCCAAAATGTTCCAGCCTTTAATCTGCAACCATGCTCTAGTGGACTTGGAGGTATGCTTGGGATCATTGTCCTGTTGAAAGGTCCAACGTCTCCCAAGCCTCAGGTTTGTGACGGACTGCATCACATTGTCATCCAATATCTCCTGGTACTGAAGAGAATTCATGGTACCTTGCACACGCTGAAGCTACCCTGTACCTGCAGAAGCAAAACAGCCCCAAAGCATGATTGACCCCCCGCCATGCTTCACAGTAGGCAAGGTGTTCTTTTCTTCATAGGCCTTGTTCTTCCTCCTCCAAACATAGCGTTGATCCATGGGCCCAAACAGTTCTAATTTTGTTTCATCAGTCCACAGAACACTATCCCAAAACTTCTGTGGTTTGTCCACATGACTTATGGCATACTGCAGTCGACTCTTCTTATTCTTTGGAGACAGCAAGGGGTGCGCCTGGGAGTTCTGGCATGGAGGCCTTCATTACGCAGTGTGCGCCGTATTGTCTGAGCTGAAGCTTCAGTACCCACATCTGACAAATCTTTTCTCAGTTCCTCAGCAGTCACACGGGGACTTTTCTCCACTCTACGCTTCAGGTAGCGCACAGCAGTCGAAGTCAGCATCTTCTTTCTGCCACGACCAGGTAGCGTTTCAACAGTGCCCTTTGCCTTGAATTTGCGAATGATGCTTCCTATGGTCTCTCTTGGTATGTTTAACATCTTTGCAATCTTCTTATAGCCATTGCCCTTCCTGTGAAGAGTAATCACCTCTTCTCTTGTCTTCCTGGACCATTCTCTTGACTTCACCATGTTTGTAACCACACCAGTAAATGTCTAGAAGGAGCTGATTATCACAGTCATTTTAAAGCTGCCTAATTGGTGCTTATTATGCTTTATTGCTGCTCCGCGACATCCACAGGTGTTTTTAATACCTGATTGAAAACACTTGAATGAACCTCTGTTCTTCAGAGTGGTAGTCTTTAAGGGGTTGAATAATTGTGTCAATGAAGAATTCACAAAAGAAACATTTACTACTGTATTACAAAACCTATTGATGTCATTTTAGTTGCATATGGTTCTTTAAAAAGTCCTTGTAGGATTTCATTCTGAATACAATCACAAATGTACACTAAATTCCCTAAAACCCTTTACAGCATTGGGGGTTGAATAATTTTGAACACAACTGTATGTAACAGCACCTCCTTTTTTCGCATTCCTTGGTTGAGATGTTGCATCTCTGTACTGTTGTCACTGTCCTCTGCCCTTGTTGCTAATTCTCCCCTTATTTGTCTATGATTTGGCATCAGAAATGTACTGCAGTTTTATGCAGAAGCTGAACAAGATCAGATTGTTGTGATATGTGGTAGAGAGTGATAAAAATTAATTCATTTTCATATTTACCAAGACATGCAACTTGGAAGATTTCTGTATTCCCTTTTTTCCATCATGTAAGGCATGGCGCAGCACAGCACTAGCTAGTGGAGATAAATGAAGACAACAGACGCAGAGTTCGTTCTTCAAATTTATGGTATTCCTCTGTTAGGTCAGTTCTTTTATAGAAGATGGGACATACAGAAAATCTCAGATTACAAGCCAATAGAATATTCTCAACGTCACAGATAATTAGCATGGTCAGCATGGTTACCATATATGGTTTACATTTGACTTTTAGGTTTAGACCAAAAACATTCTTTATGCTCAGAATCACGTGTTGTAGTATGGTCTTAGAAAAGGGAGGGGGAAGGGATGGACTTTCTAAATCATGTCATATCCTACATTCCTGAGAATTTCTACAGCAAGTAGTCTACAGTTACATTTATTTAAGAAAAGGGCTTATTAACTAAGTGGTGTATTTCGATAACCTTTTATATGTATAGAACAGGGAAATTATTATTTATCAGAGAGATACACTGATGTCCTGTTTATACTTCTGATGGGGCAACACAAATTTGACACCAGAACTTACAGTTCTTACTCTCCATATAAACAACAGAGAACCTGCAAAGATTCCCTATTCTGCACCGTCTAGGAATAGATTGTTTTTTGTCATGATCAGCCTTGACATGTCTTATTGTTGATTGCTACTTCTAGCCCTCGTCTATTCCTTGAATCATGTGTCTTGGGTTCTGACCTATTTATTGTGTTGTCACTTTTGGTTAGTTACTCCTATATACCAATGGGTTCAATCCAGGGGACAAGTTGGTGCTAAATCTCAATTCTACAATTTAGAGAAAACCTTTACTATTGGATCCTGCCATTCCACTGTCCATAATGTAATTTCCACATTTTTCTGATTTTCATTGATTTGTTCCCCACTTTCTGGCTTACTCTTCAAATGGGAAAAAATATAATTTACTAATGGGAGTGGAAAGCACTAGAGTAGATAGAGGGAAAGTAAATCACAGTACCAAAAGGAGTTTACATTTAAATTTCTTGAGGGATCCATCCATCTTTTGGTTTTGGGTTTTAGATTGCTAGTATAGTCCATTGTACTCTTGGCCTTGGCTATACTTTGTTGTAGTCTTAAAACTAATAATCATATCTTGGTGGAACAGCAGGATTCGGAGGCCAGAAGGCCAATACTGTCTTGTATAGGTAATGAGAATGCAATGTATTGCACATCAAGAGTCCTGTTTTATGAGCCATTATTCCCCATATTCCGGGGCTTGTTGGGGACGTTACATTACTCAGGATGATGCTTAAACATGCAAGAGGAACTGGATTAATGAAAATTTGTTGAGGAACACGACTTCCATCCCGATGACAGAGGCCATATGAGAATATGTTAAAAAAAAAAAAAGTAAAACATGAGACATGTTTTTAAGCGATGGATCATTTGGGTGTTTCCAAACGGGTGATGTCAGAGGAGATGTGCTTCTTTTTTAATTACAAGCTCAACAGGAACAATGAACGGTCGTCCAATGTTAGTTTGAAGCGTAACACAAATGAGAGCACAACCTAACAATGCAGTTAAAAAAATGTCTGATTAATTGCACGGTTTTAAAATGGGGGGGGGGGACAGGGCAATCATGTCAAGTATTTCAGTTCGTGGTTGAGTGTTGATGTCACTGCTAGCAAATGGCATTTTGATGAACTCGGGAGCCATGAAGGTTTAGGCCCACCACACTGGAAAAAGACAAGTTATTTGAGACTGGATGTCAAGCGTACGCGCAAGGGTGTTAAGAAATGGCTGTTTCGATGCCTGTACAATGTGGTCTGGAGTGCCCTTTGAGCTAATTAATTTGGCAACCAAGTGTGAAGGCGAAGAGCGATCCCCTGACAGAGCATCAAGATATTCTTAGAGAACCAAACGCGGTGAAGTGGAGATGGAGCTGACAAGTCACATGTTACAAGTGAGGTTAAATGATAAGAAAGCCATGAAGGATTTCTGATACCAAAAAGATTTGCAACACTATACCATAGTTGCAGTATATTATAGCTGATACTGTAATTCTAATATTACAGCAATGCACATGTGGAATAATAATGACTGCTCATGGAACAGAGCACTTGTTGCTTTAATGGTGTTTTGTGTCATTTCTCATCAATAGGTAAATTAAATAAATTGTAACAGATTGCAGATTTTGGCCTAGATTATATTGCTAACACTAACATGGGGATGCTAACGGTTATAAATTGCGCATACAATTCTCCCCGTAGCCATGGGTGTCCGCAGCATAGGGCAAGGGGGGCACTTGCCCCCCCCCATCAACAGGCTTAAATTATGATAATTTATTCACTGCACTGCTGGAGTTCCTGGGTTCGCCACTAAACTGCACGAGCGTCACATCCCCACTCCACCTCCAATCCACCACGTGCTCCCACTCACTTTGCACGCTGGGGGGAGGCAGGGCTGAGATGCAGGTGCAGCTGCTATGGGCCACTGGATGTAATGCTGGACACAGGAAAAAAGGTAATGATTGATTGTCAAATAAATACATTTTTATTAAGCCTGATGCCACTGTCTTTATTAACGAAAGTCCCCTGATCTGAGGTCTAGTTTATCTGTCTGGGGAGGAGGGACACAAAATGATTAATAGCAATCTGGTAGGCGCCTGTGTTAAGATCACAGAGCTTGCATGAGGCACAAGCCAGGCAATATTGGCAGTATACAGGTGCTCTAGGCAGGGTCTTGCCTGGGCAGTGGGGATGAGAACCCTGCTCCAGATCTTACAATCTAAGAGGAGAGAGGACTCTGCTCCAGAGCATACCATCTAAAAGGAGAGGGGACCCTGCTCCAGAGCTTACAATCTAAGAGGAGAGGAGATATGTGTGTGAATGTGTATGCAGGGAAGGTGAGTGTGTGTGTGTGTGTGTGTGTGTGTGTATATATATATATATATATATTGTGTGTGTGTAGGAAGGGGGGCTGATGTGTGTATGTGTGTGTGTATATACACGTGTGTGTGTGTGTGTGTATATATATATATAATATGTATTTGGAGTGGGGGGACTGGTGTGTGTGCCAGTATCTGTGAGGGGGGGGGGTCATGGTTTGTGTATACAGAGCTGGCTCTGTGTATACAGAGATGGCCTTAAAAAAAACACTTTATTTAGTGCCTTGATCCTGGGTGTGTGACTAATGTGGGGCATTGAAAGGCGTTAACAGACTAGAAAATGCAACACTCAGATCAGACATTTACACCTTTCTACTTCTAGTAGACTTGCATCATGTTTTGCAGCATCTGTATTACTACGCTTTATTTTATGACTGTTCGCTTCATGACATTGTCAAAAGGGCAGAATATGGATGCCATTAAAATTTTGCCCCACCCCTGGAAAAATTTCTGCGGGCGCCCATGCCCGTAGCTCCCCATTTTAGCATTAGATTCTGAGGCAGGTGCTACCATGGCATCTTGCTCTGGATTAAAGCGCTATCCTCTGTGATACTCGCAGTAACGCAAGTATTACCTCCTGGTGTGCATAGGACTCCATGGTGGGTTATGCTGCTGGGCCGCGAGCCCAGCGCGATCTCGTTTTTGCAGATTGATCCAGGAGAAAGACTGGGGACTATTTCTTCCCAGTCTCACTCTGATTGCAGCCAGAGGAAGCAGTGGATCGGGCCACCGTTCTTGCTGCGGGATGAGAGGTGAGTATTGAATTCATTAGGGGGGATGTAGGGGGTGCTAAACGATTCTGCAAAAGCAGACTCCGTACCAGCATTTAGGAGTAGCTAATTAGGAGACCGGTAATTACAGCTAGCACTTTGTAATACCTTACTTATCCCAACGCTAATAACTGATTGCGCTCCATGTTAAGTATAGGATGCGAAATGTACAGTAAGCTTGCGCAATCACTAGATTGCACCAAACTGTGAATTTCGTGGCAGTTCGTCTGTTCACTAAGCTGTCAATTCTTCAAATACTGGCGAATTGACAGCGAAATACAATGCTGTTCGGCCCTGTTTTTCAGTAATTCAGTTTGACAGGTTTAAACAGGCGAAACCCATAGGATTCAATGAAAAAACGTATAACTTTTCCCCCATTTTTATTTAACCGTTTATTCTTTTCATTTTCAGCAAAACATCTTTTTGTTTATTTTTTTGAACACCTTTTTCTATTTTATTTTTATATTTTTGAGCAAAATATTTGATTCCCAATTATTTTATATTTTATTCTGTAACAGACCTTTTCATTATTTTTTTTAGGACCTTTTCTATTACTTACACACATTTTCATGCATTTTTATTGGTTTAAACACCTATTAGAATAATAGCAAAGTAAATTTTTTTCTGATGTTTGGCGGTCACTTCAGTGCTCTTCAGCAGTGTTCGGCAGTCTCTTCGGCGCACTTCAGTGACCCTGCAGTGAATAGTAACTTAACCGCAGGGTCAGCAAATTGGAATCGCCGAAGGGCACCGAACTACAAAGCACCGAAATTTAGATGAAATTCCGGTGCTTTCTGAATATCCTCTTTAACACAGGTTCTGGTACTTGGTATTTCTTTGAGAAATACTGACTCCAGAATAGAAGAGCGAGCTACCTTGTAATAGCTCAGCTTTCTATTCCCATACGCAAATTAACGCCTTGTATACAAAGTACAGGAGGCTTTAGATTAGAGTAGCGACGTGCTCTGACAAATCTTAAAGTAAGGTTGGAAAAGGCTGGAGCTGATCTGTATATCAGCTGTATCGATTCCTTTCAATATCTTAATGGCAAGAGGATAATAGGGCCCTACATTCTTAAAATATGTGAAAATATAAAAATGGATGCATAATGTTGTCTTGATTTTAGGATTAGCCCGTATTTTGGGGATTCCAGTAAATCTATAGCAAATATAGCCCAAATCCTACATTGGTATAATTATTTATTTACAGCTAAAATGAAATTGTTCTGTTCATTGACTTTAAATTGAATGCTTGAACCTAAAATCAACATAAAAAAATGATATACAGTACTTGCAGAGCCCTGACGTCACAGGGGACTTGCGTAGAGACACAGTGACAGTATTTTTAGCCATTTCTGTTACATCAGTTGGTTAAGGCTAGGTCAAAAAACGCATTTTTCGCATCGTCCGTAAAAAAGTGCATCCGAACGCATTGACGTATTTTTTCACGGAAGACGCGAAAGCGGTCATACGATGCGCATTTTCGTGCGTGATTTTTGACGGAGCTATTGAAAACAAATGGACGTGATGTTGGCCGGACATGTGCAGCGTCTGACGTCTCCTAATCACACACACACACGCCGCTATGCCGACGCAGCGCACTCTGTGCGTCAGTACTAGCGGTTCTACATTCTCAAAAAAATGCATTCGTTTGCCGCTTGCGTTGCGCGGCCAAACCTTCGTGCGGCCGTACTTCGTATATTGGCTGTAATTGGACGTAATTTGCTGCTACTATGGCCGTAATAAAGTGCGGCTGCACGCGCGTTCGCCTGACCCCAGCCTTAATTACATAGTTTTTCATGAGACTGATTAAAAAAATAAAATTTGGTAGTTCTATCCTTTTATAGAATGTTACTTTAGTAGGGTAAAATGTTTACCCTGAACATAAATACAGACAAATCTCTGGTCATTGATTCACTGGTCCCATGTCCACTATGGGGCAGAATAGTAACCCCCAATTCCATAATGGACTCAAAATCATCTTTACTAATGCACATGGGACATTTCAAGACAATTTCACTTATAATCCTATGGTTACTGGCCTAGCACGAGCCTAGGCCAGCAGGATGGAGAGGGGCATTAGATGGGGTATTTTTTACTTAATGTCGTTTGCTTTAAAGGTTCCGTGTATTTGAGGTGTGTGGGTGTAACAGAGGTGCAAAGCAATAAATCTCTCAGCAACGTGACTCTAAACTATGATAAATAGATATAAATCACTTGATGTAAATAAGGTATTTTGTTTTATTTCTTTCACAGTTTATGGATATAAATAGCTCCATGCACAGTGAATATTTGTCATAATTTCATATTGCTGTTCATATTTATTTAATATCCAGTGTTTGTGGCGGAGGTGTAGCAGGATTTAGAGTGCCTATGGTGGCCCAAGGACTAAGGGGTCTATTCACAAAGCACCCAACTTGAACTAGATTTCGAGGCTTTGCATTTCGGCTCACTTTGGCGATTCCATTTTGCTAAAAATTCGATGAATTCACTATCTATCCAATGGTCACTGTATTTTGCCAAAATTGGAGTCACCAAAACCGTTATAGGATGTTGGTGAAAAACCTGCTAAATTGCATTGTTGAATTGCGCCGAAGTGGCAATGGCAAATTCCACCAAACTGAAAAAAAAGAAGTCTACTATTCTAATAGGAGCTTAAATCAACAAAAATGTAGTAAAAAAAACATAATAAAAAGGTCTTTTGCAAAATAAAAAGGTTTTTTTCAAACACTAAAAAGAAGTAGTTAAATTACATTGAAACCTATTGGATTCGCCCGTTTAAACCTGTTGAATTGAAACACTGAAAATCAGGTAATCTCTCCGAAATTTCAGTGCAGTTTGGCAGTCTGTGAATAGAGAAATGAATAGTTCTCTATGGGACAATGTCAGTACTTTTGAACGACACTGAATTGCAGCAAAATCCACATTATTTCGCTGTCAATTCATCTGCTTTTGGCAAATCGACAGCTTTGTGAATAGACGTATTCCCCCGAAATTGCACCTCCGATGAAATTCACCGTTCGGTGCAATTTGGTGGCATATTCAAAGGCTAGTTAATAACCCATATTGAGTATACCTGTGCTATTTCAGTGTAAGGCTGAGGAGAGGCAGGAATCCATGTTTTACTTTGATCTGATTTACTGCAAGCATCTGCGGTTTAGGGCTGAAACAGCTAATCGATAATGAAAATAGTTGTCAACTATTCTCATTATCGATTAATCAGTTGGTCGTTTAAATGGTCTGTGTATAGCACACACTGTTTAGAGTCCGACTAAACATTAATAATCTCAGACTCTACTTTGGAGCTGATTGGAGAAGATGTGCTGCTGCTTTACTCAGCATGATTTAGGTGTAGGGTTGTGTTAGACATAACCAGTGTGTTTTTTTTAGTTTACACCAGTAGCAGAACCAGACCCTTGGGAAATGCCACTGAGTGGAGGAGCTGTACCGCTGTTTTTTTTATCCTTGTGAGCTGGAGACCTGTGACACCACCCCACCCTCCCTGTCTCTCCCTCTCTGGTCAGAACCTGTCATCCCTCCGTTTGGTCTGGTCCCTTCCTCAAAGTCCCTCCCACACTCAGGCCCAGTCTCTTGCTCATACCCTCTCACACGCTGGTCAGGTCTCTTGATCAAACTTCCTCCAGACCCTTCTCCTGCACAGTTTGTTCATTAAATTATGTTAAAGAAACACTCTATGCACACTAACCACTTTAGCTTATTAAAGTGGTCAGGCTGCATTATATGCCCCGCCCCCTCACCCAGCTTTCGTGCCGATATCATCATGTCTCAGAGTGCTTGTAGTAGGGTTCATTCGTTCATAATTGCTTATGAAAAAGGGGGCAGGGGTTGATTTTTACATAATATTTCTTTAAAGAAAATTAGAAGAAATTATTTTTTATCCGATGAACCGATTAATTGAAAGAAATAATCTGCCAACTAATCGATTATGAAAATCATAAATTGAAGCCCTACACCGGTTGCTACGGTATACACAAGCAATGACACAAAGTTGCAGTCACATTCTTTTAACAAATACAAAACTGTGCTTTGCACATCTGCAGCATCCAGCAGGAGAGAGCGGCATTGTCTGCTTTCTTGTTGTTGCAATGAGTAGTAATTAACCTTCGTAAAATATTAGAGTTTATGAGGGTTCACATGAGCTGGTGGTTTTTTTTCTGTAGTGTTTGCAGCAGCATGTATTCTGTGTGGTGTACAGCTGCATCCCGTGACCGCAATGTATGACATTTTGTTGTCTTGTTATGTGTGATATTACATGCCTAAATTTAAGATGTGCATGTTATTCCAAGGGCTGAAACGTGACAAATTCATTTGCTAAATATGACCTGTGTGCCACAGTCAGAGGCATTAACCTGCACTATATATACATTTATTGCACTGGGACTAAGGGTTTGTCCACAGAGTATATGTCATTACAGATTATGTTTCCTTTATTAAAAATGCTTAGGACCAAAAGTGTTTTAGACTTTGGATTTTTGAGTATTTTGCAATATTTGCATATAATTATGAGATATCTTTGTGATTGGACCCACATGTTTCATATACAGGTCTTGCATCCTTTTCCGAATTCTAAAATCCAAAAACTGGAGTTTGTAAAATCCGAATGGCTCCAAAAACTCCAGATAAGGGGCACTCCATACGGTCGCTGTCACTCATGAACTGCTCCCGAGTACTCAAGGGTCAAGTCCTGGGAAAAGGAGTGAGGGAACTCACCCAAGAATTCTACTATCGGGCAAAAAAAAGGACTTCTATTAAAAGAATTATATACCCAGCACAGACCCCAGAATTATATATCCAGCAGAGACCCCAGAATTACATATATCCAGCACAGAACCTCAGAATTCTATATATCCAGCAGAGACCCTAGAATTACATATATCCAGCACAGACCCCCAGAATTATATATACCCAGCACAGACCCCAGGATTGCACGTACCCAGCCAACAGAGACCCCAGAATTACACGTACCCAGCCAGCACAAAATCTCCAGAATTACACGTACCCAGCCAGCAGCACAGACCTCAGGATCAAGTGGTGACCCGCATGCGCCAAACATGCTCCTCTGTGCGGCCGCTGGCTTCTGAAGGCTGTGACACGCTCTCGCAAGATCTCACCTGTCACAACTGCCACGTCCCAGCCTTCACAGGACGGCGGCCGCGCGAGGGAGCATGGTGGGCGCTCGCAATTAGACGCGGCCACTAGCATTCCACTAGCAGCCCAGCGATTAAATTTTGTCAGACCACAGCGGGAACCTGTGTTCCCACTGCGGAAGAAGTGCGGGAACACCGTTCCCGCAGGACTCGAGCTCTGCGAGTACTGCAGCAGACTGCGGCACATGCTTAGAGCCTCCAGGTAGCCTTAGCATGTGACATGCTGCTCAGAGTCTCACTGACTCCGTTTGTACATATTGGGAGCTGCAGCAGGAAGGAGATCACTCTTTTCCTGTCATGATCTACATACTCTAAAACACCAGATTCTGAAATTCAGAATAATCATTTGGCATCACAGGTGCCCAGCCTGTACATTCCCTGGCCATATATTGCATTGAAAGAATTCTGGAAACTGTAGGCTCCAACATGGGGGATGACGACGTGAGTTTGGCAGCCCTTCCTTACACTGTATTCACATAGCCTGGCGGGAGTGTGATACAATTTTTCTTATTTTGTCCTATCGCATGAGATCTGGTGTGGACCATTCCACTTGTGGTGTCAATGCCAGCACTCAAAATGTTTTCTGATTTTGGATAAAAGATAGTCATCCTATGTAGAAATAATGTCTCATTTTGTACTGACACAAACTTCCTTGAAGCCCTACAGTCACAGAACTATAAATATGTGCAGTTCTTAACCCATTCAAGACTTTTTACAAGGCAGTCATTAGGTATTAAGGATAGGACCTGTCAAAAGGTGGAATACATTGGCGTTGTTGGCAGGCTTAAGCAATTTATGGCCATATATTGTGAACCAAATTTCCATCATTTTCAACAGAGTTTAGGGTTAAAAACCTTGCAAGAAGTCTTAAATGGGTTTAGAACTGTTGTAATCCTGAAGGGGGAAGGGCTTGTTTGAAGCTTTAAAGGGTTAAAATCTGATAAAATCTTTAAATGTTATAAAGCTGTTGTTGTTGTCTTTTGGGTGTATGGACTGGAGTGCTCTCTTCCTGGTTTGTTGTATGTACAGTATATATACAGTTGTGTTCAAAATTATTCAACCCCCACTGAAATTGAGTGTTTTGGCCAGTTTGACATTGATTTTGATCATTCAGTCATCTTGCTTACAATTAAATCAAAGAGGCACGTGTAGGTCATACAAATATAACATAACATTTATAATGAAATAACCACAAATGTCTTTTCTGTGCTCACATCATTATCAGTTTTATTCACCCCCAAGTGACATTCAATCTTAGTACTTAGTACAACATCCTTTTACAGTTCTAACAGCTTTTAAACGTGAAGCATAGCTTGACACAAGTGTCTTGCAGCGATCTACGGGTATCTTCGCCCATTCGTCATGGGCAAAAGCCTCCAGTTCAGTCACATTCTTAGGCTTGCGCACTGCAACTGCTTTCTTTAAGTCCCACCAGATGTTCTCAATCAGATTTAGTCAGGTGACTGCGATGGCCACTCCAAAATGTTCCAGCCTTTAATCTGCAACCATGCTCTAGTGGACTTGGAGGTATGCTTGGGATCATGGTCCTGTTGAAAGGTCCAACGTCTCCCAAGCCTCAGGTTTGTGACGGACTGCATCACATTGTCTTCCAATATCTCCTGGTACTGAAGAAAATTCATGGTACCTTGCACATGCTGAAGCTTCCCTGTACCTGCAGAAGCAAAACAGCCCCAAAGCATGATTGACCCCCCGCCATGCTTCACAGTAGGCAAGGTGTTCTTTTCTTCATAGGCCTTGTTCTTCCTCCTCCAAACATAGCGTTGATCCATGGGCCCAAACAGTTCTAATTTTGTTTCATCAGTCCACAGAACACTATCCCAAAACTTCTGTGGTTTGTCCACATGACTTTTGGCATACTGCAGTCGACTCTTCTTACTCTTTGGAGACAGCAAGGGGGTGCGCCTGGGAGTTCTGGCATGGAGGCCTTCATTACGCAGTGTGTGCGTATTGTCTGAGCTGAAACTTCAGTACCCACATCTGACAAATCTTTTCTCAGTTCCTCAGTAGTCACACGGGGACTTTTCTCCACTCTACGCTTCAGGTAGCGCACAGCAGTCAAAGTCAGCATCTTCTTTCTGCCACGACCAGGTAGCGTTTCAACAGTGCCTTTGCCTTGAATTTGCGAATGATGCTTCCTATGGTCTCTCTTGGTATGTTTAACATCTTTGCAATCTTCTTATAGCCATTGCCCTTCCTGTGAAGAGTAATCACCTCTACTCTTGTCTTCCTGGACCATTCTCTTGACTTCACCATGTTTGTAACCACACCAGTAAATGTCTAGAAGGAGCTGAATATCACAGTCATTTTAAAGCTGCCTAATTGGTGCTTATTATGCTTTATTGCTGCTCCGTGACATCCACAGGTGTTTTCAATACCTGATTGAAAACACTTGAATGAACCTCTGTTCTTCAGAGTGGTAGTCTTTAAGGGGTTGAATAATTGTGTCAATGAAGAATTCACAAAATAAACATTAACTACTCTATTACAAAACCAATTGATGTCATTTTAGTTGCATATGGTTCTTTAAAAGTCCTTGTAGGATTTCATTCTGAATACAATTACAAATGTACACTAAATTCCCTAAAACCCTTTACAGCATTGGGGGTTGAATAATTTTGAACACAACTGTACATACAACAAGTAAAAACCAGAGTAATACGAACATATAACAGGAGCAGGACTGACCTTACTGAGAATCATAGGACCTTGTGGCTGATCCACAGTTAAACTATGTCACATTATCACATACAAGGAGAATCAACACGCACGTGACTTATCGCAGGTCATGTTGGGCACTAACTTCTCCGTGCATTTTAAATTTGTCTTTTATAACCAGCATTGTATGAGCTTGTTAGAAAAGAACGCCTTTGATTCAAGGACAGACAGGTCAATAAAATGTGTTCTACGTGTAGTTCAATACCTTAAGTGGTGCTGCTAAGAGAAGTGCTTGTCCTTGGTTTTTTATGTTTGTTTCGTTGCCGAAAGCCAATCATGGACTTTCTACTGGCCCTGCAAGCTCTTATCCAACTTCTGCAAGGCTCTTCCACTTATCATCAGAGTTTAATTAATACCCGATGTCGGAAATCTAATGTAAAACTTTGTCCCAGTATGAATATTTTGGCATTTTATATATAACAAAGGGTGGAAATTGTATATTTCAGTGCAAGCACCAGTCTTCTTTTTCTCGTTAAAATCTTATTAAGGCAGTGGCGCATATGGAGAGTGTTTATATGGGGACGGAGGGGGACGCAGAGTAAAGCACAGATTGAAATTAGACATACCCGGCTCTAGATTTGTCACAGACACGCAATGGGAACACGAGGCAATGTATTACTCTGTATTTCCTTCTTTTTTTTTTTTTTTGAATATCGCTTTATTATTTTTTTTTCTTGGTAATAAGCCTGTGGGTTTCGTTCCCAGAGACACTAATAGGAAGAGAGGGAGGTCTGTGGCCTGCGATAAAATAGAAAGAATAGTCTTGTTGCCATGCAGAAGTTAGTCAGGTTGATGTGTCACAGAGGGTTTGGTAAAAAGCCTCCAAGCAAAGCAACTGAGGTAGGCTTCTTAATATAGAATCGGGCAAATAACAGTGGGATCTCAATGCGAGCAGCAGCTGAACAAGAAAGCATAACAAGCCCAGTGTGACTACTCAGGTTTCCATCACTTGTACCGTCATTAAGTATGTGGACTCGTAGCTTTAACACTTTGATGTTTACACATAATTATTCCTTCTGTTTCAAAGGATCAAATAATAAAAAAAAACAACAACAAACAACGATTTTTATGGGACATCATAGTGACCTTTATACAAACTATAAATTGAGCTGTATTCTGCTGTCAATTGGGATGTTGTTCTTGTCTGACCTTACTCGACTCTTCCCTGTATGTTTTCCTTGCTTGTTTATTTCCATGGCTGTAGTTGGTTTTTGGAAGTTGATCTTTGTATCACAAAGGATTTGAGCTTTAAATTATATTTATTTTTATTCTCTATAATGGTGGTTCTTAATCCAAGTGTCCTGGCCCAGTACGGATCCTTATGACATGTTATTGGCCGCACTGCTAGTAAAAGGTGCGGGGCCATATTACATTCTACATGCTAACGTTATCGCTCAGCTTTGTGAGCCCCCTAGCGCGGGCCACCCATATTACATTCCGAACGCTAACGGGTTAAAAAACCTGTAAGGTCAAACACAGCGTGGCTACCACAGGGGGACTCACCAAATGCCGGGTCAGCACCGGGGTGCACCACTGTCTGGGATACACAGTCCACCAATAGTGTACACCAAAAATCAGCAGGCCACACCAGGACTTGACCATATAAAAATATTTATTGTGGAGCGGACACAGGAGTACTGGATTCAAGCAATGCTTTTGTTAAGTGCCTTAGTCATGCCTAAAAAACCTGTTAGCAATTCGGAGCTTGCGCTTTTCAGCGCAAACTTACTGTACTTTGCGATCCCTGTGCTTAACGTGTGGAGCGCAAAGAGTTAATTAGGGTAAGGATTACAAAGTCTGAACGCTAATTATGCCTTGCTATGGTTAACTCAAAGTTAACCACAGCTAGGATCTGGTGTTAACAGATTCCTCTTCTGTGGAATCAGTCAGCACCAGCCGAAAAAAATACCAAAAACCAGATACTCACCTCTCATCCCATGGCGAGAACGGCGGTCCGATCCGCCTCTTCTTCTTCTTCAGAGAGAGAGACTTGGTGAAAAAGTCCCCCAGTCTCCCTCTGCGAATCACTCTGTCGACCTGCCGGATCTCGCGAGACGAGATGTGACTGGCAGCGGAAGCCTCAATGGAGTCCTATGGACTCCATGGAGGATGCTTGCGGAGGCGTATAGCGCTGCCTCGAGCATCCTGAGGCTTAGCGCCACATTATGGTGCAGGCTGCTGGTTTAGCGCCTGCACCGTAATATCAAGCTAAAACAGGGACTCTTAGGAGAAACCTGCAGGCGTTTTAGCGTGAAGATCATCATATGGCCCACTGTGTTCATCAGGCTTCATGCAGCTGCCCCAACAAGTAATAATGTATAACGGATATGCAAATCCAAACAATTGAGGGATAACACTAAAATTTAAACCTACATATATTATAACACCTATAATAGTGTGTTCACATGTATTGTATAATAAAGCAGGAGACTGGTAGCACTATTGGACAATGTAAATTTTTTTGTGTTTTTTGGTTTGCACAATACAATAAGTTAGATGCCACCTGTTAAGTATTGTTTTGCCCAGTCCATAGAGATACTGAACAGTCTTCTAAAGGTAGGTTGTAAAGTGATTTTTCTTTTCATTATATTCGAGAATGACTCGCAAAGTTTAATTTTGATTCTCTGAGCTAAATTACTAACAAATGATGAATCGCTAATCTACTGTTGTAGGTTTGGCATAATATATATATATATATATATATTATTTTATATTCGGTTCTATAATCTATTGTGGGGAAAAGCAGTCTGTAGGTTATAGATGCAGAGAGACAAGCCTCATATGAAATGTTTAAAACTTTAAATGACACTTTGGTCTCCTGAGATTCCGGTCTGGAGACACAGAATACTAGTTTAGTTTTATTAGAGCGTTGCGCACTGGAATCTGAATTGGCCATTGACTTCCCTGTAGTTTCACTGGTGCTGTCCATGGTGCTGATAGCAGAGTTAAAGGAAACACATGAGGCTGACAACTCACTTTCACTAATAAATAGACGAACATTAACTCATCCATAGTGCAGGAGAGATAATCCGCTAACACAACTGAACATCTTAGATGGGCACACATAGTTTGTTTGGACACTATTATGTAATCACAGCAATGCTTTACAAATCTGAGATTCAAATCATCCACGAGATTCATTCAGAAAACATCTTAAAACGAAAATGTGAAATTGTTCCAGTCGTTCTAAATGCATGAGTTGTCTAGGCTGACAACCTGGAGTGCATTATCTTATCCCTCTTTTATGCCCACTGTTAATCATCAGTTATTGTGTTATTGTGCTGCACATCGCATTGATGCTCCACCATTTGGCTCTCATCCTTCTCCCATACTGACGTCATGTCTGACAACAGATGAAGCATACATGTACACTTGTTCAAGCATGTTCAACCTTGTAGTGATTGATAGCGAGTCAGAATCTGGTCTCCAGTACCCGTGTCTCCCAGTTATTACTCTTAACTTTACCTTAGTACACAACAATAAAATAAAAGCATGCATTCAAGTCCTGTAGAAGCACTCTTGGGCCAGTGTTTTTCAAATTGCTCTTTGACCCCCCCTCCATATAAGTAATTGTAACGGTTTAATTTGCTTTAGTGTGAACTGCAAATCCTACGTAAACATAGGATTTTTTGTGGCACAACTCCCAAAATATGTAAATAAATATTAGAAAGTGAGGTGCCTCTTTTTTGCTCTTGTCTTACTTGATGGGTACCAGCATCTTGGCGATAGCATTGGCATACAAATCCAAGATCCAATCAAACCTGCTGATGTTTCCCTGTAAGGTGAGATCCATGAGCTGCCATTAACCAGGTAAATGTGACAGGTGCTGTCATGATCCATGCCTGCCGTCTGCTGTCTAATCCATGCTTGCAGCAATTCAAGGAAAAGTGCTGCCCCATGTTCTGCTCACAAACAGTTAAGCACCTGACACACACTCACCACACCCCTACCTTGCATAAAGGTCTGTCCAACCCCTACAGCAATGCTTCAGCATTACCCTGCTTAGCTGTGTTAACCAGATGTGCCTCCTGAAGCTCCCTGATCTTCCTATAGACTTCCCGTGTACCAGACCCCCTGCTTGACCAACGATTACCTGAATTCTACCAGCCTCTGACCTAAGGACCGTCCTGACCACTCTGCTGGAACACTCTACTGTACTTTGCCTAGAGTTCCCCCTTGTGTCCTGTTTGCCTCCCCAAGATACAGTCCCAGTGTGTTCCAAACGTCCTGGTCCCTCCTATCCAATGCATACTGGGCTCATACCACCCAGACCGGTACCCCACCGGTGCTGATCCTCACAGGTGCACACTCTCCAGAAGGTGAACATCTGACACACATCCCAGGGTGGGCAGACACAGTCTCAACCTTCCAGTAGGATAGACTACTGGATGTAGAATAGTTATCACAATAACTGAATATGGCAACTAGTGCGTACAAGAGATTGGAAAAATGACATCAAACAGCTGTATTTGTGGAATATACCAATACTTCAATCAACATCTGCTGACAGTAAATAAAAGTAACATATTATACTTTTATATTATGTTCTGCGTAAAATAGCTGACCCTACACACACAGATCAATACCTCAGTAAAAATGGCACCTAGGATACAAGCCCTTTACTGTCGTTCCTTGGAATGATTGGATGAATAGTAAAATACAAATCCAATAGTGAGACTAGGTCAAGGTACATTCTGAGTTTAAGAATGGCTGGGTGGAGGTAACATCACTGCTCTATAACCGTGGAGAGAGACTGTGGAGACACAGGTTTGAATCCTGGCAAGAGCACCTCTGCAGTAATTGTCCTTGGGCAAGACACCTAATGGTACATATTCACCACACAGGACATACTTGACAATGAGAGAAATCTCAATGTATCCTTCCTGGTAAAATCCTTTCTCAAAAAGAGAAAAAAGAACAGAAGTCATGCAAATGTAAAGAGTAGCTGAGGTCAAAGGAGTTAAGGTGGGGAAAACTGGTCAATGGGCCGAGGTCAAAATACATTGAAAAACAATGTAACTTGCTGAAGGGATTAGACACCATAACAGAAAAGGAAAAAAGGAAAAGAAATGATTATGTACTCTAGGAAGAGTATGATTGGTTTGAAAAGAGTAGCAGAATGTCATGATTTGCCTATAAACATGAGGTACAGAATGACACTTGTGTCCATGGAATCCTGCAGGACCATATTTCTGTCAGCGGAATGATGCAAAGTCTGCTGAGCATTGACGTAATGATGCAGGACTGTACAGCATTAATGGAATGATGCAGGACTATATTGGTGTCAATGGAATGGTTGACTGTGTGTCAGAACCATAGTGACACCAGCGATATGACACAAAAGTCGTCTAGCATATTGCACAGGGATGCCACAGAAAGATGCAAAACATTCATCCTCTATGCCTGGCCATACCCACACACAATGAACTCCAAGAAATGTGACACACTGCTAGTCAATACATGCTCATTTCTAGGCATAATATGTTAAACGTCTTGAATTGGTTAATGGTATGTTGTCTATTCTACTTACGCTCCACTTTACAACTGTTACCTGTTGTATTTATCCATATTATGACAATGAATGAGGCACAGCTAATTATATCAGTCCAGGCGTGTTAAATACCTGCCATAAATGGGCTATTTCTATTTACTGCTCAACGTGGAATTAGATATTCATCTTGAGTGACCAGTCTAGCGCAAGGGAAAAACTAAAAGTCACATTTCCCTGACATTTAATTCTCATGTCGAGCTCTTTAATAAATGGTTTAGCCCTTGAAATAACATACTGGATGCAGGCGACAGACACCAGCGCTTCTGGCAAAGAACGGGTTAGAAATGATACGATAAAGGTTGCAGGATTCATGATTTTCTCGGAGGGAAAGCTATTAAACTGACAGCAGACAGCCCCGTGATGTATTGTGCTGACAGGATTCGCTGACAGCAAATCAAATTTTGTGATGCTGTGCAGTTAAAGAAAAAGTTCCACCTGAGTGTTTATTTCTTGTTTTCCATATTATATTGTTCCTCTAGCATTTTGTTCTTAGCCTTCCAAAATGATATGTGTATTTTCATGATGCAAGTCTCAACACCACGTGAATTAATTACGCATAAACGTTCATTAATCCCTACAGCAACATTTTTGCTTTCTAAAACCAGGGGTCAGCAACCTTGACCCTCCACATCTTTTGGAACTGCATTTCCCTTTGATGTGCTCTTTTCCTAACAAATAGCAGAGCATCTTGGTAGTTCAAAAATATCTTGGATGCCAAGGTTGGTGACCCCTGCTAAAACATTTAAGAAACTCCTAAAACCGCGCTTGCACACCTTTTCAAATGTGGCGATGTTCCCCTTTTAGAAAACCAAAATATAGACCTCATTCCTGACATCTTATATTCCTATAAGGAGCTGGAAGGAGTCGACCATACATTCATTGTATAAAAAAAAACACGTAAAGATAATGTCAAATGCTATTTTATAAGGTTAGGGAAATGTCCGGGGTCACTCACTATTGTACATAGATAATCTTCAGGTTGCTCTAATTGCTGAAAATTCCTATATAACAAAGATATAAGGCCCTATTTCACTCTTGATGTTATGATTTCTGCTGGAGCCTCTGTACGTAACAGCTTCAGAAGTTATCTTAATCTAATTTTTACATGATTAGAAGGCATCAGACATTTCTGAAAAACATGTATGTTTTGCATGTTTCACTGAAGACCACAAGCACTCATCCTTCAATCTCTCTCCAACTTTTCTTCTCGCATATTGTTGAAGATTGGAGCCAAAAATGTCAAACTTGGATTTGACACTCCATAATACCAGACATGTGACAACGTAAAAATGTATTTTGTTTCTGTTTTTCAATTCGTTTCGGTACATTTGTTAGGTTACTGTGATTTGTATTTCGGATCAATTCGTTAGTTCGTTTTTATTGGTAATTCGTATTTTGGGCCAATTTGTATTTCATTTTTTTTTTTTTTTTTTTTTTTTTTTTAATTCTTTATTTAGAAATTTCAAATAGGGCCACATGTCGACCAACAAGAAAGCAGCCACACAGGGCTGTGATATCAACTGTCGTAAAGCATTATATAGATAACAAATAAAAAATAAATAAAGAGGCGTATTGAAACATCTGCAGGCGCCAAAGGAAATGCCATCATAGGGGGGGAAAGGCCTGAAACCTAAAGGGAAAAGGGGAGCATAAGACACTTCCAAAATCCCATACAGCAATACAGGCAATGAGGGAGGGGGGGTTATCAAAGGGGCTCACAACACAATCCCCGAATCCATCTAAATAGCTCCTCAAACTATATAAAAATAAAAATTAAAAAACAACAGAGAAAGATAGGGGGTCTTCCTATAACATTCCGAGTAGAAAAAGACATCAGATAAACAACGAAACATGAGTCAAAATGCAAAACCATGAACTAAAAAGAACGCATTGAAAAAGAGGCGGCTTCTCGTAAAGGTGTTGTGCAAACAAGTCAGAGATTCCCATCACCTAAGTTCTCAGCCCGGGGAGACGAGCGCACCATCCGGCGCAAAACCTGCCCCCAGTAAAACAGGCCAGGCCTCGGCCGGGTCCGAGATTACATACGACATTTTGTTATGGGTAACCACTAATGAGCCGGCTGGACCCCAGCGGTACCGGACCCCTTTATGCCTGAGGAAAGTTGTCACCTCGCGATACCTGCGGCGCGCCATCAGCGTTGCGAAGGGCAGGTCGTGAAATAATTTCAGGGTTACTCCATCGAATAGGACATCAGCTCGCGCCCCCGGCGCTGTCATGATCCGTGTTTTGGCTGCCACATCTGCTGTGACCGCGATCACATCTCTCGGGGCATCCCGTGGGGCCTCAGCAGCCTTGCGAATGCGGTAAACCGTGCTAAACACCTCCGGGGTGTCAGGCGGATCCTCCAAAACCTGGCGTGCCAGACTATTAGTGTACGAGAGTAAGTCCGCTGGAGTAACCGACTCGGGAACTCCCCGGACACGGACATTACGCCGACGGTGCCGGGACTCCAGTGCCTCCACTGAGCGCGTCAAAACCTCCACCTGAGACCTGAGAGCAGTCACCTGTGCCGACAATACCGTCTGTTCTTCTGCCAACTCCACATTCTGAGCCTGAACCGCCACCATCTGTGAGCGCACCTCCTTTACCTCAGAGCGCACGTTAGATAATTCGGTCAGCCATATTGATTTGATCTCCGCTATGAAGTTTCTATAGTCCTGCATCGTAGTGGGGCGCATGTCATCTGGGGCAGCCGCAGGGGTCCCGGCAGAGCTTGGAGGCGTTGCTGCACCCAATAGAGAGCCAGTCTCCCCTGGGGTATCCGATATCCGCTGCGGTTGTAGGGCTCCCTCTTGTTGCGGGCCGTCCATTCCGTCGTGTCAGGTCCTCTGCATCCGACATTAGCGTATCAGCCTCTGAGCCACCTGCGGAGGGCTCCGTAGCCGTGGCCTCAGGTAACTCCGCTGCCAAGGCCTTTTCCTCTTTTTCTGCGCTCTCTTGCGTGCAGCGGCACTCATAGTCATTGGATTCTTGTCCGGGACGTCTCGGCGGGCCAATCGGCCCCCGTCCGTTGTGCCAGGAGCAGTCTTCCTCCTCAGAGGAGTCATACCCCATGGGCAGGAGGGAAGAGGGGGGTATAACTGTTGCAGAGCGTCTATAATTCAGTGAATCTCTAATGTCCGCCTGTCTGGTGTCCACCAACCTGCGCTGTGGAAGTGTTTTCAACTTCTTCCCCATGCTCAGTCGACAGTAAAGTCTCTCCAGCCAGGAATCAGGTCCGATATGGCCTCCAGGAAACACCCCAGGCTCCACAAGATGGCCGCCGCAACTAGGCCGCACCAGGCCCGAAGGTCCAGGAAGTCAGATGGGGGCGATAAAACGCTCGGAAATCAGCGGCGCCGTGAGCACCACAGTCCACTCGTCCTGGGGGCCCTCAGCAGATCAAAATCGGACGGTTCAGACACTGTAATTGTGACCCGGTATAGGGTAAACAGCGGAGCTCCTCTAACATGCGTCTGCTCCCGTCCGCCGCTAGCCACGCCCCCTGTATTTCATTTTTATTAGTTATTTCATATTTAGTATTTATTAGTTATTTCGTAATGTGAAACGGATTAATTAATTACTTGGATTAGGATAAAAAAAGGCTACAGTTGCAAGAAAAAGTATGTGAACCCTTTGGGATTACGTGGAGTTTTGCATGAATTGGTCATAAAATGTGCTCTGATCTTCATCTAAGACACAACAATTTGAAAAACACAGTCTGCTTAAAATAATACAACACAAACATTATATGTTTTCATGTGTTTATTGAACATAACATGTGAACATTCACAGTGCAGGGTGGGAAAAGTATGTGAACCCCTAGCCTAATGACTTCTCCAAGAGCTAATTGGAGCCAGGAGTGAGCCAACCTTGAGTCCAATCAGTGTGATATTATTGGATGTGTTGCTGAAAGCTGTCCTGCCCTTTAAAAACACACACCAGTTTTGGGTTTACTGGTTTCAAGAAGCACTGCCTGATGTGAACCATGCCTCACAGAAAAGAGCTCTCAGAAGACCTACGATCAAGAATTGTTGACTTGCATGAAGCTGGAAAGGGTACAAAAGTATCTCCAAAAGCCTTGATGTTCATGTGTCCACGGTAAGACAGACTGTCTACAAATGGAGAAAGTTCAGTACTGTTGCTACTCTCCCTAGGCGTGGTCGTCCTGTAAAGATGACTACAAGAGCACAGCGCAGAGTGCTTAATGAGGTAAAGAAGAATCCTAGAGTGTCAGCTAAAGACTTACAGAAATCTCTGGCACATGCTAACATTTTTGTTGACACATCTACAATAAGAAAAACCTTAAACAAGAATGGAGTACATGGGAGGACACCACGGAAGAAGCCATGGCTGTCCAAAAAGAATATTGCAGCACGTTTGAAGTTTGCAAAAGCGCACCTGGATGTTCCACAGCACTACTGGCAAAATATTCTGTGGACAGATGAAACCAAAATTGAGTTGTTTGGAAAAACATACAACACTATATGTGGAGAAAAAAAGGCACAGCACACCAACATCAAAACCTCATCACCACTGTAAATCATGGCGGAGGGAGCATCGTGGTTTGGGGCTGCTTTGCTGCCTCAGGGCCTGGTCGGATTGTTGTCATTGATGGAAAAATGAATTCCAGAGTTTATCCAGACATTTTGCAGGAAAATGTAAGACCATCTGTCTGCCAACTGAAGCTCCGCAGAGGATGGGTGATGCAACAGGACAATGACCCAAAGCATACAAGTAATTCAACAAAAGAATGGCTTCAACAAAACAAAATACGCCTTCTGGAGTGGCCCAGTCAGAGTCCTGACCTCAACCCGATTGAAATGCTGTGGCATGACCTTATGAGAGTGATTCACACCAGACATCCCAAGAATATTGCTACACTGAAACAGTTTTGTGAAGAGGAGTGGTCCAAAATTACTCCAGATCGTTGTGCAGGTCTGATCTGCAACTACAAGAAACGTTTGGTTTGGAGGGTCAACCAGTTATTAAGTCCAAAGGTTCACATACTTTTTCCACCCTGCACTGTGAATGTTTACATGTTCTGTTCAATAAAAACATGAAAACATATAATGTTTGTGTTGTATTATTTTAAGCAGACTGTGTTTTTCAAATTGTTGTGACTTAGATGAAGATCAGAGCACATTTTATGACCAATTCATGCAAAACTCCACGTAATCCCAAAGGGTTCACATACTTTTTCTTGCAACTGTATTTAATCCCTCTCCTGTCTTTGGTGCTGAAACCTATTCAGTACCAAGAACAGCAGAGCTTTGGAGCTCTGCGGCACAGCTATTCTTGGTTTTGAAACCTATTCAGCACCATGGATAGCTGCCCCGGGGGACTCTGGAGCTTCGAGGGGGTTGCTGTCCTTGGTGCTGAATAGGTTTCAGCACCATAGACCGCCTCTGCTGAACACAGCCAGACTGAAGGAAAAGAAAAAAAAACGCTGCGTTCGGTAAAGAAAAAAAAGCCTTAAATAAATAAAAAAGCCTCTTAATTGGAAGTGAAAAGAATAAACTGTTGAATTAATATTTATTAAAAACGGGGAATATTTTATACATTGAAACCTATGGGATTTGCCTGTTTAGGCTGGGGTCAGACAAGCACACTGACTGCGCACAGTAACGGACGTACTTTTTAACTGATGAGATTGTGGTTACATTCAGGGTTATTCAAAGTGAATCGAAAAGTCACTGCACGTTCGGTGACTTTTCATTCTCTTCAATTCAGTGCGATTTGGCGATCCCATTTCGGCAACCCTGCAGTGTATTCAGCAAGCACCACAGGGCCGTCGTAGTGCAGGGAAAAGCTGCCGCAAACCTGCCGAACACTCACCGCAAAGCCCAGGCGAATACACCCTGAAACCGACAAAAACATCTGGATTAACCCCGCCGAACACGCCGGAGAAACCCGAGCAGGAGCCGATCAAAGCGCAGAGCAGCCACCGGAAAAACCCGACACCGCAGACGAATGGAGTGAAAAAAAAAGGAAAACCGTACGCTTGAATGTTTGAAAAGTGAAACGCTGTTTGCAAAGAAATGAAAATGTCTGAAATTTATATATAAGTTCCAAAGAATGATAATAAAAGGGGCTGTTACAGAAAAAATAAAAAATATTTTTCGCAAAAAAATCCCGAAAAATGCCTAAAAGATCCTAAAAAACCTAAAAAGAAAGAAACTTTTTACTGCAGAATATTATAATAAACGGTTTATTAGATATTGACTTCAAACGGGAATATTTTTAACATTGAAGCCTATGGGATTCTCCTGAATAAACCTGTCGAATGAAACCACCGAACAGCAGGGCATTTCGGCAACTTTTCACAGCTGTTTTTTGTTCTCTAAATAGACGAAGCATTGCTTCTCTATGGGGATTTCACTGCCCTCGAACAGGCACTGTATGTGCAGGCAATTTGCCAACATTTGGCGAACTGCTTGCTCTCTGAATGGCCAGGAAAGGTAAGAGTACGCTGAATTTCAGCGTTCGGTTACCTTTCGGCAGCAATTCGGATCTCTTCGAATAACCCTGATTTTATCAGTTAATTTTGACTGATGTTGAGAAAAAGAAAAAAAAAACTGTATGCAGGGGTCTCTCTACGTCCGTCTAGATTTTTCACATTGATGCCATTTTGGCGTCCGTTGCAACATGCGTTGCGCGCGTGTGAAAAAGTGCACATGTTGTTCTCTATCGACTCCTTTGAAAAGCTACAACGGACAGAAAACCGTGCGGTCAGACGGACGCAAACAGTGCGTTCGTCTGACGCGGGCCTAAAAGCTGTCGATCGAACCACTGAAAATCAAGGCACTGACATTTCGTTGCTGTTCGGTGTTCTTTGCATAGATTAACCATTACTTCGCCATGGGGAATTTCACTGCCGTTGAATCACAGCGAACAGCACCATGACGCCGTCCATGGCCTGTGGTGCTAAATACAAAAGGTTCAGCACCACGGCCAATGGACAGGGACGAGTCTAAGTGAAATGGTATAACAAATTGATCCGTAAAAACGAAATCAATTTGTTTTATACCGTTTTATTTTCATTCAGTTTCGGTCCAAATCGATTTGTTTTCATGCTGCTTTTGTACCGTTTCAGACGGAACCGATTCGTATTTTGGAAGCACTTACGAAATACAAATCGGGAAAATTTCTTCAGAATTTTGATTCGGAACGAAACACACATTTCTACATAATACTCTTTTTCACTGATCTTCATTCCAATCTTGTGAACTTTAGCCTTTTCACCCTGTGTTTTCTTGGCTGCTAACCCTTCCAAAAAGACCATTCCTTATCAAGCTTCTTCGGACTGTAGAAAGGCTAACAGAGCATCCTGATGAAGCTACCAGATGCTGAGCCAGGTCCTTGCTATACTTCTTCCTTCTCTCGAAGAAGAAACTCTGAGAAACTTCTCACTAGATTTTGAAAGTTTTCTTGGCCATCCAGTCCTTTTTTTGTTGTTCTTGACCTTTCCTGATTCTTCACAACTCTTTATAAAAGCTTGATTACCAAAACAGCTTATAGAAGCATTTTTTTCTGATTTGTTTTTTAGACGTTATACACATTTCTTGTTTTTTCTGGTTGTAGTCTAATAAAGAGACTGAGAAATAATTCTATACGGTCATTATTCCTTTGCAGAACAACACATCTAATGATGGCCTAAGACCTTTTCACAGTTATGTGTATCTGACTGTCTATCTATGTAATCATTGGTGGAGGAGCCTGAACATATCTGATTGGATATTCTTCACACCATATTATACAGGATGAGAACCCGTTATCTGAAATGCTCGGGACCGCGAGCATTCTGGATTTCAGTTTCTTCTGGATTTCGGAATTTGGCTAAGATTCCAGTTTCGAAGGGGAGGGGGACGTAGCAGGGGAAAGGAAATACACTGGCTTCTGCAGCACAAGTGAAATACACATGGTGCTGCAACACTTGGAGGAGTGTCGGACTGCAGGAGAACCTGTCTGGAGCATTATTAAAGTAGAATTTAGTCTGGAAGATTCAGAAAATTCTGCCTTTCAGAGTCTCCTGGAATTTCAATTCCGGATAAAGGATGCCTGCCCTGTAATTAAACTTACCCAGTCGATCAAGCTCAATTTACTAGTTAAACTGCCTTTATCCTTTATAGCATTAATTTTGAAAATGCAGAAAATGTTTTTACGCTTAAATAAAGTGTAAACTCTGCCTTTACAACCTTTAAAATCCCCACTTCTGGACGCAGAGAGAGAGCACATGTCTATGAGGGTAACTGATGGGATCCCCCCTGTTACGGATCCTGGGTACCCTCCATCTGAGTGCCTCTTTCTGCTGTACACAGGAGATATTTCCGCACACAGTAGACGACACGTACTGTGGAGTTGTTTCTCATTCAAAATCCAAATGGAGAATGCTTTATTTTTCACGAATACACACAGGTAACAGTTGAGACAACCCCCTCCCATACAGAATACATTACAGATTAGATCAAGAGTCTCCAGTCTGAGAACAATAGAAGTAGCCATCCAACACAATGAATTGTTTACACATGCGTCTTATCTAAACAGTCGGTTTAGGACTAGAGGGAAACATGAGTCTTCTTATAGCAGTAAGTCTACAATATGGAGAGAGGGGGGGTGGAAGCAGACAAGAGGTTAGAGTGCAAGTTCTTCAGCAAGGTCCTCTCCTACTGTTTTAGGAGTGCAAAATAGAACAACTTATAACGGTAACATACAGATACACACTTTGACACAGCATAGCACATCACTCAACACTCTACACTATATACAGAGACAAAGAACTGTAAAGAAAATAAATGCAAATAAACTTTGAAGTGACAGTTTCGTCACACCCCCCTTTTCCCCTTTCCTGTCAGTCCTTCACCCATGATTCTATTGTTGTTATTTTTATTTTTTTAAAGTATTCTTCTAGTCATATTCCTTCTAAATAACTTAATAAAGAGGCAAACCCCAGGTATCTTTGAATGTCAGCTTGTTTGATAGAATTGACTCTGTGACAAGGTGAGCTAAATACACAGAGCTCTCGCAAGATCAGATTGTTGTATGTGAAGAAGGAATGCTTGCAAGAACCAAACGTCAATGTAGATACTGAGGAGGCTCCAGATTACAAACCGTTCCCTTTGTTTACTTCTAGGAAAAGGCTGATTCCATTCCTAGACTGACGTAACATACTTTTATTCACAGAGCTGTCGTGCAATCGATTGTAGGAAAGAGACAAATCAATGGCAGCATTGCAGGTTAATGAAGAAGGTGCGACAGCGCGGGTTTAACCAAGGTTGATTGCTTTCGGTGATCTACGACAGATCCCACACAATGTCTCCGCCATGTGACACATTACACTCTCAAAACCCAGGAAATGTGTCAAGGAATGCTCTAATTTTTACCCAGGAAATCTGTCAAGGAAATGACCTCGGTTTTCAAGCTTGTCACTGTAGTTATTATTTTCAAGTTTTTTTTTGTTTTTTTTTTAGAACAAATTCAGTTACATTCGTGAAGTGACACAGCCTAATTATTGCACTGGTTGACGGGAGAATTTCTGCAGGGAAATATTCCTTTTTAATGGGAGTGCTTGGAACCCTGTTTAGTTAACTGTTCGCGCATCATCATCTCGCCATCTTTTTTGTGGGGATGATGTGACCCAAACGGTGTCCACCATACTTAACTATTAGATCACTTCCACCTTGAGCTCCTTCTTCTCTAGTTATACCATGCCTGGGGTATCCCAAAGATCGTCTGATACGATGACAAAAGGAAATTGCGGCTTGTACCGCAACTCGCTTTGCATATAGATACACATGATCCAAGAACAACTACGATCACTGGCAAATACTGCCCTGCGGCTCAGACCTCGCATCACTGCCTACGGTGCAACACTGTTCAAGTAGTGATCGCAGGGATAGCCGGGAATGTAGAGAAATGTCACACATCCTTACAGGGTTATGAGTAGGTAATAATTACAGAAAAAATAACACCGATGAGTGCTGGGGAGTAAACTGCTTCATTTTCCGCAATTACATACCAGTTTCTGTTATATACTTTAAATGTAATAAATTATGATTTAAAAATCACTGAGCATGATTTCCATTGATTGCCTTGAAAGTACACACAACTTAGGGCTAAATTACAATCTTCACGCAAACCACCATTAACGCGAGGGGTAAAACCCTTTGCGCCGAATGCCGTATTACATAGTCAGCGCAACAAACACGTATAATCATCTACCGTGGGTGAACCTGCCCTTTGCGAGCGTACTGTGCTGCGCGCGTCCTATACTTAACATTGTGAATGCAAACGCGAATGAACGCTGATACGCGGATGGTATTACAATCTATGCGCAGGAATTAATGCATAGCCTTTTCAGCATTATTTTAGCAACTCCTAAAAACTGGTGGTAAGTTTAACGGCAAATCTGAGCAACCTGGCCGAACCCAAATACTATAAAATAAAAAAAATGCAGCAAAGTATAGTTACACATTCTACTCATACCAAACCAATACATTTGAGAAGTTGTGTGTGCATGTATTATTGCTGCAGCATATATGCTCAGATTGACTTTGACATGCGCAAAAACTTAACATCAGATAACTGTGGTTCTTAATTCTGATTAACTGAATCGCGAGAAAAAAACTGTGCGCACACTCCTTTCTGCACGCAACGATACTGCGCGAGCATTTGTGCGTGTCCAGTTTACATGCGTTTTTGCTTGGCGGATGAAAAAACGCGCGAGGATTGTAATTCCAGCGGTGATTTGCGAGCATAAACCTTTAACGCTTAGAGCACAAATTTACGCGTTGCGCGTGCGGTTTTGCGTGAAGAATGTAATATAGCCCTTATTGTATTATATGCATGAGGTGCAAGGCTCCTGTCACTGCAGTCCATGTTTTCAAAACGATTTACTTTTCTTTAAGAAGGCTTCAAAGCTATGATTGACACTCTCACTATACACCTGTCAAACATACATCCAGGTAATCATGTCTTTTGGCTCACCTACCACTAGGGGGCACTATGTCATGCGATAGGCACCTGCACACACTTTGAAGAGCAGAATCAATCTTATAGCTTTTCTTTTTTTTATTATGTGTAAATGTGTGTTTTCAAAATATTTGTGTGATATTGATTTCAGATTATCCATTTTTTCCTGGACACATAAAATTATATATATGTTGATGTGTAATTGTGTAAAGAACTGTCCTGCAGTGTGTACAATCCATAAATGTCAGACAGGACATCAGTTCTTTAATCAGGGTGTATTCCACCTTCAATAATGAGGGCATGATTGATTTCCCTCTGGCAACATCTATCCCTCTCTGCATGAAGAATTGATATGTGTCTGGGAAAACAAGGCAGATCTGGCATCAATATGTATTAACTAAATGGTGCATTGTGTCCGTATAATGAATCTGTGTGTGAGTGTGTAACATAGACAACTTAATAAATATGTGCGTGTAATTGTATTTTTGTGTATTTTATATAGGAGGCATTTTATTAGATATGATCAGGAATGCGGGGTTGTACAGTTCATCTGCTTATATGTATATTTTGCCGTATCAGGAATGCTGGGTTGTACCGTTTCTTCTGCATATATGTATATTTTTTTGTATTCCCAGTCAGGTCATTATTGCTGCTGCCCCTTTCCATGTTTTCTTTTTTATCCCAAAGTGGAATTGGTCTTGGTGAGGGTATAATATCAGTTTGCCTCTTAGCTAATAGACAGCATGAGCATATGTGGTTGCTTATAAAGCAGCTCTTGGTTTCATTAGGTAGGACCCACCTGACCCAGAGGTGCTGTGACGTAGCAGGTGAGCTTACACTTCATAGGCCATTCAAGTAAACCAAAACCTCTGCGTTTTGTTTCACATAGAACTACAGTGGTGAGCGCAAATAAAAACCTTTTTTTTTTCTTGTTATGTTTTAACCATGGAGCAGGCTGGATACTTCTGGCCTACGCAGTCGCCCTGACGGAGAATAGGTGCAAAACCGTTTTTTCTGCAAAAATTGATATGTGTCTGGAAAAACAAGGCAGATCTGGCATCAATATGTATTCACTAAATGGTGCATTTTGTCCGTATGTAATGAATCTGTGTGTGAGTGTATAACATAGACAATTTGATAATTGTGTGTGTGTAATTGTATTTTTGTGTATTCTATATAGGAAGCATTTTATTAGACGTGATCAGGAATGCTGGGTTGTACCATGATGGATGTATCAACCTACTGATTTCCCATTGGGTTTTCCAGTGGAAACCATATGTTTTACACTTTATTTAGATTTTTTTTTTAATAAACAAAAACATGGGGCTGATATACTGTCATGAAATAAATACAGCATAGTTTTTCTAGGTTGTTACCTTTAATTACTTCGGGCCACATTACATTCTTGGTGCTAACGTTAGCGCTCACCGGATCTGCGCCAACCTGACGGATCTTAGCTTTTCTAGTGCCTGCATCGTAATGTCACACTAAAACGGGGGTGCAAAGGAGAAACCTGCAGGCGCAGGTTTTTCTCTTTTGTGTCCCCGTTTTAGCAGGAACAATGTATGTAATGTGGCCCTTCCTGTTTAGCAAGTCTCCTTATGAATTTTTTGTATTTCTTTATTTCAAAAGATATTTGACCTTGAATCCTCAAGCCTTAATTAGAAGAACATGTATGCGTATGTACATTTTACCTAGGAGTGAAACATCGCCACCGGCAGGCATGATACTGTCTAGACAGCCTCCAGTTACAAGTGATTGTTATACATTGTGACGCTCCAGGAGAAGAATGAGTTGTCCATTGTCAGATTGTCAAGATTATGTAGTTTAGAGCTTTACAGATCTGATACTACAATAATCCTTCAGCTGCAAAAAAAACAACATATGAAAAACAATTTATGATGATAATTTGCTTAAGCCTGTCACAGTCGCCAATGTACCCAATCTTTGACAGGTCCTATCTCACTTGACCAAATCTGCACTTACAGGATCAACTCACCCTGGAGCTCCCCGGCAGCTCTAGGCCTTATATAGGCTGCCATGGTGGGGCACCTGTGAACAGGGAGGGGTGCATACCAAATGAGAGCTGTCAGCTCTCTATATATAAAATACAAAGCAACAGAAGGTTGCACTCAACCTCAAAATTAAGCGGGTGCATCTAAGACAGTAAATACAAAACACCCAGAAAGAGCACTCCATATTATTGACCACCTTCTTCTCTTTCTTGGTGTTTTGTATTTAATGTCTTAGATGCACCCGCTTAGTTTTGAGGTTGAGTGCAACCTTCTGTTGTTTTGTATTTTATATATAGAGAGCTGACAATTCTCATTTGGTATGCACCCTCCCTGTTCACCGGTGCCCCACCACGACAGCCTATATAAGGCCTGAGCCTGCTGGGGAGCTCCAGGGTGAGTTGATCCTGTAAGTGTAGATTCGGCCAAGTGAGATAGGACCTGTCAAAGATGGGGTACATTGGCGACTGTGACAGGCTTAAGCAAATTACAATCATGCTTTGGGAACTGAATCGTCATCATTTTACCTCAGTCAGGATTTTTGAATAATTTTAAAACTGTGCTTTTTTTTGTTGCCGCAGAAAATGATGGAAGAAGGTGGTCAATAATATGGAGTGCTCTTTCTTGGTGTTATGAAAAACAACTTGGTAATAAAAGGGGTTAAGTATTGTGCACCATGTCCAAGTAGAAAAGGCTAGCACTGAATTATTTTTTATTTTTATATTTTTGTCATGTGGTAAGGTTTTATTCTCGTCTTCGTTTTAAATTTACAAGGAAAACAATTGTTTGTAAATGTGAAAAGGAGAGAATAAAACCTTACCACGTACCTTGTTGAAGAAGAAAGTGCAATCCTCTGCTTCCTATCGCCTTTTCTGTAAGAAAACCAAATGCAAACATTTTTTTGTCCTTCAACCCTGGCACTCTGAAGAAACTCACAAGATACAGGGCACAATCTTGTGTATATCTCATCATCACACTTGATTTTATATTGACCTAAAACAAACATTGCCACCAGTTCATCGCTCATGTTTCTATATTCCACGGGCAAAATTTTTTCATTATATGTGACATCTAATATTAAACAAAATTCTGTTGCTTATTCAAATTAAGTATTTATTTTACATCTGTCCCCCTATTGCATCTGAATTAAAGGGGAAATCAACTCCACCGTGCCTTTTTTTGTTTGTTTTTTGGTATGTTTTTTTGCTACAAACGATAAATCCTAGATTGGCTGGCTTTCCTGAAGATTACTGTCTTTATTCCGTTGGTCTCATTTAGCAAATGATTATTTTTATTAGTAGCGATAAAGCCATGCTAATTAGCATTATTACATTTTTTGGCATATTTAGACGCGCTAACCTTTTCACTTCTGCCGTTAATAGTATCTTCATGTCTAATTAATAGTTTTAATGAGAACTAACATATGATTAAATCAAATTAACATTCTTAAAATCTTAATTGTGTGGGCATATGATGGATGAAAGATATATTGGTCTAGCTTGCTTATTCTCAGTGGAAGGCTGAAGAGACCTATGAGTTGTCTGACTTTAGGTTTTCGGGAGCTGCACAGCTTATACTTGAATGACACAGGGGTGTGTTAGCTATTGGGGTGATAGCAACTTATATTTCGTATATTACATTTCCATTTGCTTTTTTGGGTGGAAGCTGAAAAAAAATCTGATTTAATGATTTAAGCCTTTAAACATGCATGAAAAGGGCTAATCTGTTCTCTTTTTCATACACTGATTGTAAGTTTGCAATATGCAATGCATGAAGAGGACTGCAATATTGTGTGAGTACAGCACTTTTTTTTAAATTTAAGATTTTTATTTTTCAAGAACATGGGATACAGAAAGAAAAGGGATATAGGAAATATCAAATATCGTACAAAAATATTGTACAGAAAGAAAAATTGTAAAGTAAAAAGAAAGCATCACATTCCAATAGCCATGCATTACATGGAAATAACATTAGGCATGAAATACATATAAATATGAACACTTCAATATAATCAGGCAAAAAATACACAGGTAGAATCTTTCCCACTGCAGCCTCTTAACGAGGGTACCTTGTTAACCCTTAATTGACAGAATAAGGACAAAAAGAAAAGGGCGCAAGATAGGTGGAAATTGAAAAAATACCTCTGGAGCACCCCAGATACAGTTAGGGTACTCCTAGGGTTTATTTATTTATTTTATTTTATTTATTTTATAAAGGATTTTACCAGGAAGGATACATTGAGATTTCTCTCGTTTTCAAGTATGTCCTGGGTTCAAGAACATTGAAATGTTACAGTTGTTACAGGAATACAAAGTAATACAATGCAAGATATTAAAAAACAACACAAATATACAGATTAACAGAGAATAAATATGTAGGAAATAGTCATTATGTTACATGTTTACAGGTGCATTCTGTATTGAGGTATGTTAATAGGGAGCTCTTGAGTGACTTAAGACTGGTGGAAGATTTGATGGTGTCTGGGAGGTTATTCCATAATTGTGGTGCTCTGTAGGAAAATGAGGATCGAGCCACTGTCTTTTTGTATTGTGGTATTGCAAGTAAGGTGCTGGTCCTGGATCGGAGGCTATAGGATGAGGGAGCTGCTGGGGGAAGCAGTCTATTCAGGTAGGGTGGCAGCTTCCCAGAAAAGCTCTTAAACACCAGGCTGGAAAGGTGAAGGGTGCGTCTAGATTCCAGCGATGGCCAGTTTAGCTCTTTGAATATGTCACAATGGTGGGTCATGTAGTTACATTGTAATGCAAAGCGGCAGAATGAGTTATATAATGTAGTAAGTTTCTGAAGATGTGTTTGCTGGGCGGCTGCATACACTACATCTCCGTAATCAATAGCCGGCATAAGTATTTGTTGTACAATCTGCTTTCTTACCGCGGGGCTCAGGCAGGATTTGTTTCTGTACAGGGCGCCTAGTTTGGGGTAAAGTTTAGATGAGAGTTTTTCGATGTGAGGGCCAAAGGATAGATTAGGGTCCAACCACATACCTAGATATTTGAGAGAAGTGACTGTGGTCAGCGTGCCATTTGATTTTGTCCCGACACATAAGTGGGGATTTTGCAATTTGTGTAGTTTAGGTTTTGTTCCAAAGAGCATCGTTACAGTTTTGTCATTATTTAAAAAATGTTTGTTGTGTTTGATCCACTTTGTACAGAACTTTGCTCAATGCATTTCGTGGGTGCTCCTGAGGAAGTGGGTGTGCTCCACGAAATGCATTGAGCAAAGTTCTGTATGCCAGAAATCAAGCCAGAGACCAAGCCGAATATCCATGCTGAGCAAGTGTTCCATTCTAACGAACTTCAGACTATGCTGAGCCAGCGTTCCTTTCCAATCCAACGGGCTTCGATCTATATGTTGATGGACTGCAGACCGTAGGTTTGGAGTACAGAAATCGGGAGGTTCTGCCCATTGTGGCAAATGCTGTTTTGCACATTTATTTGTGCTCTATTTTTGTGAGTTTGTTTTAACACTGTGATTTTTTAAAAAAAAATTATTAAATATACGGCACAATATATATTCTCTTTTGATTTTTCAGTGCATGCTATATTAACCAACTAAGAAGCAAAAGCACTCTTTAAATCTTGCACCCTTTTCTTTTTTGTCTTACTTCAATATAATCACCTCGTGTTTCTACAAGTAGAACTAAGGGTTACAGACACATTAGGAATATTATAGGGAACTTATATCCCACAAGAGCCAGGAATCATCGGTTGGTGCCTGCAGTGACCAAAGCTGTATCGCTAGACTTTCATATGAGTAAGAGGTGGAGACAGTGTCTTCTATATCTTTCAATGTGGGTACAGCGAGTGTCTCTTCAGGAGTGAAGGGAATATCCACCCTCCTTTTATAAGGAGAGAGTGTACCTGTTTCCAGAGAGCCAGTAATGTAGGGCAGTACCACCATGTATGTTTGTATGTAGGTAGGTCCCTATATCTGTCTGACCTCTCCAACACAAAGAAGTAGTAGATGTTTGGTAGCGGGCTACACAAGAAGGGATAAAAACATATGTTTGTGTCCACTGTGATTGCGTCAAAACAATAGAAAGATCTTTCTCCCAAGCTTTGTGAAACAAACACACACAGGGGGGAGTATAACAGTCATCAGTGTATGTAACATAGCTAACAGTAATGAGTTGAGATGGTACCCCAGTCTAAACAGTTAGAGTTCAACTCCTGATTATTGGGCTGTATCTACAGAGTAATTGGGTAAATTCCCGATCGCAGTCAGTCAATGTGTAATCTGTAAATATGGAAACGTCAGAGTCAGATATCTGATATCGGGCCTGTAATTAGGCAAAAGACTGCATGCCGTTCTTAGAAAAAAGGTCTCTAAGCTATCACGCTCCATACGATCGCCATTTAGCAACTGGAAAAGTTGGGAGAAGGTTTTTCAGGAAGCTCAATAATGCGACTAAAGAGAACCGAAAGTGCCGAGTAATAAAGTGTCTCGAACTATCCCACACCATAAGGGCCTGCAACGTTAGTGGAGTCACAGCTATTACTGGGGTCTGTAGACTTTCGGAGTCCACAACAATGTGGAAACCTTGTGAGGATTCGTTGTTGACAATTCAGCTGTAAGCCAATTGGGGTGAGTAGAGGCTTGAAAATAGGAGATAGTAGAAGCAAGAACAGTGTCATTATAATATGTCGGGAAATGCTGGACATTGACCCCCCCCCCTCTTTTCCACCTGCGTTGTAGTAGTGAAGCGGCAAGTCTAGGCCGTTTATCCATCCATAAATATTTTGAAACCAGCGATTGTGTGGCTTGCATTAGAGATTGAGGGACAGGAATGGGCAGCGCACTATATAAATTAACCATTTCGATATCATGCGTAACACGGCTACCTGGCCAAACCAGGAGAGGCGCGCCTTTCTCCATATGTAGGGCAAGGATTTACTATCTCTCAGCAAAGGGACATAATTAAGATTAATCGGATCATCAGTTGAAAAAGCCAATGTATCCCCAAAATACGTAAGAGAACGATTGGCACCACTTATATTGGTAAGTAGCTGTCACGGTTCACCTGGGGTACTTGCTGAAGTACCTGTATTGCACACCTGGCTCTAAGCACTTTGCCCTGGTCAGGGGTAATGTCAGGATCCGAACCCCCCAGACCCTCTGGCGCCCACTTTGTTTTCCTTTTTGCCATGTTCTGCATGATATATGAAGATTCTAGGACTTCATGCTGAACATGCTCATTCCCGGACTCTGATCTACAACCTGGACCTGAAACCTCACCTGCAGTTGATCCAGCCTGATGAGTCCTGCTAAGAGGAAGCTACGCCCCTTATCCCACGCTTCCTCATTGAAGTTCCTAGCTTAGCTAGTGCAGACCTGCCTCCCATAGATCCTTGCCTGGAACCCCTCCTGCTCTTGATCCATAGACATTCCTGTACACCCTCTGCTATTCCTGGACATTCATTACCGGTATCCTCCTTGTCCCCCCTGTACCCCTGTTATATTGCTATTACCTGTGTACCAGGCCCTTGCATAACCTGACCACTCTTTTGCCTGCTCCCATTGTACCTCCGCCTGATTTCTATGTTATATGTATCCATTGTCTGTTGTCTGTTTATTTGTATTCACAAATAAACCCTGTTACCTTGTATCCTGCCTTCTGCTATAACTTCCGCATCTTGGGCTCACACTCACACTTCTGCACATATGCTAGGCCAGGGCCGTGACAGTAGCTTTCAATGTTTTCAAGTCTACATCTGGTAATTGAACAGTGAGAGCTTGAGGTTTTGGGATATTGATTTTATGATAGGACACTCCACCATACTCTTGTAATAGGGCATGTAGGGCAGGTAAGGAAATTAAAGGAGAAGCGATTGTCAGGAACATATGTGTCTTCGGTCCTACTGGGATCCACATTTTCCGATTGCCTGATGGTTTGGACCAAGGGTTCTATTACTAGAGCATAAAGAAGAGGGGACAGGGGACATCCCTGTCTGGTCCCAATAAGAATCAGAAAAGATCTTTAGCGAAAGCCAGCCATAAATACTTTGGCGGATGGCGAACAATACAATGCGAAAATGGCAGTGCAGATTATCTCTTGGAATCCAAATTTTTGCAGTACTGAACTTAAATATAGCCAATGTACCCTGTCAAAGGCCTTTTCAGCAATAAGAGATGAGCTTGACCCACCTGATGTCTAGTAGACCAAGCCCAGGCCTGTTAGTAAGATATTTTTGGTGTTATCTGGACCCGGTCAATGTTGAATAAAACCCACCTGATAATTACAGATTAACATCGGGATAGCCCCTGCCAGTTTGGTAGTCAGTATTTTAGAATATATTTTAATGTCTAATTTAAGAAGGGAAACGGGACGAAAATTGGCATCCATATCGGGGTCTGCAATATTTTTTAAAAATTCTATCCTATGTGGATGATGTGAAGAGGGCTTCTGTCATGGAACTGACATAGCGCTCTCCGCTTCAAACCCCAAGACATTTATTCCCATGGCGAAAAACCCCAAAAGAAGCAGACAATTGCCTTGGGAAAGACTTTATGTTAATTTATATTGCGTGGTGTGATTTTAAATTTACTTTTACTACTGTATGTGAATTTAGAGATGTGTTTTGAAGGTGCAGACCTTTTTTTGTGTAGAATGTAATTAGGTTTGAGTAATCTGTGATTATGCAAGAATGCTGTTTATCTGTTTGCATGTTTGAGGAGTCCTGAGTCTGGGACAGTGTTTGACTGACAAAGCAATCTGATTTATTGGAATAATGGATTATGTTAATGAGGTGTGTGATAACTGACCTAATGTAATTAGGGTTCCAGTAAATCAATGTTCGTGGTTTGGTTTATGCAGATGACCCATGTTGGACCTGAGCATAAATACGGGTATGGTTTTCTTAGTAAAGCAGAGATAATTCTTGGTTGATACATGCGGCTTGTCTGGTGTGTTATTCCTCTGCACTATTCCACTACATTCACCATCAGAAGGCACCGAGCAGCCATCTGAAAGACTGACCTAACATCGGGGCTACAAGTCAGGAGATCGAAAGCCTGCAGATCCCCAGAAGCTGCTGTAACTTCGGCCCAGCACTGTCACAGATCCCTGCCAGCCAGCCCAGGTCTCCCAGCAGGCAGAAGCAAGTGGGTCAAGCTGCTCGAGGTGCTGTGGACCGCGTTCCCAGTAGCCGGGCTGACCGCAGCGAGGGGGTGTCTGGAGAGCAGGACAGGCGGAAGAGAGGAGTTTCCGTCACAGCTTCCATATAGTCTAATTTAATTAGAATTATATTTTTTAAATATAAAACATATTTGAACTCATGAAAATGCTTCCAAAAATTTTCCAGTTCTGGAAATATCCAAATCCGCTGCATCTGAAATGCTTTGAAATCCAGAATATCAGCAAGGTGAATCTGTCGAACCAACCAGAGTTTTTCAGCCACGCACATGTCTAGCACTAGGCTGTGCACATGTCAAGCACTAATACATTCATCCACATCTGTAAGTAAATTGCTTTTATGCCTAGGTATATAGTGTTACTGCGGAATACGATGCATTCTTACTTTGCATTGTATTCTCTATATTTGTTTCACATTAAAACTACCAGATTAAGGTTTAAGTGTCACTCCCTACTTGCCTGAATAAAAAAAAAAAAGCAACGTTTTTTTTTTTTTGTCGGACTATTGCTTTACCAGCATGGGACCCTCCATCATTCGGACCTAAAATCCTTGTTCTTTATAAAGCTGGCTGATACAGATCATTTTAATGTTCCTTATACTGTACACACAGTCTGATGGCTTTGTTGTCGTCTCTACCGTCCCAAATAAGGGAGTTACTGTCTCTTTCTGTCACTGAATGTCCCTGTGGTGCACAATGTATACATTATCACCAAAACTCTCAAACTTCAAGGGGGGAAAATGAAGTTTGTGATCAGTCAGTCGAACTATAGAAACGTGCCAGCAAGGCAGGACAAGCACCGAGAGCTCCTTTCAAACGAGCTATAGAAACAGCGTGACTGATGAAATGGAATTTGATGGGCTCCTCGTTTGCCAGTGGCCCAGTGCATCGACCACTGTGAGAATGTGATTTTCTTCCAGGCTGTCATGTAGGAAGACATAGAACATTGTGCTGCTGGCAGACAGGGATCCAGCTGCTAACACTAACCTCAACATCCTCCTCTAAAGAGATGTTTTAACCGGCGCATCTTTCTGCGTTTTGTCTTAACTCCTTCTAGTCATTTTACTAGGACGTTTCCCCTGACTTTCTATCTAATCGGGCTGAGATCTCAGATACCAATTATGACTATTAACAGGCTGAGCGTTCCAGGTGCCCGTGAAGAGATGATATTTTATATTAAAAGATGAAACAATAAAACTCATAAAAAGAAAATTGTTGCAGCACATTATAGTAATGTCGTAAAACCATATGTTTAGTGCAGCATAAAAATGTTTGTTGATGTACACCAGGACTTGGGGTTATATTGAGTTTTGCTTATGGCTGGACAGATTTAGGATTGTTAATGTTGTTGGTTTTTTATCATTTTGACTGACTTTTTTGAAAATGTGCTTTTTTCCCCTTGCTTGAAATGTATAAAAGCTTGGAGGTTTATTATACATAGTTACATAGGCTGAAAAAAGACATGCGTCCATCGGGTTCAGCCTCTCCCACATAACCTACTGCTGTTGATCCAAAAGAAGGCAAAAAACCCAGTCTGAAATGCTTGCCAATATGCAACATACTGGGAAAAAATTCCTTCTTGACCCCAGAATGGCAGTCAGATTTCTCCTTGGATCAAGAAATTATGATTATGATTCGGATCATATGTAGGAGAGGTTCTGAAAAACACCCAGAATCATACAACACTGCAGAGACCATCAACCATCAGGAATCCTGTCATGTCCAACACAACTTGCATTTTCACACCGATCTGCCAGCTTTGTCGGGTCTCGGATCAGGAGGGTGGGGCAGATGAACATGTAATACACATAATTTGCATCACTGATGACTTTCATGCCCCAAAGTAGGAGTTTCAGCCCAGTGTGCATACACGCCAGTTTGGCAGGCTGCCTGGCTAAGCAGGCAAACAGGGCTGCACCTACTGTACATGTTACAAGTGTAACGTGATTGTAACGCATCTGTCCATTTTAATAGTTTTTATATTTTATATTTAATAAAATATTTTTATTTTTCTATTTGACCATTCCCTCCTGCAATTTTTGAACATCACTTTCAAATATTATTTGGAAGCTCTACAATTTACCCATAGACGGTGGGGAAGAGGTCCTGGGTATCCACCTTAGTGTACCCAATGCTACACCGATCGAGCCTGTGTATACGAGGCTCCAAACTCGGTGAGTGTACTGTCAATTACTCTTCTTTAACATTGTACTTACAGTATTACACTATGGGAGCGCTGTTTGTTTTATCATAGTCATCTTAGCAAGTGTTGGTGATCAAAGAAGGGACACGCCACCCTTTATATGGCTGAAGGTCCCTAAACCTAGAGCCAGGGATTTTTTGGGCTCTTACAAATGTGAGTGTTCCGCATCCCTGTGATTAATATATTTGCCATATTTTATTGAGATTTTCTGCACGATCATTTTCCCTTTTTTTTCCTCCTCCTCCCCCTCCCTCGTCCTCCCCCTCCTTTTTTTCATCTGTGTTTGAGAAACGACGAGGAATACACGGATCAAGAGAGGAAGACTGTATCACTTTTAATATTCCATTATCCTGCGGACTGGTATATATACTATCCTATTGGATCATATCACTGGATATTTTGCACTTCCTTTTTGCACATTTGGACACTGTTGCACTTTATTAACCATATGGTCTTTTGGAGGAAATATATATATATATATATATATATTTTTTTTTTGAGCATATACTTTGAATATATGCAGCACATTGTTGTGATTTATAGACACTGTTGCACTTTATTGAATTTTATGCAAAAAATATAGTTGATACATCACTGTGTTATATGTGCATGAGCACTTACTGTTTGTTCACATAGTGAATACATATACGATATATGCCACTTTATGATTGTTGCACTCCTTACTCTTAAATATTAGAATTCCCTTTGATGCGCTACAGGGGATTTCCATCGTATTTTTCATTTCTGTTTGACACAGCTTTTGGTTGTTTTTTCTGTGTTTTTATAATTACCCTTTGGGCAACGTCACAATATTTACCTGTTTTATTTAATCTCGAATCACTGTATATGATCACTGAATAGTTCTTTTAAGAAATAGGCGCCTACGTTGTATGATATATATTTACATATAGATCTCCCCCTTCTTTTGTGATTGTAACTGTTTAAACACCATGAGCGCCATTAAACCAATGCTTTCATTGTATTTCCCCTCAGCCATCCTGAAAACAAAGACAGCCTAGGGCACATGGTGACTTGGCAGGTCTGGAATTCCATTCTACTATCACGATCACTAAACGATGGGTAGTGGCTGTGCTGTTATGAGTCCTGTATGCGATGATATATACACACAACGGAGGGGAATTGTGGAGGCAGAGGACGGAACTGGAGAGCCAGCAAGCAGAGGACAAGGGGCAGGATGTGAAGAGGGCTGGTTAGTGGGACATGAAGTTTCTGAGAGTGGACAATAAGAGGAACCAGTATGCAGGGCACTGGAAACACAAGCTATTGAGGGGGCATGAGGATCTTGGGTGGACACTAAGAACTTGAAGGGCACATAGATCAGTGGAAGTTTGGAACCATGAGAGACTTGGAAACACAGTGGACTTCTTGGAGGGTATCAGGGTACTTGGAGGGTATGTAGATCTGTAGAAACCTGGAACCAGGAGAAGCAGAGGTAGAGGCAGGGGAGCAGGCTGAGGGAGCTGGCGTGGATGCAGGGTAATAGCAGATCTCAGGATTTAACATACAGTATACAGGTCATGAATCGAGTGGTGTATTTAGGTTTTATGCTGGCCTAGGCTTGACTAAACTGGTGCACCCCCTAATTTAAAATTGCAACACCTGTTCCTGTCAAGGCCACACTTCTTCCTCTTTAAATCCCACCCCTTCCTATTTAGGCCCCACCTTTTCCTCTTAGAGAACCAAGTTATTCTAGGTCAAACAATGCTAGTACATAAAAACTGCTTGTTCATCTTATGTAGGCAGTGGATACCTTCAGGCTTACTATAGATAACTTTAGAAGCCTGCTGCATAATTTATAAATTAAGTGATAACTGACACAATTTATCCATTTATCAATTTCTTCAAAATACAAAAAGTGCTTTCAAGACATTTTCTTGGCTTGAGAATCCATGAGGCAAAACTGTCCAAAACCGTTGCATTTCCATTTGTGTCTTATCTTATCTTACTTCACATGTCGTAGTGCTTTTTGGCCAGCTGGAGGAGCCCACTGCCTGACAAAGTTACTGTCGCTAAAATGTATTTTATGAAGGTTCATACATTTTTACACTGTCTGCAATGGAAAGTTGTTTTCCAAAAATCCACTGGCTCCTGCCATTGATTTTATGGAAAACCACTTGGTTGTGAAGGGGTTAAGGAGCCATGAATGTACAGTGCCCTCAAAATATGGTCAGAATATAAACTTCTAAAACATAACTTGATGCCTCTGTGCTAAAATTATCCATTGGCCTCTGTTTGACAATTCAAAAGAACATCCAAAGGGTATAAAGAGGAATATTATTCTTATTGCTTTGCTGATTGTAAATTAGGGAAATCTTTCTGGTAGCTGTATATTTTGCAGGAGGAACCTCATTCCATTTCCTTATAAAGCTGTGGTTTGTGCACTTTGTGAAACAGTGGCTTTACACAAATAAAATTGTTGGCGAGTCCTATTGAATAGTGCTGCAGGCTATGTTATTGATTTATAAAAGTGTGCAGAAGTTCTATGTTTTAACCCTTTTTTGGGCAAAACACATGGAGACAATACTCCTCCATCCCAGATTAAAAAACAGTATCACCAGGAAACTGGTAAAAGCTTTTGCCTACTGTCTGTTGTAAGGAAGCTGGCAACGGTGAACTTCTCTTTTATTCTGCTTTTTTTTTAATGCATTTGTTTTTTTATTGAAGGATTTTTAAGTGGTACAAAAGTAGGGTGACAACATGAAAAGTAGAGGGATTGGGTCAAAACCAAAAAAAGGTGGTAACAAAATATCAATATAAGAACCTAAGAGTAGAAGAAACAGAAAAATATGGGGCCCTTTTCCATTCTTCACATAAAGCTAAACAAACAAAAACAGTAGGACCTACTGTCAACCGACAGTGATGCCTAAGCAATGGTAGCAGGGGTTGCCCAACATGAAAAAGGGGATTGAAACCATAATCATTAGGACAAACAGAAGAGAGGTAGGAAGGGAAATAAATGGTTAGATTTATCTCTCCGATGTATTGCGTAAGAGATTAAAATCAAGCGGGGGGAGGGAGAGTTTTTTTTTTCTTTTCTTTTTTAAAATGAATATATAGCTTTAAAAAGTTGATAAAAATACCCTTCGGGAAATAAAAAGTCCTGAAATGCATTTCGCCAATACGTTTTGGCTTCCTCAGTCAGGTTTGATTGACCCGCAACTCTTAATTTTTTTTTTTGCATTTTGTTTGATTCCCCCCCCCCCTCGCTTGATTTTAATCCCCCATGTAATATATTGGAGAGGGGGAGCCAGGAGATCCTGCAGGAAAACTACAGGATCTCAAGCAGAAGAACCTTCCTGGCGGATAGCGAAGCAGACGACCGGGAAGGGTTGTTCCAGTTTCCCGCGTGTGGAGGACGATGCCATCCCTTTTATAGGCACATCACACTTATACAGAGCCAATATTTTATATAGACTCTGGGCCACGTGAGTGATGATTGATATATATATATATATATATATATATATAAATAAATCACGATATATAAACCGAATTGCACTATATTTCTTTCTCTCCTCTCCATATATTATCCATTGATGCGATGGTCGAGAAAGGATAAGCACGTTTTACTCAATATAACTATATTTCCCCTACTTTCACATATTCACACCGGGGTTGCTTTGATATGCACAAATTTTATTTGCGCTTAGGAGTCACATGGTCCAGCTCAGTCAGTTGCGATCGACCGCATTGGCTGGGCACGCTGCCAACTGTTGCCTAGTTACAGGTATCTATGTGAGGTCATGTGACACAGTGAGGGCGTTTACATATGACTACATAAACAGAAGACTTGCTGCCCTTTAGCTGCCTTAGCAACCACTGATTGAGCGGGTGTATATGTCTGTACCCGCCACCAGTCGTTCTGCTACAAGTCTGTAGCTTTTTCGCGCTGACTAGATAATGGGCAGTCACATGGTCCGGCTCAGCCAGTTCCGATCGACCGCATCGGCTGGGCACGCTGCCAACTGTTGCCTAGTTAAAGGCATCTATGCGGATGGGATGCTGTGAGGTCATGTGATACAGTGGGGGCGTTTACAGCCAACCATGTAAACAAAAGACACTCTGGATCAGCGTGGTGCGAGCCTGCTTCCATCAGGCATTTTTCCAAGGAGTCTAAGATTGGCTTTGATATATTACATCGGAGCTACAGCCGGATGGGCCTACACCACACGGACCCAGGATCCTTATTATTGGGACTTTAACAGGTTAACCCATGCCAGCATCCGGTAAGTGAATATGGGCCTACCCCTAACACGTATTTAAGGGGATATGAAGGAACCTCAGGTGAGGGTCTTAATTATTAGGGCCCTATGATTGGTCATCTCATTGGGGAATGAGCCATATATTGAGCATCATCTCCTTTGGGACGTCATTAGCTCTTGAGGAAGCCGTGTATCATGACGGCGAAACACGAGTCGAGCGTGTCCTAGATATGTGTCTTTATCTTGTTATAGCAGTTGGGTTTCTTCTGCAGGTGGTTATCTTTGCTTATTTGAGCGGTATTATGGCTGCCTCATCTTTGGCTCTATCTACCATATGAGCTCACTAGGGATAGCTATCAGGGACAAACTAGAAATTTTACAAGATTTAGGGTGTTTGGTGTAGAGATTTATTTAGTATTCTACACATATCTCTTTATGTGACGCCCTGCCAGTACTTGCGGTTTTACTTAGTCTGCCCCTGATATTTTGTCTGTCCCATCTGCATTTGCTTTGGTGACAAATATTGTTGCAGGCAGACTGTCCATACCGAAAGTATCGCCTTTTTGTGCAGCATAACCTGTATATGTATCAGGTTGTTACATTTACCACCTTTTGGAAGTCCCTTTTTTTCCCAGTACCAGTTTTTGCAGACTCATTATTCACAATTACAGTCAGGTCCAGAAATATCGGGACATTGACACAATTCTAACATCTTTGGCTCTATACACCACCACAATGGAGTTGGAATGAAACAAACACAATGTGCTTTAACTGCAGACTGTCAGCTTTAATTTGAGTGTATGTAGATCCAACTCAGGTGAACGGTGTAGGACTTACAGCAGTTAGCAGATGTGCCTCCCACTTGTTAAGGGACCAAAAGTAATGGGACAATTGGCTTCTCAGCTGTTCCATGGCCAGGTGTGTGATATTCCCTCATTACCCCAATTACAATGTACAGATAAAAGGCCCAGAGTTCATTTCAAGTGTGCTATTTGCATTTGCAATCTGTTGCTGTCAACTCTCAAGATGAGTTCCAAAGAGCTGTCACTATTAGTGAAGCAAGCCATCATTAGGCTGAAGAAACAAAACAAACCCATCAGTGAGATAGCAAGAACATTAGATGTGGCCAAAACAACTGTTTGGAACATTCTCAAAAAGAAGGAACGCACCGGTGAGCTCAGCAACACCAAAAGACCCAGGAGACCACGGAAAACAACTGTGGTGGATAAATAAAGAATTCTTTCCCTGGTGAAGAAAACACCCTTCACAACAGTTGGCCAGATCAAGAATACTCTCCAGGAGGTAGGTGTATGTGTGTCAAAGTCAACAATCAAGAGAAGACTTCACCAGAGTAAATACAGAGGGTTTACCACAAGATGTAAACCATTGGTGAGCCTCAAAAACAGGAAGGCCAGATTAGAGTTTGCCAAACAACAAGATCCTATGGACAGATAAGACCAAGATCAAGTTGTACCAGAGTGATGGGAAGAGAAGAGTATAGAGAAGGAAAGGAACTGCTCATGATCCTAAGCATACCACCTCATCAGTGAAGCATGGTGGTAGTGTCATGGCGTGGGCATGTATGGCTGCCAATGGAACTGGTTCTCTTGTATTTATTGATGATGTGACTGCTGACAAAAGCAGCAGGATGAATTCTGAAGTGTTTCGGGCAATATTATCTGCTCACATTCAGCCAAATGCTGCAGAACTCATTGGACAGCGCTTCACAGTGCAGATGGACAATGTCCCAAAGCATACTGCAAAAGCAACCAAAGAGTTTTTGAAGGGACAGAAGTGGAATGTTATGCAATGGCCAAGTCAATCACCTGACCTGAATCCATTGAGCATGCATTTCACTTGCTGAAGACAAAACTGAAGACAAAATGCCCCAAGAACAAGCAGGAACTGAAGACAGTTGCAGTAGAGGCCAGGCAGAGCATCACCAGGGATGAAACCCAGCATCTGGTGATGTCTATGCGTTCCAGACTTCAGGCTGTGATTGACTGCAAAGGATTTGCAACCAAGTATTAAGAAGGGAAAGTTTGATTTATGATTACTATTCTGTCCCATTACCTTTGGTCCCTTAACAAGTGGGAGGCACATCTGTAAACTGCTGTAAGTCCTACACCGTTCACCTGAGTTGGATGTACATACCCTCAAATTAAAGCTGACAGTCTGCAGTTAAAGCACATTGTGTTTGTTTCATTTAAACTCCATTGTGGTGGTGTATAGAGCCAAAGATGTTAGAATTGTGTCGATGTCCCAATATTTCTGGACCTGACTGTATGTTTTTTATTGTGGCTCTTATGTTTATTTTCTTTGTTTAAATTTTGTATTTGACAATAAAATTATACCCTCTTAATATTTTTTGGGCGTACCCACGCTTTGTAGGGGACCTAACCGTTGATTTCCCTTGCTACTTCTCTTGTCTTTGTCCTTCACATTAAATCCTTGAGCCATACAACCCAACATCCTATTAAGCTTCATCAGCATTTGCCTAGAATAAAGACTTTTAAACCCTCATTATCATCCTGCGGATCGAGAGTATTGCGACTCCAGCGGCCAACTCGGTCTCCGTTGTAATACCAGACATTAAAGGTGAGCCGCAAATTAAATAAGACTAACATGTTCGTTTCCTTTTGTCTCACTTGGAGCATCTTGTTTGGAATCGGGCCCATTGGTTTAATGTATACAGTCTAGTATGTAGACAAACCTACCACCCGACTCACTAATACACCTCACTGCCCCAACCACTCCATCTCTCTCACCTTGCAGTCCTCTCCTCCTGTTTCCACCCTCAACCCTTCTAGATTGTAAATTCCCACGGGAATAGGGCCCTCGTTTCCTTCTGTAGTGCGTTATCAAATGTTGCTCAATGTATTGTAACCCTGTCTGTATTGTGTCCATTGTTCAGCGCTGTGGAATATGCTGGCGCTATATAAATAAAGAATAATATGTATACTGAATGTATTCTGCTGGAATGCAGTTAGCAAAATTAAATTAAAAGAAGTACAGTCAGGTCCAGAAATATTGGGACTTCGACACAATTCTATCATCTTTGGCTGTATACACCACCACAATGGAGTTGGAATGAAACAAACACAATGTGTTTTAACTGCAGACTGTCAGCTTTAATTTGAGGGTATGTACATCCAACTCAGGTGAACGGTGTAGGACTTACAGCAGTTTGCAGATGTGCCTCCTACTTGTTAAGGGACCAAAAGTAATGGGACAGAATAATATTCATAAATCAAACGTTCCCTTCTTAATACTTGGTTGCAAATCTTTTGCAGTCAATCACAGCCTGAAGTCTGGAACGCATAGACAGCACCAGACGCTGGGTTTCATCCCTGGTGATGCTCTGCCAGGTCTCTACTGCAACTGTCTTCAGTTCCTGCTTGTTCTTGAGGCATTTTGTCTTCAGTTTTGTCTTCAGCAAGTGAAATGCATGCTCAATGGGATTCAGGTCAGGTGATTGACTTGGCCATTGCATAACATTCCACTTCTGTCCCTTCAAAAACTCTTTGGTTGCTTTTGCAGTATGCTTTGGGTCATTGTCCATCTGCACTGTGAAGCGCCGTCCAATGAGTTCTGCAGCATTTGGCTGAATGTGAGCAGATAATATTGCCCGAAACACTTCAGAATTCATCCTGCTGCTTTTGTTAGCAGTCACATCATCAATAAATACAAGAGAACCAGTTCCATTGGCAGCCATACATGCCCACGCCATGACACTACCACCACCATGCTTCACTGATGAGGTGGTATGCTTAGGATCATGAGCAGTTCCTTTCCTTCTCCATACTCTTCTCTTCCCATCACTCTGGTACAAGTTGATCTTGGTCTCATCTGTCCATAGGATCTTGTTCCAGAACTGTGAAGGCTTTGTTAGGTGTTGTTTGGCAAACTCTAATCTGGCCTTCCTGTTTTTGAGGCTCACCAATGGTTTACACCTTGTGGTGAACCCTCTGTATTCACTCTGGTGAAGTCTTCTCTTGATTGTTGACTTTGACACACATACACCTACAGTTGTGTTCAAAATTATTCAACCCCCAATGCTGTAAAGGGTTTTAGGGAATTTAGTGTACATTTGTAATTGTATTCAGAATGAAATCCTACAAGGACTTTTTAAAGAACCATATGCAACTAAAATGACATCAATTGGTTTTGTAATACAGTAGTAAATGTTTCTTTTGTGAATTCTTCATTGACACAATTATTCAACCCCTTAAAGACTATCACTCTGAAGAACAGAGGTTCATTCAAGTGTTTTCAATCAGGTATTGAAAACACCTGTGGATGTCACGGAGCAGCAATAAAGCATAATAAGCACCAATTAGGCAGCTTTAAAATGACTGTGATACTCAGCTCCTTCTAGACATTTACTGGTGTGGTTACAAACATGGTGAATTCAAGAGAATGGTCCAGGAAGACAAGAGAAGAGGTGATTACTCTTCACAGGAAGGGCAATGGCTATAAGAAGATTGCAAAGATGTTAAACATACCAAGAGAGACCATAGGAAGCATCATTCGCAAATTCAAGGCAAAGGGCACTGTTGAAACGCTACCTGGTCGTGGCAGAAAGAAGATGCTGACTTCGACTGCTGTGCACTACCTGAAGCGTAGAGTGGAGAAAAGTCCCCGTGTGACTGCTGAGGAACTGAGAAAAGATTTGTCAGATGTGGGTACTGAAGTTTCAGCTCAGACAATACGGCGCACACTGCGTGATGAAGGCCTCCATGCCAGAACTCCCAGGCGCACCCCCTTGCTGTCTCCAAAGAATAAGAAGAGTCGACTGCAGTATGCCAAAAGTCATGTGGACAAACCACAGAAGTTTTGGGATAGTGTTCTGTGGACTGATGAAACAAAATTAGAACTGTTTGGGACCATGGATCAACGCTATGTTTGGAGGAGGAAGAACAAGGCCTATGAAGAAAAGAACACCTTGCCTACTGTGAAGCATGGCGGGGGGTCAATCATGCTTTGGGGCTGTTTTGCTTCTGCCGGTACAGGGAAGCTTCAGCGTGTGCAAGGTACCATGAATTCTCTTCAGTACCAGGAGATATTGGATGACAATGTGATGCAGTCCGTCACAAACCTGAGGCTTGGGAGACGTTGGACCTTTCAACAGGACAATGATCCCAAGCATACCTCCAAGTCCACTAGGGCATGGTTGCAGATTAAAGGCTGGAACATTTGAGTGGCCATCGCAGTCACCTGACTTAAATCCGATTGAGAACCTCTGGTGGGACTTAAAGAAAGCAGTTGCAGTGCGCAAGCCTAAGAATGTGACTGAACTGGAGGCTTTTGCCCATGACGAATGGGCGAAGATACCCGTAGATCGCTGCAAGACACTTGTGTCAAGCTATGCTTCACGTTTAAAAGCTGTTAGTACAACATCCTTTTACAGTTATAAGTACTAAGATTGAATGTCACTCGGGGGTTGAATAAAACTGATAATGATGTGAGCACAGAAAAGACATTTGTGGTTATTTCATTATAAATGTTATGTTATATTTGTCTGACCTACACGTGCCTCTTTGATTTAATTGTAAGCAAGATGACTGAATGATCAAAATCAATGTCAAACTGGCCAAAACACTCAATTTCAGTGGGGGTTGAATAATTTTGAACACAACTGTACCTCCTGGAGAGTGTTCTTGATCTGGCCAACTGTTGTGAAGGGTGTTTTCTTCACCAGGTAAAGAATTCTTCGGTCATCCACCACAGTTGTTTTCCGTGGTCTCCCGGGTCTTTTGGTGTTGTTGAGCTCACCAGTGCATTCCTTCTTTTTGAGAATGTTCCAAACCGTTGTTTTGGCCACGCCTAATGTTCTTGCTATCTCACTGATGGGTTTGTTTTGTTTCTTCAGCCTATTGATGGCTTGCTTTACTGATAGTGACAGCTCTTTGGATCTCATCTTGAGAGTTGACAGCAACAGATTCCAAATGCAAATAGCACACTTGAAAAGAACTCTGGGCCTTTTGTCTGCACATTGTAATTGGGGTAATGAGGGAATATCACACACCTGGCCATGGAACAGCTGAGAAACCAATTTTCCCATTACCTTTGGTCCCTTAACAAGTGGGAGGCACATCTGCAAACTGCTGTAAGTCCTACACCGTTCACCTGAGTTGGATGTACATACCCTCAAATTAAAGCTGACAGTCTGCAGTTAAAGCACATTGTGTTTGTTTCAATCCAACTCCATTGTGGCGGTGTATAGAGCCAAAGATGTTAGAATTGTGTCGATGTCCCAATATTTCTGGACCTGACTGTATATGTATATTATTATTATTATTCTTTATTTATATTGTGCCAGCATATTCCGCAGCGCTGTACAATGGGCACAATATAGACAGAGTTACAATACATTGAACAACATTTGACAATCCAGTACAATAGGAAACGAGGGCCCTATTCCCTTGGAAACTCACAATCTAGAAGGGGAGAATTTTGGGGAGAATACTGGTGTTTAACATATCGCTCCCTCTCTCTGCTCCCCTGTGTTGGTTTTAAGAAGGTGTCAATATCTTCCCCACATAAACACTGAACTCCTATGAATGCATATGAGAGCGCTTTAATTATCTGTCAGAGGGATTGTGAGGTGACAAAAAAAACTGTAGTCACATCAGGTGTCTGTAGAAATGACCATTTTCACAGGTTCTCTTGAAATACAGGAAAGCAGGATAATCACACATCGTTATAAATAAATACACACTCACAGTTTGAGCACAGGGAGATGGAGAACAAAACAGAACAAAATCAAGAAGCAAAATAACAAAGTAAATAAATATACGGATGTTCTGTAGCCATATGAAATAAATATTGGTTAAAAAACACACCTAATATATAAAATAACCTTAAATAATCTACTAAAACTATTTTTTTTATGCTGAAAAATTTAAAAACATAAAAAGGAAAAACAATATCTGGGGATGGGGACTTAAATCTACCTGTTTTTCATTTTTCCCTAGTGGTTTTCTCCAGGTATTTTAATAGGGATGCTACTAGGCTTCAAAATGTTTATCTTTAGCATACGTAGGTACTGATATCAAGGAAAATGCAAACTAGAGTCTACAATTTGGTTTTCAAGGATGGGCAAAAATAGTATTATTATTATTAAAATTATTCAGGGATATCATTAATATTTAGTATTTTTTGCTAACCCAGCACAAATTAACACCAGTCCCACAAAGAAATCTGTTTTGTGATTGTTAAGCAGAGGCTCTAGGCAAAATACAAGAGACGGGGACCAGGGGCAGATCCAGACACAGGTTTCGGGGGGGCATTCTACCAGTCATTCTAAGGTCAAACAGTGACCTGCGCCTAGCTTCTCCCCGCATCACCTCTTCCCATGATAGACTGCAGGTTCTCACGCGCAGCCCCACTCTCTGGAACGCTCTCCCTCGTGCTGTCAGACTTTCCCTAACTTCTCTTCCTTCAAACGCTCCCTGAAAACATTGCTATTTAGGGAAGCCTACCACCCAACTCACTGACGCAACCATCAATCACTCTCACCTTACAGTCCTCTCCTCCTGTTTCCAACCCCACCCTCCTAGATTGTGAGTTCCTACGGGAATAGGGCCTCATCTCCTCCTGTACTGTTGTCAAAATGTTGTTCAATGTATTGTAACCCTGTCTGTACTGTGCTTATTGTACAGCGCTGCGGAATATGCTGGCGCTTTAAAATTAATAATAATAATAATAATAATAATACCAGTTTTGGCTAAGAGCTGGTGTTGGGTAGGGATGAGCTGTTCGGTTCGATCGGTTCGGAGTTCGATTCGAACATCGCCTGTTCGCAGGTTCGCGAACTACGAACATTTCCGCGTGTTCGCCACATTAGGGGCATTGAAGGTGGGGATTCCTCAAGGGAGGGTTTTGTGTGCACAGAAACACAAGGACTAGTACGTGGCTGGGAGGAGGAAGTGCACGATGGGGTCATCCTCATTGACCAGGAAGACTCGGAAGCTAATGCCACCTCCAACTTACGCTGCATGGGCTCCCTTATCCTGCAAAGCCTGGTAAAGGACCCCAGGATTCGTGCTATCAAGGAGAGGGATCATTACTGGTTGGTAAGCCTTCTTGATTCACGATATAAAGGTAAAGTTGCAGAGCTCATCCTGCCCGCACAGAGGGAGCACAGGATGAAAAAACTTGGACGCTCTAAAGCGACACTGTGTAACACCTTTCCAGGCACTGGTAGGTTACCAAGTGATGACACAGGTGCTTCTGAGGTGGTGAATAGTGGTGAAGGCCGGGGCCGCTTGACTGATGCCTTTTTAAATTTTTTTAGTCCACGACGCCCAGGGACGTCAAATGTAGGCACCCATTGCCAGCGTCTTCACCGTATGGTGCAGAACTACCTAGGGGCAAGGGCAGACCTGGATACCTTTCCAGCAGATGATCCACTGGCTTACTGGGTGTTGAGATTGGATCACTGGCCAGAACTTAGCCAATATGCTATGCAGCTACTAGGTTGCCCTTCATCCAGCGTGCTTTCTGAAAGGGCGTTCAGTGCCGCTGGAGGTTTTGTCACAGACAAAAGAGTGCGTCTGTCCACCGACTCTGTAGACCGGCTGATATTTATAAAAATGAATCAGTCCTGGATCAGCAGCTATCAATCCCCTGATGCTGACGTAACGGAATAGATCGGGGATGTCTAATGCATTCACAAAACCTCCACCACTGAACTCTTCCACAATACCACAAAGGGGTTACGGTGTGAAGGCACTTGCTGCCACCAAAGGCACAATATTTGGGTGCACTGACGCCTGTACCAGATTTATATCATTTTAATATTGGACCGCAGGGTCCAACCTGCACTCTTCCACAATACCACAAAGGGTTACGTGTGAAGGCACTTGCTGCCACCAAAGGCACAATATTTGGGTGCACTGCCACTGACGCCTATATTACCAGATTTATATCATTTTAATATTGGACCGCAGGGTCCAACCTTGCACTCTTCCACAATACCACAGAGGGGTTACGGTGTGACGGCACTGTTGCCGACACTAAAGCCCCAATTTTAAAGCACCTATTGTTACTTTCATCCAAAGCCTGCATAAGTTTCACCATAATTTAGCCAAAAAATAACTAAACTTGTTCTGCGCGTCCTAAAAGGTCTCCTCTTTTAATACAGACTGCCACCCCAAGCAGTTGTTTATGAAAAGATTAAAGGAAAAACGTTTACCGTCATTTGAAACGTCATTTTTTTGTTTTTCAATGTTTCTATACATCCTACAAATCCGCCACTTCACGGGCAGGTTATGGGGACCTCCTAGGCACGATATTTGAAGGAATTTTTCGTTTTTATTTTTAACCCTTATTTCATGGAAACTCACTGTCCCTTTAAAAACTTTTTTTTTAACTTTTTGTCCTTGTTTCCTGTCCCCCAGGGCACTACCCGGACCCCCATACACCTTTTATGGCAAATATCTTGCATATATGCCCTCTTGCAGGGCACTCTAAAAACCAAACTTTTGAGTCCCATTGACTTGCATTGAGTTCGGTTCGTGTTCGCGTTCGAACTCGAACTTTTGCAATTGTTCGAGTTCGAACGCAAACCGAACACGGAGGTGTTCGGCTTATTCCTAGTGTTGGGTTCGCAATGACAGGCAGAAACGCGCCTAATCGCAAGCTGTGCTCGTTACACTCACTCTCCCCCACAACTCATATGGCTATATAGTGCCCCAGCTCACATGGATATATAGTGCACCCAGCTCACATGGTTATATAGCCCCCAGCTCACATGGATATACTGTATAGTTGTAATGGTAGGCCCCCTATAGGGTGATGGGAACTCCCCAGGCTGTGTAGAGTGACGCCTTTAGGGCAGGTATATGGTTTTGTTTGCAGACTTCAGTAATCCCTTGCAACACTTAAGAAACACAATGAATTCTACACACTGCAGGACAGGACCCAATACTTGAAAAATGTGAATCCTATAGTGCAAGACAGAACTTGATACGTGAATGCAGCACACTGCAATTCCTCACACTCCCAGCCAGGGAGTTCAGACAAAGCCCTGGGAATCACTCACACCATATGGCTTTGTGGCCAAATGCCTGTAGAGTGAAAACAACTGAACTAGACACGTACAGACAAATCTAAACAGACAAGATACATACAGAAGAAGTTCCAGAAGCCAAGCCAGGTCATACACGAGATATCAGAATTGCAATATTACTTAGGGGGCAGAAGAGAGAATATCCAGAAATCAGAGCCAAAGAGTCATACACAGATAATCAGAACTAGAACTAGAATAAACACGAGGAACAGGAACTAGAGGATCTCAGACTTAGTCTATCCTGATCCAAGGATCAAATGCCTGTTTGTCCCTATATATAGGGCTAAGCAGATCATGTGACTGCAGACCTTCAGCCCAGTGGGAATGGTCTGTAGAACCTGAACAAGAAAACCAGACAAACTGGAAACTCCCTGCTCCCACCACCAGGGGGCAGGGTCGAGACGTAACAATAGTGCCCCTAACTCACATGGATATATAGTGCCCCCAGCTTACATGGATATATAGTGCCCCAGCTCATATGGATATATATTGCCCCAGCTCACATGGATATATAGTGCCCCAGCTCATATGGATATATATTGCCCCAGCTCACATGGATATATATAGTGCCCCAGCTCATACGATATATAGTGCCCCAGCTCACATGGATGTATACAATAGTGCCCCCAGCTCACATGGATATATAGTGCCCCCCAGGTCACATGGATATATAGTGCCCCCAGCTCACATGGATATACTGTATAGTGCCCCTAGCTCACACGGGGATATAGTGCCCCCAGCTCACATGGATATATAGTGCCCCAGCTCACATGGGTATATAGTGCCCAGCTCACATGGATATATAGTGCCCCCAGCTCATATGGATATATTGCCCCCAGCTCACATGGTCCAGCAATCTCCTCTGCCATCCAGGGCACGAGCGGCTGTCAGCATGAAGCTCTGCCGCTCCCCTGGGAACCACGCGCAAGCCGCGGTCTCACGAGATCCCGGAAGTTCACGTGAACTCCACACGATCGTGGCTGGCTGCGCTGGTCAGGTGGATCCCAGGCGAGCGGCCAAGCTTAGTGCCGCCAGCCGCTCGTAGTATCGGTGGGCCGGCTCAGCAATATTTACTTGGGGGGGAACTGCCCTGTGGCCCCCCCTGGATCTGTCCCTGGCAGGGACACACCAGAGGGTTTAAGCATTAACCCCTTCTGACCCACACCCAGTTGTCCCCTTTGCTACCATAATGTATCTTTAAAAACTCACTTGCCTCCCAGCGCAAAGGTGTCACCGGTCACCACTTTTGCTCCAGCAGACACTATTGCTTTGCTGACTGCTCGGCCAATCTGATGCCTCTCAAAGCAATGCATCGTGAGACATGTGCAGTGAGGATCATAAACCAGTAGGCTGTCCAGTGTGAGCTGGTTGATAAGCGGAGTAAATTTGGTTATGGTGGCTAGAGTGTTTCTTTAACCCTTCCCCCTGCAGGGCGTACTATGCCATCCCTGGGGCAGGTGAGGTTAGAAGGGGCGAGACATACTAGTACACCCCATTGACTTCTATGGGTCGCCTCGCCCCTCCCCACAGTCGACGTGTGCCGGGCCCCATTGGCTGCTGCAAGATGGCCTGAACTCGGGTCGTCCCCCTGCAGCCAATGACATGCGTCAGCTGTGTGGGTGGGCCGAATCAGTGGCCCGCTGTACCACCTCGCGGCGGGACGTACTAGTATGCCCCGCCAGCGTTAACCCACTCCCAACGGGCACCACCCATCTGTCATTAAGGGGTTAATGGCAAAATTTAGGCAGACATTTTCCTGAAACCATGAGCGTTGAAGTTTGCTTAAGTGGTCATGGTGGCTAGAGTGTCCTTTGAGTCTATATTGATGTCTGATTCTTTCATACAATGTTATGCGAGTGATGTTATTTGTGAAGTGTATCAGGGACAATGTTTGTCATTGAGTCATATGTTCTTGGCACAGAATATATACGTAGGAAAGAAGTTTAAAAATAATCTTTCTTTTAAACAAGAATAACTTGCTGAAGCATGCTCCCCCTCCCATGTTGATTTGTTGATTGCCTACAGTTCAGAGAATTCTTGGAATGCAATATATATGAGTAGTGAATCATGGGAATTGTAGATCAGAAACATCCAGGGGGACCAGAGTTTGACATCAAAGCACTAAAGGTAATGTAAATAATTGATGCCAATTTGGACCATAATTATTTTAACAATCTGAATGGATATTGTTGAGTTAAAAAACAGACTAGAATGTTCACTGAAGATCACTGGTGCTACACTAGTTGTACCTACTATACCAGATATATACAGTTGTGTTCAAAATTATTCAACCCCCACTGAAATTGAGTGTTTTGGCCAGTTTGACATTGATTTTGATCATTCAGTCATCTTGCTTACAATTAAATCAAAGAGGCACGTGTAAGTCAGACAAATATAACATAACATTTATAATGAAATAACCACAAATGTCTTTTCTGTGCTCACATCATTATCAGTTTTATTCAACCCCCAAGTGACATTCAATCTTAGTACTTAGTACAACATCCTTTTACAGTTATAACAGCTTTTAAACGTGAAGCATAGCTTGACACAAGTGTCTTGCAGCGATCTACGGGTATCTTCGCCCATTCGTCATGGGCAAAAGCCTCCAGTTCAGTCACATTCTTAGGCTTGTGCACTGCAACTGCTTTCTTTAAGTCCCACCAGAGGTTCTCAATCGGATTTAAGTCAGGTGACTGCGATGGCCACTCCAAAATGTTCCAGCCTTTAATCTGCAACCATGCTCTAGTGCAGTGGTCCCCAACCCTGGTCCTCAGGGCCCACTAACAGGCCAGGTTTGCCAGATATCTGAAGCACAGCACAGGTGTTATGATTTGCTGCTCAGTGATTGCAGGATTCAGTCTGCATTTCCCCATGGTGATCTGCAAAATCTGGCCTGTTAGTGGGCCCTGAGGACCGGGGTTGGGGACCACTGCTCTAGTGGACTTGGAGGTATGCTTGGGATCATTGTCCTGTTGAAAGGTCCAACGTCTCCCAAGCCTCAGGTTTGTGACGGACTGCATCACATTGTCATCCAATATCTCCTGGTACTGAAGAGAATTCATGGTACCTTGCACACGCTGAAGCTTCCCTGTACCTGCAGAAGCAAAACAGCCCCAAAGCATGATTGACCCCCCGCCATGCTTCACAGTAGGCAAGGTGTTCTTTTCTTCATAGGCCTTGTTCTTCCTCCTCCAAACATAGCGTTGATCCATGGGCCCAAACAGTTCTAATTTTGTTTCATCAGTCCACAGAACACTATCCCAAAACTTCTGTGGTTTGTCCACATGACTTTTGGCATACTGCAGTCGACTCTTCTTTGTCTTTGGAGACAGCAAGGCGGTGCGCCTGGGAGTTCTGGCATGGAGGCCTTCATTACGCAGTGTGCGCCATATTGTCTGAGCTGAAACTTCAGTACCCACATCTGACAAATCTTTTCTCAGTTCCTCAGCAGTCACACGGGGACTTTTCTCCACTCTACGCTTCAGGTAGCGCACAGCAGTCGAAGTCAGCATCTTCTTTCTGCCACGACCAGGTAGCGTTTCAACAGTGCCCTTTGCCTTGAATTTGTGAATGATGCTTCCTATGGTCTCTCTTGGTATGTTTAACATCTTTGCAATCTTCTTATAGCCATTTCCCTTCCTGTGAAGAGTAACACCTCTTCTCTTGTCTTCCTGGACCATTCTCTTGACTTCACCATGTTTGTAACCACACCAGTAAATGTCTAGAAGGAGCTGAGTATCACAGTCATTTTAAAGCTGCCTAATTGGTGCTTATTATGCTTTATTGCTGCTCCGTGACATCCACAGGTGTTTTCAATACCTGATTGAAAACACTTGAATGAACCTCTGTTCTTCAGAGTGGTAGTCTTTAAGGGGTTGAATAATTGTGTCAATGAAGAATTCACAAAAGAAACATTTACTACTGTATTACAAAACCAATTGATGTCATTTTAGTTGCATATGGTTCTTTAAAAAGTCCTTGTAGGATTTCATTCTGAATACAATTACAAATGTACAATAAATTCCCTAAAACCCTTTACAGCATTGGGGGTTGAATAATTTTGAACACAACTGTAGGACCTCCCTAATGAACACGTAATTTAAACAAGTTAACATCACTGAGCAATGTTATATGTATGCCATAAAATTTTTTGAGTGAGACCGTCCATCAAGCATGGGAGTTTGAACCCCCGACCTGCAGAATTAAATGTATTCATCATGTTTGCTGGGAGTATCCTGCCGTCGTCAATGAGGTCATTTAATTTTCCAGTTCTTTATATTGATAGAAGTGCTACTTAGTGAAAGCCCAGGGGTTACGTTTTATTTGCTATTATGATGCATCCATATATAGGGCTGCTGTTTCTATTTAGTCATGCCAGGCGGAAGTTGACCCTTATCCCCATTTCCAATATATTATTATGCGGATGTAAAGCTTGTTGAACGAACAGTGGCGGTAGTGTCTTGAAGCCTCTGGGATGTTAACATAACCCAATGCTTGGCTAACAGCTTGAATCTATTGCAAAGGGACTGTTTGGCGTTTGCCTGAGTGTCATAGGAATTAAAGTCCAGCAATTTCTTGGTTGCTTGTCCTTGTTCTAGGGCTTATGTTTTTCTTTCTTGTATTTGGGAAAAACACAAAGAATTGTTTTTGGCTGGGATTAGAAGGACTGGCGCATGAAAGCAGAAATCATCTGTGATGGTAAACCCAAAGCTGAGAGAGAAACGCCATGCCCTTTGGCTGATCCTCCTTTCTGGATGTCAGCCAGCTTCCATGTCTGTTGGAAATGACTCTCCTTTCAATGTGAGCTGCCCTTCCATAACCCTGACACACTTGAAGTCAGCCTCTCATACACAGCGGGACAGGAAAGGATCATGAAGGGACCATTCTCTTAACGCATGGCCCCGGGGAACACGCCGTTTTTTGATACTTAGGATTAGAACACAGCAGACGTTGTTGAACGCTGAATCAGAAGACGGGTGGTTTGCTCGCGATTGCACCTGTGGTCACAAAGTAGCAGCTATGGAGGCTGTTACAACCCCTAACATTGATATGCCTTGCGTGACAGCAAAAGCCTCATTAAAGGGATGCAACGTTTCGATAAGAGCCATGATGCTTAACCGTCTGGCACTCAAAGCCAATCTCTTTCCCATTCCCTCTCTACTATATAGTGTTAGCATTATTTGTATTATTATTATCTTCATTTATATAGTTCCAGTAGTTTTTGCATTGCTCCACAATATAAAGTGGGAAAGTAGCTTCCAAAACAACAAGCAAAATCTTAACAAGACAGATCTAGACGATGTGTAGCGGGTCCTGTTCAGAAAATCTAAATAATAAATCTAAAAGGATGTAAGGTAAGGGAGCATGAGCAGAATAAAAATGTATTGCATGTGTATAATCTGCAACAATCACCACTAGGACTCTGTGTCAATGAAGGATCCTCTACTGTGGTTAGGTAATCTAAATAGTTGAATTTTACTGGACTTTAGGAACTTTGAACTAGGATAGAGCCTGATAGGGTGCAATAAGGCTTTGTATGGGAAAAGTGCTTCCAGGGAGATGTGAGAAATCCACCCATTCAGCAATTCTCGTGTACCATTACTTGTTGAAGAAAGGGTCCTTTGAAACCTGACACATAGTGGTATGTCAGCCCTTTAAATGCTTCCCCTTTGGTGCTGGTGCTTGACTCCTGACAGAGGCCAGAATTGTCTTCAATCATGTTGGAGCCCCTTACGGAACCAGTGGTTCACATAGTCTTAACACTAATTACTCATGCTGCGACTAACTGAAAAGTTAGCCTCAGCTCTATGCTGTAACTAACGGATTTCACTATTGCAGAATCCGTTAGCAGCAGCTGGAACTAGGGATGCACCGATACCACATTTTTAGGACCTAGTACAAGTACCAATACTTTTTTCAAATACGCACCAATACCGAGTACCGATACTTTTATTTAAGGTCATGTGACGCTTTCCAATAAATAATTTAGGATTTTGCTGAAAGCCTGTCCCGTTTGTTTACAGTATATTGAAATGTATGACCAGACACCCCATTTACCCACTGCACACACACACCTCATCTCCGATATATACATATCAGACCAGACTTGCCTACATACATATACATGTGTGTATGTGTGTGTATATATATATTATATATATATATATATATATATATATTGTAGAGGTCGGCAGGGCTGGGTCCTGGATGGACAATATGTTTCACCCCTATTTGGGTTGTGGACCCTTTAAGGGCAACCACAGGGTTAACCTTCCTGTCCAGGAAGAGTTTTAAAGCCAGCAGCTCCCAGAGAGGATTGTGGGATTTCAGGAAAAGGAAAGTAATCAGTGGAAGCTGTGTGTTTGTGTTCCAAAAGCAGGAGACGTGCTGTGCCTTGCTGGAGAGGCTTCTACATACTGGGGAAAGGATTCCCTAGGTTTGGGACGGTTTAAAGCGTTGGTGAGCCACTATTATTTCTCTGTTTATTTGTGCTGAAGATCAGGACTTTGCTTTAATTTCGCTGAACCCAAGTGTGTACTTATTATGTTGCCTTTTTGACTGCCCTGAAAGGGTGAATAAAACTGTTTTGTTTGTGAAAGACATTGTGCACGTGCTCTGTGGGCCCCCAAACGTCACAACTGGTGGAGAATGCGGGCAATTTGCTACCCCTCACACGCCAAGCAAGAGGAATTTTTGTGAAAAGAAAAAAAAAAAAAACTGACATTTTTAAAGGACAGTGTTCTGATTGCATGTCCTGGGCTAAGGCTGCACTGAAGTCCACAGCTATGGAGGAGCTCGTTAAGCAGATGGTCTTTGTCAATGTGCAGGCCCAGACTCGCCATGAAGAGGCGATGGCTCAGCAGCAACAAGCCCTGGCACAGGCTGTTGCTGCCCAACAAGAAAGCACCCATTTGCTGGCTGCACAACTTGCAGCACAGCAGGTAGCCACACAGACGCAGATCAATGCCCTGCGGGAGGCCATGCAGCAACTTGCACCTGGACGTGATCAAGCAGTGGTCACTACTGGTAACCATGTCTCCATAAGGGCCAGTCATTTCCTCCAAAAACTGTCTGCCAGTGATGATGTGGAAGCATTTCTTACCACGTTTGAAAGGACTGCTGAGAGAGAGGGGTGGCCCCAAGACCAATGGGCCGGTCTCATTGCCCCGTTTCTGACAGGAGACCCTCAAAAGGCATATTTTGACCTGCCACTAGAAGATGCAAAGAATTATGACCGGCTGAAAGCTGAGGTTCTGGCCCGCCTTGGGGTAACTGTTGCTGTCCGGGCTCAACGTGTTCACTGCTGGAAGTACTGCCCTGACCAGCCACCCCGGTCCCAGATGCATGACTTAGGACAGCTGGTTAAAAAGTGGTTGCAGCCAGAGACCCTGACTAGAGAGCAAATGGTCGAAAGGGTTGTGATGGACCACTACCTGAGGTCTCTACCAAAGGATCTACAGCGCTGGGTCAGCCATGGGGACCCCAAGACTGCAGCACTGGTAGTCGAGATGGTGGAGAGATACACCGTGGTGGAGGACCTGCTCAGACCAACCAGTCGTCGAGGACCAGTCTTGCCACCGCCTGTGAGGCCTGCTTCAGTTCCTCGGAGGGAAGCGTCACTGGATCCGGGAACCAGCACCCCAAAATCATCTTCCTCGGTTCTGCAGAGGCCTGTCGCTACCCGAACTGCTGGCGATATACAGTGTTGGAGGTGTCGCGCCTGGGGCCATACCTGGGCACAGTGTCCGCTACAGGAGGAGCCCATGGAGTGTGGATCCGCTCGGAGAGTGTCTTTCTACACCCTCACAACGTGCACTACCCACCTTGACCTAGAGGGGGGTCAGTTTGAATGTACTGTGTGGGTGAATTACCGCCCAGCCAAAGCTCTCCTGGACTCTGGGAGTATGGTCACCCTGGTGCATGCCCGGGTAGTCGGAAGGCTCGGTCCAGTACGAAGAACCCTCCGGGTTGTCTGTATCCATGGGGATACTCGGGAGTATCCGCTGATCCCTGTCACCATTTCCGCCAGGAACACTTCGGTCACCCAAGAGGTCGGGGTGGTGAGTACTCTGATACATGATGTGATTGTGGGACGGGACTGCCCCTTGTTTGCTGAACTGTGGTGCTTGGCACAAACTGAACTGCCCATCGAACTGGGGAACAATTCAGGGTCACCCCCACCAAACATGACTGTGGACACTGTTGAGGAGGAGTTGCTCAAATGTGTTCAAAATAAGAATGTTGTAACTGATGTGAGTGTCCTAGCTCCTCAACCTGAGTTGACACCCAAGGAGGGGGAATCCTCTCCCGTGCCGGTTATGGTAGGAGAGGATGAAGAGGAATTATCCCCTGTAGATATTACACTTGGGGTGGATGAGGGGGAGGGTTCTTCTTATCCAGTACACCCTGACTTAGATGTGTCCAGAGGTGCATTTGGCAGGGCTCAAATGGGTGACCCGATGTTGATAAATGCTCGCGAACAGGTAACTGTTGTCAGTGGGGTACCTCAAGCACCAGATGCAGAGAAAAGATTTCCTCACTTTGCGGTCAATAATGATCTGTTCTACCGGGTATCAGAAATTCGGGGAGAAATTGTGGAACAATTACTAGTACCCCAGCCCTACCAGAGAATGGTGCTGGATCTGGCTCACAATGATGCTCTAGGTGGTCACCTGGGAGCTGAGAAAACCGAGGCCCGGATAACAGACCGGTTTTACTGGCCAGGGATTGGTGCCGCAGTTAAGAGGTACTGTTCCTCCTGCCCTGTTTGCCAGTTAACTGCCCCAGCACCCCATTATAGGAACCCTTGGTGCCTCTGCCAATAATTGAGGTGCCCTTTGAGCGCATCGCTATGATATAGTGGGTCCCTTAGAGAAGTCTGCTCGGGGACACCGATATATCCTGGTGGTTCTTGATTATGCCACAAGGTATCCAGAGGCGGTTCCTTTAAGAAACCCTACATCAAAGGCCATTGCGCGGGAGTTGTTTTTTATGTTTTCGAGAACTGGCCTGCCAAGGGAAATTTTGACAGACCAGGGGACCCCATTTATGTCCCGGGTGATGGCAGATGTGTGCAAGTTGTTCCAAATCAAGCAGTCGCGAACATCTGTTTATCACCCTCAGACGGATGGTCTGGTAGAAAGATTCAACAAAACTCTGAAAATGATGCTTAAAAGGGTTGTGCAGAGAGATGGAAGAGACTGGGATCATTTGCTTCCCGCACTGCTGTTTGCTATTCGAGAGGTTCCTCAGGCCTCCACGGGGTTTTCACCTTTTGAGCTGGTGTATGGTCGCAGACCCCGGGGATTGCTAGATTTGGTGAAGGAGACATGGGAAAGTGAGTCCTCTCCACACAAATCGCTCATTGAACATATCTCTCAGATGAGAGAGAGAATTTCTAAAGTGATGCCTTTGGTACAGGAACATTTGCAGAAAGCTCAGGAGGCCCAGAAAAGGGTGTACAACCGGTCAGCCAGCTGCGGCAATTTCAGGTGGGGGACCGGGTAGCAGTACTTATACCCACGGTGGAAAGTCGGTTCCTAGCCAAGTGGCAGGGACCATATGAGGTGGTTGAAAAAGTAGGGGAAGTAAACTACCGAGTGCATCAGCCTGGGAAAAGAAAACCATACCAGATCTACCACATAAATTTGTTAAAACCCTGGAGAGACCGAGAGGTGTCCGCCATGGTTGGGGTGAGTATAGAGTCTGATGGTGTTGACGCAGTACACATTGCTGCCACCCTGTCCAAACCCCAAACCCAAGAAGTTAAGGAGTTTCTGCAAAGAAACAAAGGCATGTTTTCAGGACTACCGGGACACGCGTCCGGGATTAAACATGATATTGTGACGGAACCCCATGTAAAGGTTCAGGTAAAGCCGTACCGCATCCCAGAAGCCCATAGAAAGGCTGTTTCTGAAGAGGTTAAAAAAATGCTTCAGCTTGATGTCTTGGGTGTAACGAGTGAGATTTAAGCGTCGTATGGCCCGTTCAGAGGACTGCAACGTCAATTGAATTAAATCCCGTCGAAGGGTCGTCAGTCGAGATAAGAGGTCAGGTGTAGGGTTAATTTTATGTTGGGATTCCAAGTCCGATATTTGCCGCTGTACTGAAGTCATCTGGGCATTGAATGCCTTTTTCCGTGTAGCCCCTCTCTGAATCAAATGGCCCCTCACCACTGCTTTATGTGCCAACCAGGCTGATGATATGGTTACGTCTTCCGTCACATTCAATGCAAAGTATTCCCGTAACACCGCCGACGTATCAGACACATCAGCTCCACTTACTATAAGCGAGTCATTTAGACGCCAGTTCCCCATCCCCCTAGCAGGATAGTCAGCCTCGAAGTCCATCGTTATAGGAGCATGATCAGACCATGTTATAGAGCCGATACGAGCTGCCAGGAGGCGAGGGACTGTAGATCCATGTATCAGACATAAGTCAATGCGACTGTAAGATGAGTGTACTGGTGAGAAAAAAGTGAAGTCCCTGGTCGTGGGGTTGCTAATTCTCCATGCGTCATATAAGTCAGAGGATCGTAAAAAGTCATTTAGTTGGCGGCTAGAGGGGAGTTGTTTACGAGGCTGTGCACGGGTCTGGCCCGAGCGTGTATCCAAAGCCGTGTCCGGCACGCAATTAAAATCTCCACACATGAAAAGAGACCCCTCCATCAACTTCTTAATCTTACCATAAGCTTTTTTAAGAAAACATACCGGGTTGACATTAGGCAAGTACAAATTCGCAACCGTAATGGGAAGTTCATTCATAGTGCCCACCAAAATCAAAAGGCGGCCCAGTGGGTCCGTATATTGGTTCGAGCATTTAAAGACCCAGTCCTTGTGAAAGAGAACCGAGACACCCCTAGACTTCGTCTGAGCAGTAGAATGAAAGGAAACCGGGTACATAGCGGATCGCAGATGTGGGGCGCGCAAAGCACTAAAATGCGTCTCCTGCACACAAGCTATCGCCGGTTTAAGTTTATGTAAATCACGAAACAGAGCATGTCGTTTGAACGGAATATTCAGCCCCCTAACATTCATTGAAAAAATACTGAACTGAGGTTTACTCATTATTAATTAACCACAACGATATAATATGCATGGCAGAATGAAAAATACTATCGAGGAGACATAAGGAGTATGAAGGCCAGGACCATAAGAGCACATCCACAAACAAAGGAAAATAAGATAAAAAACAAAAAGAAAAGAAAGGAAAAAGAGAAAAGACTAAAAAGCAAAAACATAAAACAAACAAACCAAGCAACGCTGCATCCTAAAAATACAGCAAGAATGAGTCATTCCTAGTGGCAATAAGGAAGCGGGAAATATCAGCTAGGGAGACTCAACCGGGGGACGAGGGGACGTCCGCTACACAGAGCTCAACGCAAGAACTCAGCGCCGAACCAAAAAGCATAGGGTCCCGAGGCAATCATGAAGAGGAACCACTCCTTCCACATAGGTAACCATCCAGAAGTCCGAACAGTTCGAAAACGATACAGGGAAGGAGACACCCATCATTTAGGCCGGACTCTGTGCCATTCCGGTGAGACCTTAATCGGTGATGAGGAAGGCTCACGCGGAGGTGAGAAATCAGCCAGAATATTCCAGTCCTTCAAGAATTGTAATCCAGTGGCAACATCAGGAACAACGTGTAGTATGCCATCCTTCCATATCAAGAGCTTCGTTGGAAACCCCCATCTGTACGCCAACTTATGATTGCGGAGAAGCTTGGTGAGGGATGAAAACTCACGTCTTTTGGACATGGTTGAAGCCGATAAATCAGCGAAGAATGAGATATCCGCATAAGGGGCAGATAAAGGCATGGACTTCCGTGACGCCGACATCAGAGCTTCCTTGATGTGGAAAAAGTGTACCCGGATAATGACATCACGAGCCACCGACGTCGGCAGGTTTTTCGCTCGCGGAAGGCGATGCACTCGATCCAGAAGTAGGTCTTGTGGCGTAGCCTCCGGCAACAAAACTTGGAACAGCTCCAGGAGATATGGATGTAGGTCCGCCAGAGTGACTGCTTCTGCGATACCCCTGATTCTAATATTATTACGCCGGGAGCGATCTTCTACGTCAGCCACTTTAAGTGCCAGAGATTCATGGGCCGCTTGCAGAGCCAGATGACGGTCTACCAGATCATTGTGGGCTAAGCATAAATCATCTGCCTTGGTTTCCAACGCGTCGGTGCGTTCGCCCAAGTCCAGAACGTCGCGGCTCAGCTCCTGCAGCGCACCCCTGATATCCGCCTGTATGGTTGAGCGCAATTCCTGCAGCATAGCATGGAGTCTGCTCTCTGAGGGCGGCATCGAGTCAGAGAGGTCTGGTAGCGCCGAAGGCGACGTGTCCGGGTCCTGGGCCAATGCATGCTGCGGTGATCCGCTATCCTGAGCCTCCTTATTACGTTCCTTCCGAGCCGATTTCGGGGGATCCAGCACTCGCTGTGCCTTGGGAGGTGCCATTTGGCTCACCTGTGGCCACAAAAAAAAGAAAAAAAAATGCCTCGGTTATCCTTTAGAAGCCGTTGGATTAGGAAGAGTTCAGCGCTGGCCGCATGAGCTACATATCCATGCGGTCCCTCGTGGACGTGTGCTGGGCGAGTAAGAGTCCACCGATCAAAAACTGACGGAGTCGGTCCAACCACCAATCAGCCCTCCAGAGAAGTCATGTAAGATTAGGTTTCTTGTACTTTTTTTTTTTTTTTTTTCCTTTCTTTCCTCCTCTTTTCTCTCTCTTTTTTTTTTCCCCTTTTTTTTTCCCTTTTTTTTTTTCCCCTCTTTTTTCTTTGTTTTGTTACGGGTTAAGGGCATTCAGGTAGTTCTAGTAAAGTAAAGTGGGGACCCCTTCCGGTTTCAGGGTGGGTGCCAAATAAACTGTACCGGAGACCCCTTGTCCCAGGTGTTGTTGGGCGGAAGCGACTTTGCCCCCGAGTTTCACAGTGACACCGGTCTCAACCTTCTCTCCTCGGGGGAGGGGGGTGCCCATGAGCTACCTCCAACTTCCCCAAGTATTCCGGAGACCACAGCTGTAGGCCGCCGCACCGCAAGCCGGTGTTTGTCAGGTCCGGGTGGTAGGGGAGATCGCCGCGTATAGCAGGTGAGGGGGGGGAGGTGAAGACCCTCCTTATGGCAGTTTACCCCAGATTGCCGGAGACGCCTTATACTAAGCGTCTAAGTCCGGAGGGATCCTCCGCTGTGTTCCGGAAGGAAGGGCCCACGCGGCGTTGGTACCTCCGTTCAGGCGCTGCTCACGCAGTAGGCCCAGAGGGATCCGGCGGCACTTCCGCGATGTTCCGGTGCCGCAAAGTGTACACCTCACCCTCTCCGTGCTCCCGTCTAGCCCCGGTCAGCAGGCAAGCACGTAGTCCGGGTTTAAATGTCGCCAAATAGCCTTTAAGGGGAAAATTTGCTGGAGCCACTCCACTACACGTCTGCTCAGCTCGACGTCCGGCCACGCCCCCCTCTTCAGCTTGATGTCATTGAGGAGTCACAGAGTGAATGGTCGAGCCCCATCGTGTTGGTACCGAAGCCCAACGGCACTCTGCGATTCTGCAATGACTTCAGGAAACTTAACGAGGTGTCAAAATTTGACGCGTATCCCATGCCAAGGGTGGATGAATTAATAGAGAAATTGGGTCCGGCCCGTTATATCACCACCCTGGACCTTATTAAGGGATACTGGCAGATACCCCTGACTAAGGAAGCCAGGGAAAAGACTGCTTTTTCCACTCCAGAGGGTCATTTTCATTATAAGCGGATGCCTTTTGGGTTACACTCAGCCCCGGCCACCTTCCAACGAGCGATGGATAGGGTGCTCCGCCCCTACCTGAGATATACCTCGGTCTACCTGGATGACATTGTCATCTTCAGTCCAGATTGGGAGTCCATCTTCCCCGGGTTCAGACAGTTTTGGACGGTTTGAGAAAAGCGGGCTTTACTGTTAACCCTGAGAAAAGTGCGGTAGGGATGGAGGAAGCTAAGTACCTGGGATATGTCGTAGGCAGGGGTCTGGTAAAGCCACAATTTAACAAAGTAGAGGCTATCCAGAACTGGCCACGCCCCCTCACGAAAAAGCAGGTTCGTGCTTTTCTGGGTATAGTGGGGTATTACCGGCGGTTTGTCCCAATTTTGCCTCTATTGCTGCACCACTGACTGACCTGACGAAAGGTAGGAAGTCAGTGATGATTCAATGGAATGCCAATGCTGAAGATGCCTTCGAGAAGCTTAAAAATGCGTTGTGTCAGCACCCAGTGCTGGTAGTCCCTGATTTCATGAGGGAGTTCATTGTACAGACGGATGCCTCAAGTGAGGGTTTGGGGCTGTGCTATCCCAAGAAGTCAATGGGGAAGAGCACCCCGTGGTTTTTCTTAGTAGGAAACTGACGGCAGCGGAGAAAAACTATGCTGTGGTGGAAAGAGAGGGCTTGGCCATAAAGTGGGCCTTGGATTCTTTGAGATACTTCCTGTTGGGCAGGAAGTTCCGTTTAGTGTCTGACCATGCCCCATTGACCTGGATGAGGCAGCACCGCCACGCTAATGCCAGGGTTACCAGGTGGTTCCTGTCTCTCCAGGAGTTTAACTTTGTGGTGGAACACAGGCCTGGGAAACAGCACCAAAATGCTGATGCCCTGTCCCGGATGCATTGTGGGCTGTCTACTGTTGCCTCAAACACCTCCGCGTTGAGACAGAGGGGGGGATATGTAGAGGTCGGCAGGGCTGGGTCTGGATGGACAATATGTTTCACCCCTATTTGGGTTGTGGACCCTTTAAGGGCAACCACAGGGTTAACCTTCCTGTCCAGGAAGAGTTTTAAAGCCAGCAGCTCCCAGAGAGGATTGTGGGATTTCAGGAAAAGGAAAGTAATCAGTGGAAGCTGTGTGTTTGTGTTCCAAAAGCAGGAGACGTGCTGCCTTGCTGGAGAGGCTTCTACATACTGGGAAAGGATTCCCTAGGTTTGGGACGGTTTAAAGCGTTGGTGAGCCACTATTATTTCTCTGTTTATTTGTGCTGAAGATCAGGACTTTGCTTTAATTTCGCTGAACCCAAGCGTGTACTTATTATGTTGCCTTTTTGACTGCCCTGAAAGGGTGAATAAAACTGTTTTGTTTGTGAAAGACATTGTGCACGTGCTCTGTGGGCCCCCAAACGTCACAATATATATATATATACAAACAGACCAGACAGACATACCCATATATATATTACACAGACCTCAGACCAGACATTCATATATATCAGGTCCAGAAATATTGGGACATCGACACAATTCTAACATCTTTGGCTCTATACACCACCACAATGGAGTTGGAATGAAACAAACACAATGTGCTTTAACTGCAGACTGTAAGCGTTAATTTGAGGGTATCTACATCCAACTCAGGTGAACGTGTAGGACTTACAGCAGTTTGCAGATGTGCCTCCCACTTGTTAAGGGACCAAAGCTAATGGGACAATTGGCTTCTCAGCTGTTCCATGGCCAGGTGTGTGATATTCCCTCATTACCCCTATTACAATGTGCATATAAAAGGCCCAGAGTTCATTTCAAGTGTGATATTTGCATTTGGAATCTGTTGCTGTCAACTCTCAAGATGAGATCCAAAGAGCTGTCACTATCAGTGAAGCAAGCCATCATTAAGCTGAAGAAACAAAACAAACCCATCAGAGAGATAGCAAGAACATTAGGCATGGCCAAAACAGCTGTTTGGAACATTCTCAAAAAGAAGGAACGCACCGGTGAGCTCAGCAACACCAAAAGACCTGGTAGACCACGGAAAACAACTGTGGTGGATGACTGAAGAATTCTTTCCCTGGTGAATAAAACACCCTTCACAACAGTTGGCCAGATCAAGAACACTCTCCAGGAGATAGGTGTATGTGTGTCAAAGTCAACAGAGTTAATACAGAGGGTTCACCACAAAATGTAAACCATTGGTGAGCCTAAAAACAGGAAGGCCAGATTAGAGTTTGCCAAACAACACCTAACAAAGCCTTCACAGTTCTGGAACAAGATCCTATGGACAGATGAGACCAAGATCAACTTGTACCAGAGTGATGGGAAGAGAAGAGTATGGAGAAGGAAAGGAACTGCTCATGATCCTAAGCATACCACCTCATCAGTGAAGCATGGTGGTAGTGTCATGGCGTGGGCATGTATGGCTGCCAATGGAACTGGTTCTCTTGTATTTATTGATGATGTGACTGCTGACAAAAGCTGCAGGATGAATTATGAAGTGTTTCGGGCAATATTATCTGCTCACATTCAGCCAAATGCTGCAGAACTCATTGGACGGCGCTTCACAGTGCAGATGGACAATGACCCAAAGCATAGTGCAAAAGCAACCAAAAGCGTTTTTGAAGGGACAGAAATGGAATGTTATGCAATGGCCAAGTCAATCACCTGACCTGAATCCCATTGAGCATGCATTTCACTTGCTGAAGACAAAACTGAAGGGAAAATGCCCCAAGAACAAGCAGGAACGAAGACAGTTGCAGTAGAGGCCTGGCAGAGCATCACCAGGGATGAAACCCAGCGTCTGGTGATGTCTATGCGTTCCAGACTTCAGGCTGTGATTGACTGCAAAGGATTTGCAACCAAGTATTAAGAAGGGAAAGTTTGATTTATGATTATTATTCTGTCCCATTACCTTTGGTCCCTTAACAAGTGGGAGGCACATCTGCAAACTGCTGTATGTTTAACACCGTTCACCTGAGTTGGATGTACATACCCTCAAATTAAAGTTGACAGTCTGCAGTTAAAGCACATTGTGTTTGTTTCATTTCAACTCCATTGTGGTGGTGTATAGAGCCAAAGATGTTAGAATTGTGTCGATGTCCCAATATTTCTGGACTTGACTGTATGTGTATCAGACCTCAGACCAGACATACATACATATATATCAGACCTCAGACTAGCCGCGGAGGCTCCCACGAGATCTCGCCTGGAGGCAACGTCACAGCCTCCACAGCCCGGCAGACACTCAGTAACACGGCCAGTCGGAGGAGAACGCTTGCCAAATGCTTTTAATGCATGCGGCCAGCTTCCCCATCCCCGCGTATACCAGCAAGCTGGCCCAGCACTGGCTTCCAGTATCGGGGGAAGTATCGGGGCATTTGCACGAGTACCAAGTACTCGTGCAAACGGCATTATTGGCACCGATACTAGTGTCGCTGTCGGTGCATCCCTAGCTGGAACCCCCCGTCCCCAAAATAAAATAGATACCTCTCATCTCACTGCAAGAATGGCAGCTCGATCCACCACTTCTGGCCGCTGGGAGCAGAGTGAGACAGAGGGGGAAAAAGTACTCAGTTTCCCTCTGCGGTCACTCTGCGCACGTGCAGGATCTCGTGAGAGGCGCGATCCTGCAGATCATGTGACCCAGCAGCAGAAGCCTCCATGGAGTCCTATGGACTCTAGGAGTGGATGCTCGCGACGGCGTGTTAGCGCTGCTGCGAGCATCCTAGAGGCTAGCAGCCATTACGGGGCAGGCTGCTCGATTCAGCGCCTGCCTCGTAATCTATATGTAAAACCGGGACGCTAAGGGGAAATCTGCAACCTCAAATTTTTCTCCTTAGCGTCCCTGTTTTAGCTTAGGGCACCGGATAGTGCCCTATATGCATTATGTACCAATCAAATACCTCAAGAGTGAAAAGAATGAGTTAATGACAGCAGTGACTGCAAAGGACAAATTTGAGAGCCTTTTTCAATTCAATCAGATTATACTCTGAAGAAAACATGACAAAGGGAAGGCTTTAGCATCGGAAAGGGCTGTGTTTATTGGTAAAGTTAATGTTCTGGAGAAGAATGTTCCCTGCAGAATTTTACACCTTGTTTAGTATAAAGTACCGGTTGCTGGATCGTTCCTGGAGGAATGCCAGTTGGCTGCAACTGATGATACCTTTTTAGTAGATCAACATAATAAGAACGTGTAAAGAGGGTTTATACTGTGGAAACACCCAAAAACAATGAGCAGCAAAAAAACACCACCCTGATATCCACCAAATTCAGAAAGCATATAACATGAAAAACAAAAATTGGTGGTGTTGCGCTAAAGGAAAGTAAAAAAACTTATGTATGGTCTATTTTGAAGGCATGCTATACTGCACAGCAAAAAGAGAAAGAAAGTTCTATTTCTCATAGTTCGTTCAATGGATATCCAGTCTCTGTTGTAGAAAGGATTTTCAGTGAAATCTTCCAAGACTTTGGAACGAATGACCACTTCTTTGGTGAATCTTCATTAAAGTGTATATATCTCGGAAAAAGAGAAACTCGATAGTGTTATACCGTTTATTAATGTGTATACAAATCTACTGACATAATATACGTACAGAAAAAAGAGGTAGTGGGTTTAGGATTTGATCTCACCCACTGCCAGATAAAACATCACGTCCCAATCAAGCCTCTATAGACAAAACCACAGGAGCTCCCGGGCTGCTTCCAAGGTGGTCACTCAATACCAAAGGTGGACCGCGATGATAAAGTGACGTAGTGCTGACGCGTTTCGTCCGCCCACGGACTTCATCAGAGCATGATGAAGTCCGTGGGCGGGACGAAACGCGTCAGCACTACGTCACTTTATCATGACGTTTTATCTGGCAGTGGGTGAGATCAAATCCTAAACCCACTACCTCTTTTTCTGTACGTATATTATGTCAGTAGATTTGTATACACATTAATAAACGTATAACACTATCGAGTTTCTCTTTTTCCGAGATATATACACTTTAATGAAGATTCACCAAAGAAGTGGTCATTCGTTCCAAAGTCTTGGAAGATTTCACTGAAAATCCTTTCTACAACAGAGACTGGATATCCATTGAACGAACTATTGAGAAATAGAACTTTCTTTCTCTTTTTTGCTGTGCAGTATAGCATGCCTTCAAAATAGACCATACATAAGTTTTTTTACTTTCCTTTAGCGCAACACCACCAATTTTTGTTTTTCATAATAAGAACGTGTGCGGATCCATTTGTGTTTTCATCGTAACCCTTTCACTTGAGGTGAACTATTTGATCGCATGATACCCAATGGTTTCTAATTGTGTATACATATTTTTGTTTTTATATTGACAATATTTTTTTGTGATTGTTTCAAAGATATAATGGTGAAACACAAATCCCTATTTAATAAAAAAAACTGAGAATTTGAAGAATCCCTAGAATATGAAATCATACTGTTAATTTTTAGAGTAACAAAGTATGTGAGTAGTCAGGTTTCCAAAACATACCTTGTATAACACATAATTTCATTCTTCTGATTAACAGTAACACTTTGCTTCTAGGTACACTGACAGTTCACACAGACTGTTCTTTTTACTGTTATTGTAGACTTATCATACCCTCATCCCTTGCAGGGAATGAGATCAGGACAAGGGCAGACAAGTCTAGTTGGGGGCATGGCAGTGTAGTGATTTGTGCCATTGGCGATGCCTAAAATGGTGGGCCCTGTAAAAGAGACATGCCATTTTCCAGGCATTAGTGACAAGTTCTGGCCCCATCCAAAACCAGCATGTGTCATCTGAAGGAGTAAAATCTTGGTTGACTGAAGACTCACTAATTAACCGGCGAAGTGGAAGAAGCCCTCACTCCAAGGCCTTGAGACAGCAAAAAAATCAATAAATTCAACACCACTTAAATTTAGAGTTGGTGGTTTATTCCTTTGTTGAAACCAGACAATTTTTCGACCTGAATCAGGTCTTTAACCTCATTAACATTGATTGTCATGATAAGTGATACAATGTTACTTGATGGTATAAAGGTATATTTTGTAAAAACATGTTTTTATGAAAAGTACTCTTTAATACAAAATCTGCATAAAAATTATATATATCTATGTGCTTCTTCAGGTCTACTGATGCTGACTAAACCTTTTATACCTAATACACATCTGAGCTTTGGCGGACATGTAGTTCACCCACCGCAGCAGTTCAACTTTTAAGGTCCGATTAATAGAGTTGGAGTTGGCAGACTATACCTGTTATCCGCAGTCCTGCCTGTGAGGGCAATGTCAGGCCTGTGCAGTGCGAGAGCCTAAGCCACAAACCTTACTGGCTAAAGGAATTGCCTAGCCATTGAAGCTAAAGAGACTGCACATAGAATTTTAGCTTTCTAAAATAGACCTTTATTTCTACTGCATTGTCTGTGCAAATACTGGTAACGTGAAAGCTCTTGCAGCTACTATTTTTAATGATGGTTATATCTTTTATACACTTTCCACGTCTTTTCCTTTGGCCATTACTTGGACTCATGGTCAACTCTACAAAGTAGGATTAGCTACAGTAGAAACATATCTGGCCATACACCGTATCCGAGAGCAGTGACTCTGCCCACCAGTTTGAGGTTGGTTGTTCATCCCAAACTGGTCACTGCTCCATGGCAATGTGGTATTACCCTGGCATTCTGATTTACAGTTGTCATAAAACAATTTCTGAGTCATCATAAAACAATTCTAACCCAGTTAGGAGTTCCGTTTTTACGATGCAGGCTTGTTTTTGTAATAGGCAGGGAAAGTTGATCCATGGCCATTTTCTCCAGATACAGAACAGCTGTGAGTCAATCCATGCAAAGCAACATGACAGGTGCTGGAGCTAAAAACAAAGTGTACGGTCAGTGCATCTGCCACCATGACGTGGCTGTCTGAACCACGGGGAACACAAATACTGACAGCGCAGGAAGGATTAATCCTTTTCAGAGAAGGCTCTCCTGGAATATAACAGGACCTTTCATGAGGGCTGGCAGCATGCTGCCAAATAACCAGGGGAAACGGGGACGAGACAGGGACTTGTCAGTACTCGTACCAGTAACCATGGGCCTCAGCCTCTGGGAACGAGGTTATCATAGTTCCAGTGATAAACAGTTCTTCTGGCATCTACTCATAAGGTATTATCTACAACGCTGTCTTTGCCAGCAGGGCACAGTGTACCGCAGACCTTCTCGGCAGAGAACACATTCAAACAACACTTCTCGTTCTGTTTGAAAACACATTAATGAACGCTGTGCTTTTTGGAAGCATTTTGGGAAGGGGATGTGCTTTTCAGAGAGGTTATTTTCTTGTTGCTTAATTTTTTAATGAGCTGTAAATATGAATCTCAAAAGAATAGGAACATTGTGATCCAGATTTTTTGGTTTAACATTGGTTCTCTTCGATGAGATTCCTGGCACTCTGAATAACATATTATTACTGGTCATGTGAACATTGACAAGTGATTATCTGTTATTGGGATTATCTAAACATTTCACACTTACTAACTTGAAATATACAACAAATCGTTTTGCCTTAGAGGATGAAACTGACTGTTCATCAGATAATTATGGTTGTAGATATGATTTTTTTTATAACATTGTCAAGCTGCTGTATAGTGTATATCAATTCTGGATGCTGTATTCTGGAGCTGCTTTAGAGATGTGCTTTTTACACATTTTCTTAAAGGGACACTCTAGCCACAATTACCCCTTAACCTGGTGGCAGAAGACTTTCCCAACCACCCTTGTCCTCACTTGTTCTTACCTCTATCACAAATCTTCATACTTTATAACATGGGAAGTATGTGACCAGGACAAAGGTTGGTGGGCCTAATAGGGGGCACGCCAGTGACACAACTGGTGTCACTGACACCCAAAAATGTAGACCCATCTGTAAAAGTGGTCATGCATGTCCTAAGGGCAGGCATCAACTAAAAGGTTGGCCTCTCAGAATTTGGATGGGGCCAGTGAAAAATGTAAGGACGTGTGTTCCCCTGCCTCATTAAAGAAGTGACGCATATCCCTTTCTCAATGGGAGTACACTCCCCTCAGTCCTAAAACAGAAGAGTCTTACCTCCACCCTGAAGCACGTGGTGGTTGCTAGGTAGCGGTGTGGGTAATCCTGCACTTTAGGGGTCCAACCCTAACGCACAATTTTGTCCGGATCTACTAATGTTGTTGGAGAGGTCTTCTTGCCATTATAACGTTGGAGCACGAGGTCTTCCTGCCATTATAATGTTGGCGCACGAGGTCTTCCTGCCATTATAACGTCTTTCGCGAGCAAGGTTCGGAAACAGATTACGAACGTGAAATAACGACGTTTTTGAACGATACCCAGACATATGATTACCAGATACCATTATGATTTAGAGGAAAAAGTGGAGTTTTTCCATTTTTATAATGCTGTTAATTTGGACCCCTAAAGTGCAGGATTACCGCGGTGTGGTTGCTAGGAATGCACAGGCCATTCATCCTTGCAGGACATCCAGCTCCAGCTTGACAACAGAATTTATTGGAGGAGATGGAAATATGGCCTAAAGGGTAAGTTTTTATCTTTTTTTTCTTTTTCTTTTTCAATTCTCCAGTTTGGGAGAAGCAGGATTTATAGTTAATCCCTGTGTTTTTTCCCTTTAAAATCGTTAAAGTCTTGTGATTTAAAATATTACTGTAATAAACCTATGTACTCACTTTTTGTTATGTTACATGCAGACAGAAACTGCATATTTAAATGTGCAATCTGATCTTCTTATTTCTCAAATTTTGTAGCTGAGTAACGGTGGTAAGAGAAAACCAATTTTTTAATGAGAAATCAAGATACACATATCCCGCACCTTGCCCAGAACATAGCGCTACCTGGCTTCTGTGCCGCTGGGCGTATCACCTCCTGGAGTCCATAGGACTCCGTGGAGGCTTGCACTTCTGGGCTCGCCATGTTAAGTATAGGATGGGAAAAAAGAGGATAAGTGGTGAATTTTCGTTAGATTTAATTCAGAATGACTTTATTCGGTGAACACTTCACCTTGCTTAGGGGTTAAGTATACAGTAAGCTGGCGGAAGCTAGCGCAATCACCAATACAGGTTTTTTACAGGCTTAGAGTTCGGAAGGTAATATGGTGGGGGGGCACGTGTTAAAGTCATTTATCTTGACGTTAACACTTACTCGTCCAAACGCTACCATTAGCATTCACTAGGGAATAGTGCCCATAGGGTTGAGTGCCCATGTTGATTCTAAATATTCATAATATTTTAATTTCTCACTGCTTTCAGTCTTTGTCATTTTGTTTATGCAGTGTTATGTAAATGTGTTGTTTTTTTTTTAACTGTATTGTAATATTCATTGGAATTTCCAAGTGTTTATTCAGAGCCTCAGGGAGCTGGGTCATGTAGTTAGAGTCATATTGGCCTGAGCGTCATCCTCTGCATTTTGCATGGATAATTTCTCTGTGGCACAGAGTTTAGAATATCTGTGTAGTTTAGACTCTACGATGTAAACAAATGTCTTTTTTTTTTAATTATAATTTTTGACAAGTAGATATGATCAGGAGTCAAGTCCTAAAAAAAAATAAGGTCTCTATTCCTTAGTATACTCTAACTGTAGCGTTTGTGTGAGTAAGCATTAACGCCAGGATAAGTGACATTAACGCATGCCACCCATAATTACCTACCTGAGGCTAAAGCCCTGAAAAATCTGTTAGCTCATTGGTGATTGCGTTAGGTTGTGCTAGCTTACTGTACTTTGCGCATCCTTTACTTAACATGGGGAGCGCAATCATTTTATTAGTGTTAGGACTTTGTAATACCTTAATTATCCTAATGCTAATTACTGCACCGATGCGCTAACCAAAAATTTAGCTACACCTAAAAGCTGATGATAACTGATTCCGCTTTTGCAGAATCATTTGGCATAACCTAACCCCTGCCCCCGATAAATCAATACTCCCCTCTCATCCCACTGCGAGAATGGTGGCCCGATCCGCTGCTTCTCCTGGCCTCGAACAGAGTGAGACTAGGGGGAAAATGGTCCTCGGTCTCCGTCTGCAATCACTCCGTGAGAGCAAGATCGCGCAGGGCTCACAGTCCAGCAGTGGAACCCTCGATGGAGTCCTATGGTAGCGCCGCCACGAGTATTACTGAGAGTAGCGCTTGGTTCCGGGGCAAGGTGCCGAAGTAACGCCTGCACCAGAATCTAAAGCTAAAATGGGGATGCTATGGGGAAACCTGCAGGCACAAAACCCTGTTGGCGTCCCCATCCCATTTTAGCGCCAAGTAGGGAATATGGCCCATTATGTGTAATGTCTCCTGTAGTTATCTTATCGAGAACTATGGAATAGGGCCTCTTGAGGGTAGAAGTACTTGTTGGAGCATTGAGAAGAATATTTGCTTCCCTTTGCAACATGGTCAGATGGGAGGAGCTAAGATTATGGCATCAGTGATTTTCTGGTATTGCTGAACAAAATGTATACAGGGTGATAAGAATTTCTCTATAAACTATGTTAATACATATGCATTCTAGGTTGTAATGGTGACTACTGGCCTAACATCATGATTTTAGGAAATTATATCATGATAGCTGTGACCAGTGGCGACTCTAGGAACAATATTTAGGGGGGCAATAAGATACCACAGTCAAAACTGGGGGGCGCTAATAATTTTCACCACTAAATCATGCCACTGAAAAAAACTAAGGGCCCTATCACCTGGTGAGCTAAAACACTGTTGCTAAAGGAAAAAGTTAGCACAAGTCGCTAAAACTGATGACCTAATAACAGATCTCCTTGTCCGCGGGAGTCCATGTACAAGGTCATTTAGTGCACGCTAGGGAACCGCTAAGACCCAGGCTGAGACCCAGCGCTAATGCGGTTGAGTACAGGATAGAACTGTTTTTTTCCAGTGCAGAGTGCCGGGCCATACCTATTCTCTGCCCTCACAAGCTTGTATAAGTATGAACACATCCAGCGAAGAGCCCTCACACCACTGCATTATTATAATCCTCCAAGGTGGCCGTATCATACATGTTTCTATGCCCACATAGATTAAATAATGTTGATGGGCATTGCATGATAAATGCCACCCAACAGTATGTAGAATCATTAGACTGTGTTTAATAGATCCAAAAGGAAGGCCAGGTGAGCGACAACAATTTCCCTGCTGCAGCATATAAAGAATACATGTTTCAGGGTAAGACTTGTGTACATGTGTCCCTATAAACATGGTCCAAGCTGTCACCCTAATAATCAACTGCTTACATAGTATGAATTAAACCCAGCATAAAATGTTTAAAATTAGGCAATATACTAGAATTAGGACACATGTCAATAAAGGATACATTTATAATATAGTCTACTGCAACAGCAGCGACATTGCTGACCAGATCCATTACTATGGTTTATGGGGCCAAGAGAACACCTGTGTGGTATTACTTTAAATTTTCTGTTAAATTTGGGCGAGGACCTGTTTTTTTGTAGTTAGCACCAGAGTTTAGCAGTAGGTAAAATTCTGCAAATAGCGTCTCTCCAAAAATTGGCGCATGCACAAAGTTATTTGTTAGTTGCAAAAGCGCTAAAGATCTCTAGCTCTCCCCATGTTAAGTATAGGATGTGGAAGTACAGTAAGCTTGCGCTACAATCGCTATCTGTTTTCAGGCGCTAGACTGAATTAATCTGGCGCTAACGCAAAAAATGCCAACGCTAGAGTTAGCTCACACCAGGTGATAGTGCCCTAAATAAGTATATATAAATAAGATACCAAAACCCCAGAGTAATGTGATGCAATGATACCTTTTTATAGTACTAACCTGATACTTAAATTCAATATTTTATTCGCCGTAATTCGGCAGTTTTCCCTGATGTCTGAGACTCCACTTTTAGTAAATTACAGTTACCATTCGCTAAATAGGGAATTCACAATATTTTTGGCGGAATGAATTCCCCAAATTGTGACGAAATGCGAAGGATCTAAAGATGAATAGACCCTTAAGATTCTAACTTCCATAGACCCAGGGAAATGCAATAAAAATAATAAACAATGTGTCATGTAGCTACTTATTAACCCCTAAAATGCCATACATGAAGGAAAAAATAAAATGTATACTGTGAGGGATGAAGCCTGCCCATTAACCCTTAAAACACAGCTAAACCAAGGCAAAACCAAACGTAATACACAATGTAATATATAGTCTGAATGTTAACACCTTCACTGCTGAGCCATTTCAACCCTGTGAAAATATTTGACTACGCGCAAGTTACGTTTTTATGATTTTAGTTTACATATGGACATGGTGGGTATCATTAGAAAGGCCAGAATCTGCCCTTTCCATAGACACCTAGATCATCCATATACGATGCACAGGGACGGAGATATAGTGGTCCGAATATGTGGGGGAAGCTGGATGCTGATTTTTGGTGGGAGGGCACATGGGGCAAGGAATAACCTAGGGGGGGCAATTGCCCCCTTGCCCCGCTGTAGAGTCGCCTATGGCTGTGATGAAAGCTGCTAGCTTGAGGGGGGTAGATCCACCATAGGTGCCGAGTTTACCCTGGAGTGAGCTTTTGGTAGCAAGCTAGTTTCTGGTTCCCTCTTGGAGGATAGAGGTCAGTGGCAGTAAAAACCCGATGATTCGCCTCGGTAGTACAACTCTCTCCCAAATTCTAGTCGAGACGTAGTATGGGTTAAGCAGTACATTTATACAAACGCATCTCCCCCGGCCCGCCCTCAGACATCCCGGCGCCAGTTTTGCCACTGCCCTGAGCCATAAACCTTTTCATATCTTTAACATGGGTTGCCACTGCCTCTAGCTTGATCCCAACTTTTGGTGCCATACTGTCTGGGCTGCCCTAGGCCATTCCTCATCTGGGTAATTCCACTCCCTGCAGCGCGACCTCTGCTTCCAGTGCGGTCCCCCTCTGTGGCTTGGAAACCTGACCTGGGTTTGGCAGCTGATTGAGGGGTGATCCCAGTGGTGCTTCCTCTTAAAATTCACCCCACACGAGGCTACCGTCCCTGGGGACCTACTTTCCAAAAAGTGCCATGGTGTGGGGGCAAAGGAGGCTCCAGGGCAGGCGGGTGAACAGGCGTCGGGTTTTGGCAGTTTGCCAGCGGTAATCGTGGTCTCCTGGGGAGCCTCCTGCATTTCACAATTTTAGGCAAGCCGGGGTACACTTTACAAGGACACAAATAACACATTTCGTTTGTACAATTGACACTGCTACAATCTGGACACAAACGTGAACGAATTATTAAGAGCACCGACAAAACGCAGGGAACGGTGTGGGAAATTGCAGGGGAAACATGATTAGATACGAAATTGGGGAAATTTTTACAGTAAATCTACATATAAATAAAGGGAAACAAATATGACAGAATAACAATGAAATTAATCTAAATTACAGCACAGTGGCGGCCGTTCCGTCACAATAGCATCTGTACTATATCTGACTTACTTGTTAACAAAGACCCTTATCATTTCAGTGCTGTTATAGATCAGTTTTCACTGAGGACAGAGACAAATTGATTATGTGTTTTATGAAAATTTGACTTAAGACAAAATGTATAAAGTTTTGCTGGAGGGCTAGCATAAGAAACAAAAACAGCATTTGGTTTATCTGAAGCACAAGTTAGTAAAAATATCTGTTTATCCTTTTAATTTTGAGGAAACTATGAGAGCCAGCATAAAATTGAGGCACATGCTATGTATGTACCAATACTGGCTTAATTCAGTTCAAAATACTGACCCATATGTACAAAGCTCTCCATAACTGTGCCCCTGCCTACATCTCCTCCCTTATTACCCAGGACATACTTAGAAACAAGAGAAATCTTATTAATGTTTTTACATTGAAAGCTCACTATAGCATGGATCTCTTTACCTATCGTTTTCCATGTGTCACACTTGTTTGTTTTGTCCTACCCATTGTGCTGTACTGCAGAATATGTTGGCGCTTTATACATAATTGTAATTATAATTAATTAAAAAGGCAGTATGACTTAGAGTTTGGTACAGTAACAGTAATTATATATGTAGTAATTTAGCAAGTAAATGTCTCAAAAAAACATAATAATATCCTTTGTATTTACTGAAACAACATTGATGCAATAATTGCATTTTTAATATTATCCTCTATTTTGGTATACAGTGGTTGTGGTTCATAGTGCGCATGAACTACTACACTAACGTTTTGATGAATTACAAGACTTAAGGTGGTTTTGAGGTTCTCACTTATATTGGTGGAAAACAGAAAACGTGACATTAAGGGTGCATAAAAAGGAGATGCAAGAGAAAAAAAATTGCTAGGCAAAATGAATCGATTCTAGGTAAAATATTGGGACATCAACACAATTCTAACATCTTTATACACCACCACAATGGAGTTGGAATGAAACAAACACCATGTGCTTTAACTGTAGACTTTAATTTGAGGGTATTTACATCCAACTCAGGTGAACGGTGTAGGACATACAGCAGTTTGCAGATGTGCCTCCCACTTGTTAAGGGGCCACATTAGAGTTTTCCAAACAGCACCTAACAAAGCCTTCACAGTTCTGGAACAAGATCCTATGGACAGATGAGACCAAGATCAACTTGTACCAGAGTGATGGGAAGAGAAGAGTATGGAGAAGGAAAGGAACTGCTCATGATCCTAAGCATACCACCTCATCAGTGAAGCATGGTGGTGGTAGTGTCATGGCGTGGGCATGTATGGCTGCCAATGGAACTGGTTCTCTTGTATTTATTGATGAGACTGCTGACAAAAGCAGCAGGATGAATTCTGAAGTGTTTCGGGTAATATTATCTGCTCACATTCAGCCAAATGCTGCAAAACTCATTGGACGGCGCTTCACAGTGCAGATGGACAATGACCCAAAGCATACTGCAAAAGCAACCAAAAGCGTTTTTGAAGGGACAGAAGTGGAATGTTATGCAATGGCCAAGTCAATCACCTGACCTGAATCCCATTGAGCATGCATTTCACTTGTTGAAGAAAAAACTGAAGGGAAAATGCCCCAAGAACAAGCAGGAACTGAAGACAGTTGCAGTAGAGGCAGTGGCGTCACTAGGGTTGGTGTCACCCGGTGCGGTAATTTACGGTGTCACCCCCCCCCCCGAGTTTTACGGATTTTTTTTTTACTACTCTTACTCCTAAATCAGTACTCACATATAACACTGAATGTTCATACACACACAGCGCACATTACTGTGAGGTTTATCGCTGTGGAGCTCTCATATGCTCACACAAATTTTTGCCAACTGCCAGCAAGTACGGTGCCTGTTCGAAGACAGTGAAAGCACACATGGATATATATTGCCCCCAGCAGCTTTGGATATATTGCCCCCAGCAGCTCTGGATATATTGCCCCCAGCAGCTCACCCATGGATATATATTGCCCCCAGCTCACATATGGATAAATTGTGCCTCAGCTCACATATGGATATATTGCCCCAGACCAGTTCACACATGGATATATTGCCCCAGACCATATAATCATTTTAAATCCGAGTGAAAAAACAAAAAGTCAGCTGTATACGTAGAAGAAACGTTGTCATCTTAGGGGAGCTCAGCATTGCAGCGTAGGCCGGGAACAGGAGCATATAACGGCATCAAAAAAGTCAATCATGTAGTAAACGGAAAAAGGGGGTCGTCAACAAAATGATGTGTCACAAAAAACAGCAGGAACCCCTCATCCGGCATCCCTAAATGGCAGCAGTCTCAATGCAGGCAGGGCATCACAGGGCAGGCCAGGCCAGACCACGAACCCAGGTCTGGTGGGAAAGAGCGCAGCCCACAGGGTACGTAGGCCCCCTTTTGTACTGAGACACCTCCCAGCTTCCGCAATCAAGAAAGGGGTCGATTTGGGAGATCAGACGGTGAGATCCATGCAAACCCCAGTAGGGGCAACCTGGCAGCCATCAGGTACCGGCCGGTACCAGCAAGTGCCCCCCGCGCACCCGTCAGCGTCGCCCGGGCAGACGATTCTCTGCGGGAATGCACCTCCGGAGCACACAGCAACAACAGCTCCCCACTACATGTGACTGCCGGTGACTTCAAAACATCCAGATCTCTGTCTCCGCTCCGCAGCACTCCGGTCTCCACCGCCTCCTGAACCGTGCAGTCTCGAGAGTCCAGGCCAGCCTGACCACCTCTCTGAGTCCCGCCACTCGAGTCACCTTCCCGGCAAGGCTGCAGCACAGCCATAACGCGGCGCATGTCGCCTCGTGTAAGTGGTCGCTCGTCGTCCTCCAAAAGCAGTAGCAGCGCATCCAATATGACCGGGAGACGTGGGCCCTCCGTCTCCGTGGCCCTCATCGTGAACCCCTTGTGGGGCTGATCGCTCGATGCGGGAACGCTGGGGGACGACATACTCAGAGAGAAGGCCTCAAGATGGCCGCCGGCAACCTGCACCAGCCGGCGACAGCCACCAACAAGCGAGTCTCTGGACCGGAGGAGGGGGTTAATTGTGCTCCGGTGAGCTCACTCCCAATGGCCAGCGTTCGGGTACCTCTAGTACAGAAACTCAGCGGCGAAAGTCAGAAATAGGTCCCGGGAAGAGAGGGTCGCTGTGGAGCTCCTGCAGAACACGACCTCTTCCCTCGCCGCCGTGTGTTCTGCTCCCTCTGAGCGTCCGGCGGCATGGAGCTTGGGTGCTCGCCTGGGGGAGCCACGTGACCAGCCGCGATCTCGAGAGAACTCGACTGTTGACGTGTTTCCCCTCTGCGAGCGCCGAAGCTCCATAGCTTCGGACGCTCGCAGGGAGAGAACACTGCGTCGCAGGGTGAGACACCCGCCCTTGGGGTGCAAATAGAAAACAGAAAATAGAAAACACCACGGTACACACAAGGAGGAGCCCCACCTTAAATTCACGATATCCACGAGGTCACTGCTATGGTAGGACGCCGCCAGTCCAGATGGGTAGCAATAAAGATGAAAAAGCAGGATCTCAAGTGAAAATAAAGTGTTTTATTCGGGAACAGCAAGCCCCATCAAACAAAAGTGGTGTGATGTTTCGACCCTAAGGTCTTAATCATTAAGACCTTAGGGTCGAAACGTCACACCACTTTTGTTTGATGGGGCTTGTTGTTCCCGAATAAAACACTTTATTTTCACTTGAGATCCTGCTTTTTCATCTTTATTGCTACCCGCCCTTGGGGTGACGGTGTCACCCTAAGGGCGGGTGTCACCTGGTGTGGGCCACACCCCCCACCCCCACGTTGCGACGCCAGTGAGTAGAGGCCTGGCAGAGCATCACCAGGGATGAAACCCAGCGTCTAGTGATGTCTAAGCGTTCCAGACTTCAGGCTGTGATTGACTGCAAAGGATTTGCAACCAAGTATTAAGAAGGGTAAGTTTGATTTATGATTATTATTCTGTCCCATTACCTTTGGTCCCTTAACAAGTGGGAGGCACATCTGCAAACAGCTGTAAGTCCTACACCGTTCACCTGAGTTGGATGTACATACCCTCAAATTAAAGCTGTCAGTCTGCAGTTAAAGCACATGGTGTTTGTTTCATTCCAACTCCATTGTGGTGTGTATAGAGCCAAAGATGTTAGAATTGTGTCGATGTCTCAATATTTCTTGACCTGACTGTATCTGAGAATTGCATAAAGACAGCACGCCAGATTTACTGAAAGTAGATGTCAGGTCATCGGTTTTCTTCGATGACTTCAAATGAAACAATCCGTCATAAAGGATTTCTTAGAGGGTCACAGTAAGTTACGGACGGAAGCAAATATTATTAAAATCTGAAATGCCAAGAACAGAACTAGGAAGACAAAGTGCAGTCTGCAGTCTAGAGATCTCTAATCAAAGGAAAGGAACGAAGAAAAAGAAAATTATGAAATCCAATTAGAAAAAGTGAAGCCTTCTTTGTCAGCTGTAAGAAATGTCATGGCATTGTCAAGAAACATTTAATTGAAAATATAATATTTGTGCTTTGTCAATGGTTGTGCATGGTACTCACACAGACTTTAGGGTTAGGGGCTCTTTCGCTCCCCACACTTAAGGGAGTCAAACTCCCCTGACTCTGTGGTGAATTCAGACCTATATGAGATATGCGTAAATACACAGTTCAGTTGGACAATAAACGAATATTAAGGCTACAGTGCCAGTAGGGTCGATTAACGTTTTGATCTTTGATACCCTGAGTTCCCTTCAACGTGAAGTTTTCATGGATCTACATGACACCAGATCTAATACACTTTCAGAAAATTATTTAAAAAAGAAAATGAAATTCTGTTTGCTTTGTCTCCTAGTAACCTTCACAACTCCTACCCTAATTTAATTACTGCCGCTCTACTCTATAAAGTCAGACCATTAGTTTTTATTAGGATTTCCAATTTGAAAGCTACATCCAAAATTAAAATCACTCCCACGTCCTTCTGTGTGTGGGAACCAAGCATTTCCTCAGATACCTTCTCTGACACGTTTGAATATTAAAATTCTGATATTTACATTGCACTGACAGATTAAAGCAATCCAACTTTTCTCTAGAATAGCACAGTATGGTACCTGTTAATTGGTGAATTCGTTGAACAAGCTGTGCAGTTCTTATCCTACTCCCTGCACCTGTATTATATATACAATATACTGTATATATATATATATATATATATATATATATATATAGCAGATCTTACTTGCACTCGGACTTCTTTGCAACTTTGCCTGGTGCTCTGGTCAGCAATTATCCAGCATATCTAAAAAAACGTCACTCCTTGGACTTTTCAGCAAACAAAACTATTTAGTACGTGTGTTACAATTAGTCACCGTTTAAAAAATTCTACGCCTTTTTTCATCAAATATATAATTATATTTAAGGTTTGTGATGAACCCCAACCACCCCCCCCCCATATAACTTGCAACTCGGCCTGCAGCATGCATCTTCCCCTGGCTCTTCTAGCAAGAGGAAGTAGCTGGATACTTGTCAATGTGTCAGTTTACACATTTATTTATTTATAAAGTATTTTACCAGGTAGGATACATTGAGATTTCTCTCATTTTCCAAGTATGTCCTGGGTTCAAGAACATTGAATTTTTACAGTCGTTACAGAAATACAAAGTAATAAAATGCAAGTTATTAAAAATAACACAAATATACAGATTAACACAGAAAATAAATATGTAGAAAATATATTCACTATGTTACATGTTTACAGGTGCATTCTGTATCGAGGTATATTAATAGAGATCTCTTAAGTGACTTTAGACTTGGGAAGATTTGATGGCGTCTGGAAGGTGATTCCATAATTGCGGTGCTCTGTAGGAAAATGAGGATTGAGCCAATTTCTTATTGTATTGTGGTATCGCAAGTAAGGTGCAGTTCCTGGATCGGAGGTTGTAGGATGAGGGAACTGCTGGGGGAAGCAGCCTATTCTGGTAGGGTGCTAGCTTTCCTGAAAACCACCTAAACACCAGGTTGGAAAGGTGAAGGGTACGTCTAGATTCCAGTGACGGCCAGTTTAGCTCTTTTAACATGTCACAATGGTGGGTCATGTAGTTACATTGTAGCACAAAGCGACAGAATGAGTTATACAATGTAGTAAGTTTCTGGAGGTGTGTTTGCGGGGCAGCTGCATATACTACATCTCCGTATTCAATAGCCGGCATAAGCATTTGTTGTACAATCTGCTTTCTTACCGCGGGGCTCAGGCAGGATTTGTTTTTTTACCGGGCACCTACTTTGGGGTAAGGTTTAGAGGAGAGTTTTTCAATTTGGGGGCCAAAGGCAGGAGTGGACTGACCCATTGCAGACTTGGGCACTGCCCGAGGGCCCGCGGGTTGGTAGGGGCCTGCTTTTGCAGGTACAGAGGGCCCCTGCCGTTGTCTCACAGCTCCGGGAAGTAACCGCATCTGAAACGGCAGCCATGGCCCAGCAGCACTGAAACTGCGGCGGCGCCACAGCATGCCTGTCTCACTCCCACATTCTAAATCCGAGCATGGCACGCTGCCTTGGCACCACCCCCTCACGTGGTGCGCGCAGCGGCAGAAGAGGATGAAGGACTGGCCGGTGCACTACTGTCTGCAGTCCAGCGGGGCCCTCCAGTTTGAAGGGTACGTGGACAGTCGCAGTTACAAAAGATGTTTTCAGCAGTGCACTTGTAAGCCGGGGGGGGGGGGTAAAATGACAAATTGTTATGCTGAGGGGTAAAATGACAGATTGTTATGCTGGGGGGGTAAAAAGACAAATTGTTATGCTGGGGGAGATAAAATGACAGATTTTTAGGCTGGGGTAAATTGGCAGATTGTTTTGCTGGGGGGGGGGATGACAGATTGTTATCCTGGGGTGGGGGGGTAAAGTAACAGATTGTTATGCTGGGCGGTAAAATGACAGATTGTAATGCTGGGGGGGAATGACAAATGACAGATTGTTATGCTGGGGCTAAAATGACAGATTGTTATACTGGGGGGTAAAATGAGAGATTGTTATGCTGGGGGAATGACAAATTCTTATGCTTTGGGGGTAAAAAGAGAAATTGTTATGCGGGGGGTGTAAAATGACAATTTGTTATGCTGGGGGTAAAATGTGAAATTGATATGCTGGGGGGTTTGAATAAACTGTCAGTACATTACTGTGAGTTTTATTGCTGTGGTGCTCTGTGATACGCTCATACACACCGCACATTACTGTGGGTTTTATTGCTTTGGATTCTGTGATACGCTCATATACACTGCACATTGCGGAGTGTTATTGCTGTGGAGCTCTCAATCACACTGCACATTACGGAGTTTTATTGCTGTGGTGCTCTGTGATACGTTCATATACACCACACATTACAGTGAGTTTTATTGTTGTGTATTCTGTGATACGCTCATATACACTGCACATTGCTGAGTGTTATTACTGTGGTGCTCCCTGATAACGCTCGTACACACCGCACATTACTGTGAGTTTTATTGCTTTGGATTCTGTGATAAGCTCATACACAACACACATTGCTGTGAGGTTTATTGCTGTGGTGCTCTGTGATATGCTCATATACACACCACACATTGCAGTGAGATTTATTGCTGTGTATTCTGTGATATGCTCATACACAGTGCACATTACTGTTGGTTTTATTGCTGTGTATTCTGTGATCTGCTCATACATACCGCACAGTGCTGAGTTTTATTGCTGTGGAGCTAGATTATTCATGAACTTTGTGAATATAGTAAAAAATGGTGTAGATAAATAATACTATAACACAAATGTGGGCAGAGATTAATATAGGTGTGGTTTGTGGGTGGGTGTGGCGGAAGGGACCCCATGATTTCCGATTGCCCGGTGGCCCCATGAGTTGTCAGTCCGCCCCTGGCCAAAGGAAAGATTTGGGTCTAACCATATACCTATATATTTGAGAGAACCGACTGTGGTCAGCGTGCCATTTGATTTTGTCCCAACACATAGATGGGGTGTTTGCAATTTGTGTAGTTTAGGTGCTGTTCCAAAGAGCATTGTAACAGTTTTGTCAGTATTTAGAAAAGGTTTGTTTTCTGCAATCCGCTTTTTTACTTCTGTGAACTGTTCTCGCAGCACTGCCTCCAGCTGCGGGAGATTTGGTTTGCTAGTATAGATTACGGTGTAATTTGCGTACATGTGTACAATTGAGGCTTTGCAGACATTGGGCAGATCATTTATGAATATCGTGAATAGCAGGGGGCCGAGTATCGAGCCTTGGGGTACTCCGCACGTGGCTGGCGAGGTGCTGTCAGAAATGGACACATATTGCGATCGATCATATACATACGATTGAAACCAGGTTAGCGTGCAATCACCAATACCAAGTTTTTGAGGATGCCATCCTCTACTGTGTCAAAGGCCTTGGCAAAATCAAGGAAGATGGCTCCAGTTAGACTTCCTTGTTCCATGCCAGCTTGGGTATCATTGCAGACTTTTAAAAGGGCGGTTGTAGTTGAATGATTTGGACAAAGCTGGATTGACCTGGGGTTAAATAGTTTGAATGTTGATAATAATCACGTAATTGCGTGTAGACACATTTTTCCAAATTGTTTGACATTACAGTGAGCAATGATATCAGATGGTAGTTGGATACCAAAGTATTGTCACCACTTTTATGGATAGGTACCGCTCTCGCAGTCTTCCAGAGTTTGGGTATGTATCCAGTCGCCATTGATCAGGGTTGTGACAGGTTTTGCAATTGCCGGCGCACTGATTTTCAGCAGCATTGCTGGGATTTGATCAAGTCCAGACTGGTATTTCATTCACAACGCTGCGACGGATGCCGGAAAGCACGTCAGTATGGGCGCACATTGCGCTGCCGGGAGCAGAGTGAGACTGGGGACAAATAATCTCCAGTCTCCCTCCAGAATCACTACACGGCCCTGCACTATCAGCAGGAATGGTTCATGAAGATTATCCTCTTCACTAGATCTTTGGCCCATAACTCCTTTTTAATTTATAAATAACCCCCAATAATCACTCATTTTTGTAACCATATTCTCCATAGAGTGAACTATTTTAACCACTTCATGACATAACAATACATTGATATGGTGTAGTAGTTAAGGGATTTTTCATCTTTTCAAATTATGTACTGCTAAAGAGGAATTCTGAATATAAAGCCAATCATTTTAATATTTATTCTCTTCTTCCCTTGGGTGTGAGTTAATTTATAGATTTCTTACTGTGATGGAATTTTGCTAGAGCGGGAAAGCGAAAATACACAGACGAAATAAGAAACGAACAGCAATCTCTAGGAAATACCAGGTTGAGAGCAATGCGATAATTAGATTATCAATAAGGCTGCTGAAATAGAACAGGATATATATTCTGTAGTTTTTTTTCACCTAATTTGCATAATATAAATGGATGTTTTTTTAATGCTATGGCCGATAGGTTGTAAATTTTGTATTCAGGGTAGACAGAAGAGGAATCCTGGACACAGATTATTATGAGCCAAAGGGCAAGAGAGTAATATTGATGGGGTTTTGTATCTTGTGTATTTTCTACTGTCAAATGAAGTCTTCACTTGAAGATAATTTGTGATGTTATGGCTCTCATCATAATAGATCATTTGACATGGATTTAGATTCTGTGTATATGGTGTGCTGTCCAAATTGAGGAAATCCATTTCAATTAATGATTGCCCCTCTCCCCTACATGTAAATCAGTGCACTAGTGGTCTTTGCAGACTGTTAGCCAATGAGACGTGATACGAGAGGGCAGGCCAGACCTCTTTTAGTTTCAACCCTTCTTGTAATACAAAATTTATAATATCTAAACCTAGCTCATTCATATACACGTCTTCCTTCCGAAATATATTCCAGGGGGGGCGTGGCCGGCAGCAGACGGAGGCAGACGTGCAGCAGTGGAGCTCCGACCCAGAGTCTATGTCCAGCGGCAAAAAACTGGACCTTCGGCTCGGAAGAATCTCCACCGAGGTGGCACAGCTGTCGGCCATCAGTGAGTGGACCTCCGGAGACTGTTTACTCCCTCCCTCCGGACCTGCGCTCGAGTCGGGGGCAGTTGTGAGGTCGCATCCCCGGTCTCACGGCGGCCATTTTGGAGGCCTGAGGTGACTGAGTTTTCCTGCACTAAGAGGTACTGTCCTGTCCCCGGATGGGGAAAAAGACCAAGACGGACGGAGCGGCGGAGGGCACCCGCACCCCTGATATCCGTCTCTCGATGGCAGGAGGGCCTGTGCGACGGCTTCAGCGTCCTGCACTGCCAGAAGTGGAAGACATGCCGCGTCTGGTGACAGCAGATGCCCCACATGCTTCCCACGCTGCAAAATCGACCCCAGGGGACGACGCTCTTCCCGCCACTAAGGGTGATATCCGAGCCCTCCTGGATGATGCCAGGAAATCCTGGCAAGCGGATTTTCAAGCTCTTGGAGCGGTGGTCACAGAGACTCAGATCCAAATGGGGGACCTCCAGCATCGCACCCAAGCAGTTGAGAGCTCACAGGCCGCCTCCTCCTCTTCCATTCGCACCCTACAGCATCAGGTCAGCGGCCTACAATCTGCTGTGTTGGCGTTAGAAACGAGGCACAGGCGCCGAAACCTGAAGCTCCGGGGGTCCCAGAGACGGTGCCGGACTCGGATGTGTTGCCCTACACTGCGCGATTTTTGGAGACGGTTCTCCACTCCACGGAACACTTGCGGGACTCTGTCCTCGCTGCACTTCGTGTGCGGAAAGCAGCCTTGGCCCCAGCAAAAGCGTCGCGAGATGTGATCGTCACACTCCGCGATACGCCTTGCATTCCGCTGTCTTTCGCGCAGTGCGGAATGTGCCTACAGTCCTTTTTGAAGGAGCTTCAATCGCCATATTCCGGGACCTGCCTTTCATGTTACTTGCCGCCCGTCGACAATTTCGGCCTGTTACCACCTTATTACGTGCGCACGACATAGGCTACAAGTGGGGCGCCTCTGGCTCCCTCATTATAACCCCGGACGGTGGACAAGCGATGGTGGCCGCCTCAACGGCCGAAGCGGAGGGTCATTTGCACTCCCTTGGCCTACTTCCTGCTTTCTCGTGTCAAGCGGCTGTGCACTCACCTGCGGGTTCCACCCTACCCTCAGGCAATTTGGAGTGAGGCTGGGGGTTTTCATCCGGCTGCGGCTACTAACCCGACCCGTTCTGAAGTGCTGCCTGTCTCCCTCTATCCGAAATATATTCCAGGGACCTACCTTTTCTTTTTTTTGCCAATTCAAAGTTTATTAGCAATATCAGGGTGTACAATTGAAAACATAACAAGCAGGTATAAATGAATAACAATACAGATGAGTGCATGTAAGCAGTGACAGGTCAAAGTATTGCAATCATGGGAGTATATTCATTTTGAGGACGCTGATCCTACAGATCCAGGAAAGATGCTTACTCGTCCACTGAGACAAATCCTTCTAGAAGCAACAAAGCAGGGCCAGAAAGTTGAGTTCATTTATATGACCTGGAATAGTCGATAGCCAGATACCAAGGTATTTCATCTGATCAAGACACCATTTGAATGAGTACCAAGCTTGAAGGGGCTTCAGAGCCGCCACCGGAGTGGAAACATTCAGAAATTCGTACTTATCATATTTCATTTTATATCCGGAAACGATTCCAAAGTCAGTTAGTTCTTGTACAATGGCTGGTATGGTGCTATCTGCCTGCATGATCAGGAATATCAGGTCATCAGCATAAGCCGAGACTTTATGATCTCCATGCTCACCCATTATCTACCCTGATATCCAGGTTCCTACATACAGATTCCAGCAAGGGTCCCAAGGTGAGGGTGAGCAGTGGTGTAAGGGGGCAGCCCTGTCTAGTTCCATTTCGCACAGTCGGCCCTCCAGACAGAGTACCATTAAAGTGCACTTTCACCGTTGGGGATCATAAAGTGCCGTCAGGAGGAAAAGGAAGCAGCCCCCAAAACCCATAAGCTGCAATACAGCCAACATATAGTCTTAATGGACCCTGTCAAAGACCTTCTTCGCATCAGTTGATAGCTAGAGGAAGGCCCTTTAGCCCGGTACCAGCCAGTCGTATTGTGCCCAAGACTCTAGTGGTAGCGGCTCTGACCTCTCTCCCAGTTACAAAACCAACCAGGTCCTAATGGATCAGACGAGGTAACAATAAAGCTAGTCTGGTAGCCATAACTTTAACCAAAAGATTCACATCAACGTTTAGTAAAGAAATAGGTCTGAAGTTCTTTACCTCAGTGGTGGTAATCCCCAGTTTGGGGATTACAGTAATAGTTGCAGATAGGGAATGCGGGTGGAAACAGGCACCATCCCTAAATTCAGTAAATAGAGTCCACAAGTAAGGCTCGAGAAGATCACAGAATGTTTTGTAGTATTCGATGGGTAGTCTGTCAGACCCAAGACATTTATCATTCTGCAAGTGCTTGAGGACCCCACAGATTTCTTCTTCCGAGATGGGTTCATCAAGGGCCGACATCTCCTCGGTTAACAGACGTCGAAGCTGGGGCTGTAGGTATGTGTCGAACTCAGAAGGCTGTGGATGCAACTCCGCCATGTCCTCTAAACCAGTGTTTCTCAAACCTCTCCTCGGGACCCCCAACTAGGCCAGGTTTTTCCAGATATCTGAAGCACAGCACAGGTGACATGATTTGCTGCTCAGTGATAGCAGGTTTCAGTCTGCATTTCCCCAAGGTGAGCTGCAAAATCTGGCCTGGTTGGGGGTCCTGACTAGGACAGGTTTGAGAAACACTGCTCTATACCATATAGGCCTTTATAGTATTGTTGACATTCACTTAAAATGGATTGGGGATTAGTCGTCATCGAGCCATCAGGGAAACGTATCTTGGACACGTATGCAGCCTTCCTCTGTTGGCACAGTAACCTGGCCAAGTATTTACCCGGTCTTTTTTCTTGAAGGGCAAATTTGCAATGTGCCTTCTGGGCCGCAAATGTAATGTCAGAATTCAACGAGTCATTCAACTAGTGACGAGAAGCCGTAAGCAAACTAATGGTTGCCCCGTCTGAAGTTTGCCGGTGATCAGACTAATACACAAAGGTCGTCAAACAGTTTCCTAATTGTCTCCACTCGTGCCTTTTTAAGAGCTGCAGGTCTACTAATGAAGAAAGGGTGTAAGGTAGCCTTATGTGCTTCCCATATCGAAGCCAAGGGCACATCCGGGTTCACATTTTCAGCAAAAAAAAACACCCTTCTGTGTTTCCATGTCCTGACATAACATCAGATCTGTCAGCAACGAGGTGTTCAGACGTCAGGACCTTTCTGAGGGCCTATTCAATGGAGAAGAAATGGAAACTTCCACCAAGGAATGGTCCGACCAGGAGCGGGTGCCTATTATTGACGCATCTACAAAAGTGCGTGGCATGATTTTGCATGAAAATATAATCGATACGAGAGTACGTAAAATGCACAGCAGAGTATTGCTATAATACTGCTCATCAGGATGAAACGCCCTCCACACATCCACCAGTCACAGATGTTCCAGAGAGCATCTCATATGTCGAAGAATACTTTGGGGTATGGAGCAGCGACCACTAGACATGTGAACTCGCGGATCCATTCAAACATTAAAATCACCCGCCACAACCAAAATTCCAGACATAAATCTGGACAGTGCACGGAGCTTAGTCGCAAGGCTATGATGTTGGTTTTTATTTTGAAGATAAAGAGATGCAAATGTGTACCATTGATCAAGGATGGTACCTTTTAACAAAACTGTAACTACCTTCCGAGTCAGAGAGGGAGTCCTCCAGAGCAAAAGGGATGTCCCAGTACGGCAACTCCGTGCTTCTTGCCAGCATGAAAGTTGCCATAAACCCCCTGGGTAGAAAGATCTCGAAGGCTTGGGGCCGAGCCCTCTTCGAAATGAGTCTCCTGCAGAAAAGCCACCGACATACGTCTTGATCTCAAATCTCGCAGCAACCGGCAACGTTTCTCGGGAAAATTAAGCCCCTTGGTGTTATAGGAAAGCAGCCGAAATGACTGAGCCGCAAACTCGCCGCCTGCATTCTTGGCCCACTCAGATCATCCGGGGCAGACACATGTCAACAGGGAGAAATGAACACAGGACTCAGGGTCAAGGGGGCGATGGAAGGGAGGAAAAAGGGGAATGAGGGAGATGGAAAAAAACCCACACAGAAATATATCCAAAATAAGGAATTGGCTCGTCTGTGGGTCCCTGACAACCCCCCCTAATAAATCCGATACTCCCTTCTCATCCTGCAGCCAGAACGGTTACCCTATTCGCTGCTTCTTGACGCCAGGAGCAGAGTGAGACTGAGGACAAATAGTCCCCAGTGTCCATACTTGATCAATCTGAGGTGCTGCATGATCTTGCGAGAGAGTCCTATGGACTACCGCGAGTATCACTGAGGGTCGGGGCTGCCCGACAATGGTGCAGAGCGGAGCAGCGGCACCAGGCGGCAGAAATTCGGGGGCGGCAAATTTCAGCCCCTGGCACCGCTGCTGCGCTCTGCACTATTTTTTTATGCGACGGCGGCAGATTGTGCGGCCACCGCGTTCGTTCCTTCAACGAGCGGCAGCCGCATGAGTATCTGCCACTCGCCTGAGATCCATCCGCCAGCCTGCCGCGATCGAGATCACTTGATCTCGCGAGATCGCGGCAGGCTGGAGGGTGGATCCCAGGCGAGCGGCAGATACTCATGAGGCTGCCGCTCATTGAAGGAAGGAATGCGGCGGCCGCAGGATCTGCCCGTCGGAGGGGCCTGGAAGAGGTGAGCCTGCGGGCAAATATATCCATGAGTGAGCCTGGGGCAAATATATCCATGTGTGAGCCTGGGGGCAAATATATCCATGAGTGAGCTGGGGCAATATACCCATGTGTGGGCACTGCTGAGTATGTGACTCTGGGCACTGCTGGGTATGTGACGCTTGGCACTGCTGGGTATGTGATGCTGGGCACTGCTGGGTATGTGACGCTGGGCTCTGCTGGGTATGTGACGCTGGGCTCTGCTGGGTATGTGACGCTGGGCACTGCTGGGTATGTGACTCTGGGCACTGCTGGGTATGTGACGCTGGGCACTGCTGGGTATGTGACGCTGGGCTCTGCTGGGCATGTGAAGCTGGGCACTGCTGGGCATGTGACGATGGGCACTGCTGGGTATGTGATGCTGGGCTCTGCTGGGTATGTGACGCTGGGCTCTGCTGGGTTTGTGACACTGGGCACTGCTGGGTATGTGACTGGGCACTGCTGGGTATGTGACGCTGGGCACTGCTGGGTATGTGACGCTGGGCACTGCTGGGTATGTGATGCTGGGCTCTGCTGGGCATGTGAAGCTGGGCACTGCTGGGCATGTGACGATGGGCACTGCTGGATATGTGACACTGGGCTCAGTTATATACACCTCACATTACTGTATCACAGAGCTCCACAGCAAGAAAATTCTAATGTACGGTGTGTATGAGTGTTTGAATTTTATTGCTGTGGCGCACTGTGATACGCTCATACACGCTGCGTGGTTTTTTTTTTGGTGGGGGGGCAGCATTTCATCCTTCGCTCCAGGCAGCACAATGTCTTGGGCCGGCCCTGCCGAGGGTAGTGCTTCATTCTGGGTCAAGGTGCCGTTCAGGTTTTCCCTGTTAGCGTCCATCATCATTTACCCACACTGTACTTTAGACACGCATGCACATGTAGGTAGCAAAATCTTATCGAGATGTTATAATTGGAGCTCCGTGTATAATCTTGCAATGTGTTACTCCTCGCATTAAGCTCAGGATATTCAGTTGTAGAAGTGCGTAGGACTGGTATTTTATGAGCAACTAGGAAACCAAATGCCAGTGGCTTAAAAGACTATTTATGCTATTTAACGATCTGTTTCAAACGGCAAAAAAATTAAATGATTTTTTTATTTCAGCGTTTGCTTGATTTCTGGTCTATTAGATGTTCCCTGAGGGATGGTTTGATTATAAATCGCATAGAAAACTGCTCTGACAAATCTCAAGGGGAATAATTTAAGGGATTTTTTATGCCAATAGGTCAGGGTGAGGAAGGATTAGACTATCCACAGTTGAAAATCTGTAGCCTTTTATCTCTAATTACTACTTTGAGGCCCCTGTGCTATGAATGATGCCACCACAGTTAGGGACATTTTAGGTGAAAAGGCTTTTTCATTCATTATATTTGTGATTTTACATATATATTTTTTATATTTAATATAATTTGTTCGCCGCATGGTCCTGAGACCCCACAGGAAACAGAAGGCCATGGAGGCAGCCTCTTGGCTATGCCGCCCTGAGGCCAAACACATCCAAAGCCATGATGGCAGTCCAGCACAGAGGAAGCCCCCTGTTCCGCACCCTCTCCACATTGAGAACAAATATCCTGCAGTGCAAAAAAAAAATGTTTCCCTGACGGAAACATTCAAACAAAGAGCTTTTGGTGGTATACTAAAGTCCCCAGCACAATAGGTTGCAAAGGTTTAAACAAAAACGTACCATGTTAAATAAGGGATGATCTGTAAAGCGTCTGACTATGCACCTCACCCACATCTTGTGTCAGAAAGTGGTGGATACAAACGTTCTTTAGGTGTACTCATCTTGGCTCTTTTACTGTTAATGATTTCTACCATAGCTAAGATTCAAATATGACCCTCATATGTGGTGGCTAGAGAAGTATTCCTGCAGGCTCTATAGAGGCATAAACTGTGGTTGGTTTTTTAATACAACATGAGGTCTGCATTCTGATCTGTGACTTGGCTATAGACTCGACCAACTACCTGCTTGTGAACTTTAGATATCGCAATACTTATCAGTATTCAGGTGCTCTTGGCTCTTGGTGCTCCTCAACAATACTCAAAACACAGAAGAGCCTGGCACTCCAATTCAACAGGCAAATTTATTTGAAGGTTGGCAGTGTTTCGACTTCCTAGCAGCCTCTTTCAAACTATAGAGAGGCTGCCGGGTGGCTGAAACATGGTCTACCTCCAATAAATTTGGCTATTGTATTGGAGTGCCAGGCTCTTCTAGATTTAATGTCTCCCCATTAGGCCAACCTGGCAAACCAGAGAGACACGAAGTCCCAGACCTACAAGTGCCTTCAAGTAAAGAGTCAGCCCTAATGTCATTGACTCATTTTTTATGTGACTCATTGGACAAAATGGCCTCATCGATACCACAATGACATTCTAACTTGTCACTGTGACAGACTAGGATAGCTGTCCAACTATTTTGAAGGAGATTCAGTTGCTGCAAGCTGATGTGGTAAAGGCACACTAAAGGTGTGCGTACTCTTGGAACACACGCACCATATAAGGAAGGGGTCCCAATACCCCCTGTAGCTGCCAGAGCAGGCACGACCGCCAAAATAAGACCTTTGGGATATTCCCCTTGAAGACACAACAGCTCCACATTAGTTAATGGTCTGGCAAGCACCTCTTGCATCCCAGAAGATGTTACATAGTGACGACTTTGTAGGTAATGAAAAAAATCTGGAGGCCTCATATGCGACCTAGAGGAGAAAAAAGATATCAATTTTATGGAAAGAAGTCACGTACACTGGTAATACAGTTAACTCATAGACCAGCCAGCAAACAGACTTCAAGTCCTGGCAGAAAGTTCTTATTGCGTCCAATCGGGAGTAGAGGGGACGGTTGCTTAATTGTTGTTTCAATGCCCATTATGGTTTACATTTTTAATATTTTTTTTTATTTCCAAAATATATGGTAGGGCCCATATGGACGGGCCACCACTGTTCTATTTAATCCTACCTTATTGTTTATTTTGTTTCCTTTTTATTTTGTTTTCTAATTATATTGTTTTGAGTTAACCCAAAAATACTGAATGACTAAAAAAATTTAAGAAATTTATACATCCCATCCATTACTTGTGTAAGCTAAAAATAACTACTAGAGTGACTAGTCCTGGCCCGGGGGCATAATCACATCTCTGACGTCTGAGCATTCCCTAGCCCCCTGATCAGCGGACCAGTATTCACATGAGATATTCAAGGTTATTCAGAGAGATCTGAAAAGTCACCAAACATTCGGTGACTTTTCGCTCTCCTCACTAAGGGGCGATTCCTAGTTCGCCGACCCTGCAGTGTATTCAGCAAGCACCGCAGGGCCCCCGTAGTGCAAGGAATACTCGCCGCAAACCCGCAGAACACTCACCGAACACTCACCGGAAACACGTAGAAACCCCTTCAAAAACCAAGCTGAAAACGCCGGAAAAATCCGAGCAGCCGGCGATCACTGAGCAGCCACCGGAAAAAGCTGACACACAGACGAACGGGGTGAAAAAAAAACCCATTCGCTTGAGAGTTTGAAATTTGAAACGCTGTTTGCAAAAAGAACTACTGAACGAAAATGTCTGGAATTTATATATAAGATTCAATGAACGATAATATAAAGGTCTGTTACAGAAAAATAAAAAAACGATCGACAAAAAATCACAGTAAATGCCTAAAAGATCCTAAAAATTTTTCAAATAAAGAGACTTTTTACAGTAGAATCAAATGATAAACGGTTTATTAGATATTGTATTAAAACTGGAATATTTTAAACATTGAAGTCTATGGGATTCGCCTAAATAAACCTGACGAATGAAACCACCGAATGGCAGGGCACTTCACTGACATTCCTCAGCCGTTCAGTGTTTTCTGAATAGATGAACCATTGCTTCTCTATGGGGGATTTCACTGCCCTCGAAGAGGCACCATACGTGCAGGCAATTCGCCAAACTTGCCGAACTGCCTGCTCTCTGAATAGCTGATGTCCCCGAAATGTCCCTGTTCGCTGAAATTCAGTGTCCGATTACATTTTGGGCACATTTCGGACTTCTCTGAATAACCCTGTATGCATGAATTATGAGAAATAATAGGGTGTCAATTTAATAAATGCTATGGGTGTTCTTTTCCAGAAAACAGTTGTGTATTGTCTTCCATTTAAAATGTTAATGAACAAAAAATATATGCAAAGACTACCATACCTAAAATATAGGTAAAACACTTATTTATTACAAATCCTTTTCTGTCATTTTTGCAGCACCTATCACATTACAGCCTGGGGAATACCATTTGCTCTGTCCTGTATACCCCTGATTGGAGACTATTATGGTCCTGCTGGAGCATGGTGGTGAGTTAAGCACAAAATAATTTTATAACCTTTTTTTATTATATCACTTTTATTTTAGCTTTACTGGCATAAAGACTTGGAAAAATATTCAAAATGTATGCAGTAAGTCAGGTTACACCTCTACTTGCGGCATAAACTTTAGCAGTTATAATGGAACGACTGCGATTTATGCAATTGAATGAACCAGAAGGATTAAATATGGTGCACAATGCTCTCCCTGCCTCTTCTTCTATTTTACTCTGCATTCTTCCTAAAATTGAACTCCTGTCCCTGTACCACCACCAACCCCTCCACTATCTACATCCTCTCCCTCCCTTCTCTCTTCCCAAATGATGGCCTCACACGAGCTTCTGTGTTTCCTCAGAAACTGGTCTCTATTTCTTGTGCTTCCAATCACTCCCACTCACACAAATCCCATTCCCACCTTCTCTTTCTCACTCTCCTGTTGTTACTTTATGCAGGTGACATCTCTCCTAACCCTGGCCCCACAAGTCCACAACTTCCCTCTCATTCTGTCTCCCACACATGTATCACAACTCCCCGCAATCTCAACAACCTTATTCCTATAAGCCCTCAGCGCCTGTCCTCTTTCTCCTGCGCCCTCTGGAACGCTCGCTCTGTGTGCAACAAACTCACAACTATCCCCAACCTTTCTATCTCCAACTCCTTCAACCTCCTAGCTCTTACTGAAACCTGGCTAACTCCCTCTGACACTGTTTCCATTGCTGCTCTCACTCATGGTGGGCTACACTTCAGCCATACCCCCAGACCGGGCGAGAGTCATGGTGGCGGGTCGTAATTTTGCTCTCTCCATCATGCACCTACCAGCACCTCCATCCACTCCCTTCTCTCTTCTTCTCCTCCTTTGAAGCACACTGCATCCGCCTCTTCTCTCCCCTGGCTCTCAAGGTGGCAGTCATCTACCACCCACCAGGACCATCCTCCCAATTCCTTGACCACTTTACTACTTGGCTTTCCCACTTTCTGTCTATTAACCTCTCATGCCTAATTCTTGGGGACTTCAACATTCCCATTGTTGATCCTTCTTCCCCAGCTACCTCCAAACTTCTTTCACTCACATCCTCCCTTGGACTTGCGCAATCCACCCTCCTCCCTACCCACCGTAAAGGTCACTCTATTGACCTTGTCTTTTCCAACATCTGCTCCGTTTCTGATTTCACCTGTCGCCCTTTCGCGATCTCCAATAACCACCTTCTCTTTTTCACCATATCTGGATTTCCTAAACTCCTTGCTCCCCCATCCCGCACACGAACTCGCAGAAATCTGCATGCTGTGGATCCCCATCAATTCTCCAATCTACTTCAACATCTCCCGCACACCTCAGCCTTCACCTGCCCTGACGCTGCCACTGGCCACTATAACATTACACTTATCTCTGCTCTAGACACACTTGCTACTCCTCAACTCTGTAAAGCCCCACGCCGCCAACCTCAGCCCTGGCACACTCCCCAGACACGCTTCCTGCAAAGATGCTCTCGCACTGCAGAGCATGCCTGGAGGAAATCCCGCTCTGCGGCAGACTTCACTCATTTCAAGTTCATTCTGCGGTTTTACAACTCTGCCCTCTACTTAGCCAAACAAGCCTTCTTCTCATCTCTTATATCTACGTTGTCCTCCAACCCTAAGCGACTCTGGTCCACTTTTAACTCCCTCCTTTACCCACCTATACCTCCCCCGTCATCTGCCTTTAGCGCTCAGGATTTGGCAGATTACTTCCTAAATAAAACTCTGATTATCAGAAGCAACATCCCAACACAAACAATTAAGCCACCACCTCCACTCCCAGATGCCCCCCCTGCTACCCTCTTCCGCTTCATCCCAGCCACTGAGGAAGACGTCAATACCTTACTGTCCTCTTCACATCTCACTACGTGCCCGCCTGACCCCATTCCTTCACATCTGATACCTCCACTCTCCTCCTCCCTCATCCCTGCTCTCACACACATCTTCAACCTATTTCTCTCCACCGGCTCCTTCCCATCCTGCCTTCAAACATGCACAGGTTACCCCTTTACTAAAGAAGCTCTCCAACTACCATCCTGTATCCCTGCTTCACCTCTAAGCTCCTGGAAAAACTAGTCTTCAACCGCTTCTCCCTCTTCCTGTTCTCTAACTCCTTACTTGATCCCCTGCAATCAGGCTTCCGTCCCCTACACTCAACCGTAACTGCCTTCACCAAAGTCACCAATGACCTCCTATCAGCTCGGAACCACGGCCACTATTCTATTCTCATCCTACTTGACCTCTCGGCTGCTTTTGGCACTGTCGATCAACCCCTTCTTCTACAGACTCTCAACTCTCTCGGTCTCTGTGACACTGCGCTCTCTTGGATTCACTCTTATCTGTCTAACCGTTTCTTGTCCATAACAGTCTTTCTCTGTATCATTTGCTGGTAACTCCTCCTCTTCAATGCCTTTATCAGTTGGTGTACCTCAAGGCTCTGTCCTAGGTCCTCTGCTCTTCTCTATCTACACCTCCTCCTTGGGAAAAATCATTAACAGCTTTGGCTTTAATTACCACCTTTATGCTGATGATACTCAGATCTACCTCTCTACCCCTGATCACTCTCCTCCTGTCCTTTCCAAAGTCAACGACTGTTTATATGGCATCTCCTTCTGGATGGCCACTCACCACCTAAAGATTAACCACTTCAATGCGGAGGACGTGCTCAGCGCGTCCTCCGCATGGCTGCTGGTATGCGGAGGACGCGCTGAGCGCGTCCTCCCTTTGGGGCCAGCGTTCGGCCGGGTTCCGGCCGATCGCTGGCCCCCCGGTGCGGGCTGACATCCTCGATGTCAGCCCAGCATCCGGAACCGCAGCCGCTGAAATTAGGTGTCATCGCAGCAGCGCGATGACACCTAATTCAGGCGCCCCCCCCGCATGTGCGGAGGAGGCACCTGAAAGGGAGGGGGGGGGTCCTTCGGACCTCTCTCCCTCCCGATCGGCGGCGTTGCGGGGGTTAACCCAGGCACCACTTGGAAGGGCACAGCCTGCCCTTCCAAATGGTGCCTGGCATTAACCCCTGGGGAGCTGGATCGCGAATCGGCGCTGAAAAGCGCCGGTTCGTGATCCTTTCCCGGAGCTGGCCGACATCTTGGATGTCGGCCAAGCCTCCGGGAACTCCCCCTGAGGACTGGCGTCATCGTGCATAGCACGATGATGCCAGTCCTAGAGTTAACCCCTAACTGCCACCAACGGTGGAGATAGGGAGTTCCAATGAACTCCCTATCTCCCGATCCGTGGCAGCTAGGGGTTAAAGTTTGGTATGGTTGGATCGGCCAGAGCATGGCCGTTCCAACGATACCAAACTCGAATGTGAAAAAAGTTTTTTTTTAAAAAAAAAAAAAAAAAAAAAATATATTTAAAAAAAATTATAAAAAATAAAATAATTTTTTTTTCTTTTTTTGGTTCGTTAGTGTAGCAATATTGTTCCCATTTCAATTATAATGTGAACAATGATGCTGCACTAACGATTTTTGTATGCGGTGCGTTTGTTAAAAATCGCGTAATTTTCCCCAAAAAAAAATGTAACGAGACCCCATCTCTAATTTTTTTAACAAGCGCACCCCATACAAAATATAACCGCAATTGCTCGCATGTTAAAATGTGAAAAAAAACACTTTACACGTTGTAAATTATTGAAAATACATATTTTATTGTATTTTTTGTTATAATATACAGACATGACATAACGTATACATATAATAATGACATATTATGAATCTACCGAGTCTGACGGAAAGAACGATATATAATATGTCTGGGTAATATACTAAAATAAGCCTTCAAAACACGTTTAAACATGATGAGCAAAACCGGTAAAAATGACCTCAGCACAGAGGTGTGAAAAGCCTCAGCAGCGAAAGGGTTAACATGTCCAAGACTAAACTCCTACTAATTCCTCCCTCTAATGCCTCCCCACCTCCTGACTTCTCTGTTGTGGTCAAGGGTATCATGATCTTCCCATCAAGCCAGGTTTGCTGCCTCGGAGTTAAACTTGACCCTGCTCTAGCCTTCATCCCCCACATCCAGTCTCTTTCCTCATCCCGATGCTACCAGTTGCATAATATCTCCAGAATTCGGCCATTTCTTACCGCAGATACCACAAAGCAACTCATCCACGCCCTTGTAATTTCCCGACTCGACTATTGTAATAATCTTCTAGTTGGCCTCCCTCTCTCCCGGCTTATCCCCCTACAATCAATTCTGAACGCCTCCGCCAGGCTCATCCACCTCACCCATCGCTCTGTCTCTACTGCTCCCCTCTGCAAGTCCCTTCACAGGCTCCCCATTCACTGCAGAATTAAATTCAAGGTACTTACCCTGACCTACAAAGCTCTCACTAACTTTGCTCCCCACTACCTGTCCTCACTAATCACCAAACACCCCAGCCCGCTCCCTAAGGTCAAACAATGACCTGCACCTAGTTTCTCCCCGCATCACGTCTTCCCATGATAGACTGCAGGATTTCTCATGCGCAGCTCCCCATCTTCTGGAATGCTCTCCCCAGTGGTGTATTTAGGTTTTGTGCTGTCCTAGTCCTGACTAAACTCGTGCACCCCCAATTTAAATTTTACACACCCCTTCCTGTCAAGGTCACACCTCTTCCTGGTTAAACCCTGCCCTTCCTATTTAGGCTCCACCTTCCCTCTTAGAGCTCCACCTTTTCCTCTCTTTATATTAAAAGTGGACACAAAGTGCCTACTTGTATATTTTGTATACCATTTCAAATGTATCTATTGAGATAAATAAAAATATGAAATGTTTAAATTAAAGCATTTTTACAAAGATCAGCCACGCATGTCAAGTATACTGGTTCACAGCCACTAATTGATTGAACAATAAAATCCACAGAAACGTGCAGTGTGTATGAGCGTATAAGAGCTGCACAGCAATAAAACCCACAGAAACGTGCAGTGTGTATGAGCGTATAAGAGCTGCACAGCAATAAAACCCACAGAAAGGTGCACTGTGTATGAGCGTATCACAGAGCTCCACAGCAATAGAACCCACAGAAAGGTGCACTGTGTATGAGCGTAGAAGAGCTGCACAGCAATAAAACCCATATAAACGTGCACTGTGTATGAGCGTATCACAGAGCTCCACAGCAATACAACCCATAGAAACGTGCGCTGTGTATGAGCGTATCACAGAGCTGCACAGCAATAAAACTCACAGTAATGTGCGGTGTGTATGAGTGTATCACAGAGCTCCACATAAATAAAACTCACAGTAATGTGCGATGTGTATGAGCGTATCACAGCTGCACAGCAATAAAATTCAAACTCATTTCATTTAAACCCCCCACTCTTTCGAATTCATAACCCCCCTCAAACCCCCACTTCTTTCATTTAACCCCCACCTCTTTCATTTAACCCCCCACTTCTTTCATTTAACCCCCACCTCTTTCATTTAACCCCACCTCTTTCATTTAATTTAACCCCCCACTTGTTTCATTTAACCCCCACCTCTTTCATTTCACCCCCACACCTACATTATTTTATTTAACCCCCACCTCTTTCATTTCACCCCCACACCTATTTCATTCCACCCCCCACCTCTTTCATGTCACCCCCCCACACCTCTTTCATTTAACCCCCACCTCTTTCATTTAGCCCCCACACCTATTTCATTTTAACCCTTTCGCTGCTGAAGCTTTTCACACCTCTGTGCTGAGGTCATTTTTACCTCTTTCGCTCATCATGTTTAACCGCGTTTTGAAGCCATATTTTAATATATGACCCAGACATATTATATATCGTTCTTTCCGGCAGACTCGGCAGATTCATAATATGTCATTATTATATGTATATGTCATGTCCTGTCTGTATATTATAACAAAAAATGCAATAAAATTAGAATTTTCAATAATTTACAATGTGTAAGGTGTTTTTTTTTCACATTTTAACATGTGAGCATTTGCGGTTATATTTTCTATGGGCGCGCTTGTTAAAAAAATTAGAAATGGGGACTCGTTACAATTTTCTTGGGGGAAAATTTTGCTATTTTTAACAAACGCACCGCATACAAAAATCGTTAGTGCAGCATCATTGTTCACATTATAATTGAAATAGGAACAATATTGCTGCATTAACAAAACAAAAAAAAACTTGTTTATTTTTTTTATAATTTTTTTTAAAATATATATATTTTTTTATTTTTAATTTTTTAAAAAATTTTTTTTTTACATGGTCATGTTTGGTATCGTTGCAAAGGCCATGCTCTGACCGATCCAATGATATCAAACATTAACCCCTAGCTGCCACGGATCGGGAGATAGGGGGTTCATTGGAACCCTCTATCTCCACCATTGCTGGCAGCTAGGGGTTAACTCCAGGACTGGCGTCATCGTGCTATGCACGATGACGCCAGTCTTCAGGGGGAGTTCCCAGAGGCTTGGCCGACATCCAAGATGTCGGCCAGCTCCGGGAGAGGATCATGATCCGGTGCTTTTCAGCGCCGAATCGTGATCCGGCTCCCCAGGGGTTAATGTCAGCCTCCGTTTGGAAGGGCAGGCTGTGCCCTTCCAAACGGTGCCTGTCTTAACCCTGTGGCCCCCGGCGATCGGGAGGGAGAGAGGCCGCCGCAATGACATCTAATGGCCCCGCCGGGGTCCCGGAGTGTTGGGCTGACATCCAAGATGTCAGCCCGCACCGGGGGGGGGGGGCGCAGCAATCGGCCGGAATCCCGGCCGATTGCTGCCTCCTGTGCATGGATGCGCTCAGCGCATCCATAGCACAGGAGAACCACTTGGCTGGACGCACTGAGCACGTCCATAGCAGCCAAGTGGTTAAAAAAACACCTCTTTCATTTAATTTAACCCCACCACCTCTTTCATTTCACCCCACACCTATTTCATTTAACCCCCACCTCTTTCATTTCACCCCCCACAGCTATTTCATTTAAACCCCCCCCACACCTATTTCATTTAAACCCCCACCTCTTTCATTTCACCCCCACACCTATTTCATTTAACCCCCACCTCTTTCATTTCACCCCCACACCTATTTCATTTAAACCCCCCACCTCTTTCATTTCACCCCCACACCTATTTCATTTAAACCCCCCACCTCTTTCATTTCACCCCCACACCTATTTCATTTAACCCCCCACCTCTTTCATTTCACCCCCACACCTATTTCATTTAACCCCCACCTCTTTCATTTCACCCCCCACACACCTATTTCATTTAACACCCCCACCTGTTTCATTTCACCCCCCACACACCTATTTCATTTAACCCCCACCTTATTCATTTCACCCCCCACACACACCTATCTCATTTAACCCCCACCTCTTTCATTTAATTTAACCCCCTCGCTTACTCCCCCCCCCACCTCTTTCATTTAACTAACCTGGGAGCTGGCGGCTGGGCTGGGGACTGGCGGCGGAGTCACCTCTCCTTCCCGGCATCTGATCTGGCAGGTGGAGTGCATGGTAGGAAGTGACGTCATATGACAACTTCCTCCCAGCGCTTTCGCTCGGCGGCCGTATTCACGGCTGCGGGCGGCAGGACTCACGTCCAGCGGGTCCCATGATCAAGTGGCGGGGCGGCGGGTCCCACCAAGAGGCGGGGCAGCGGGTCCCACCAAGCAGCAGGGCGCCGCCCCCAGTTATCTGCCGCACTAGGCCTAGGCCTTGTCAGCGACTAGGCCTAGGCTTAAGATACAGCGATGGCTCTCCCTCGCGTACGGTCAGACCTTCCCCTAAAGACATTCCTATTTAGGGAAGCCTACCACCCGACTCACTGATACACCTCACTGCCCGAACCAGTCCATCACTCTCACCTTGCAGTCATCTCCTCCTGTTTCCACCCCCAACCCGTCTAGATTGTGAGTTCCCACGGGAATAGGGCCCTCATTTCCTCCTGTACTGGTTTATCAAATGTTGTTCAGTCTCAGTGTATTGTAACACTGTCTATATTGTGCCCATTGTTCAGCGCTGCGGAATATGCTGGCGCTATATAAATAAAGTATAATAATAATAATTCCTCAGTATCAATTTTAATAGGCAAGACAGTGCAATAATAAGGAACGTTAAACTTTTTTTTTTTTTACTCATTCAAGCGTATGAATCAGTACAAATAGAGCAGTGTAACAGGTATACAGATATGAAAAAGCTGGTGAAAGCATATCAACATTCAGTAACAATAAAGAGCCCGATGGCTCAGACGTCCACATCTAACGTCTCGAGCATAGATGTTGAAGCATGTGTCGGACGAATATAAAACTGGGGAACGTAACAAAAGTCCCCCGATATGGCTGCTGAGTCAGACAGGCAAAAACATTCGCAGTCTACGCGGGGGAGATCGTTAAGAAGAGGCCTATGGAAAGAGGAGGGGAGGAGAGAAGAAAGGAAGAAGGAGAAAAAAAAAAAAAGGGGGGGGGGAAGAGGGTGGGATATATATGTAGAAAAGAAAGAGTACGCACAGAGAAACTAGTCCGAGAACATCAAGAAGGAGAATAGGGCTCTCAGAGAGGGGAGGGGCCAGCGCCCCACCTTATGAAGTCCACGAGAGGGGAACCCTAAACCCGTAAAGCACGTCCCTCAGGAGAGGACACGTAATCCTGCCAATAGAACCACTTCCGTAAATGTTGCGGTGTCCGTCCTTTCGCTGACGCCAACAGGCTCTCGTGCATTCTAAGCTCCTCCATCTGGATGATCCAGTCCACACTCCTCGGTCTGGACCCATTCGCCCAGTGCAGGGCCACAAGAGATTTGGCAGGAGCACCGATCTGCGTAGTGTGGTGGTAGACAGGGGGATCTGCAGCAGCAGGAAGACCCGTACCGTGAGGGGTAGGTCAACATCAGTAACCCTTAGGATAACCTTGTGCACTTGGGTCCAGAAAGGCTGAAGTATCGCACAGGACCACCACATGTGCAGGTAATCCCCGACCTCTGCGTCGCAGCGCCAGCAGGTAGAGGAGAGACTAAGTCCCATTTGAAAGCGCAGCACCGGATTACAGTACCAGAGCGTCACAATCTTATAGGCCTGTTCCTGCAGTCGGGTTTGCTGCGAACCTCTGTGGACCAATTCGTACGTTTTGGCCCAGCTCTCTTCATCAATCATTTCATCTAATAATTCCTCCCAGCGCGCCTCAAAGGGTGGCGGGTCTGGAGCGACAGGGCTCATCAATATCGTGTACAGAGTGGAGATGCCATGACTCGGGGCTGAAGAAGCTAGACATAATTTCTCAAAGGGGCTGGTATCCCGGAGAACGCGGTGCGTTCCCGGCAGGGAGCGGAGATAGTGTAAAACCTGTGCGAGGTTGAATCGTTCCAGGAACGTCAGGCGTGGCGTCTCTGCGGTGCGATCCCACGGGGGTGTGTATTGTGCATCAAAAATTAAGGCAGCCGCCCTTGGCTTATTTGGTGTCGGCAGCCGCGCCCTGAAGGACTGAGTCAGCGTTGTCCGGAAGGCGGGGTTATCCGCCAATGGGAGCAATGGCGATGGGAATGTGGACAGTTGGTATCTCGAGGAGGCCGTGTCCCATATCCGCATTGTAGCCGCAACAGTCGGGTGGGTCCCTACTTCCCTTGGCCTACTCGCAGCAGCTATCCATGGTAGAGACCAAAGGCGCACCGAGGCAAACTAGTCCTCCAGATCCGCCCAGAGCGCCCCCCTCCCCCCAGTGGACCACTCAATAATGCGTAATAGATGAGTCGCGATATAGTATCTGTGGGGGTCAGGCAAGGCCACACCACCTCCCGACTTTGCTCGAACCAGGACGGTCCATCGCACCCTCGGGTGGGATGCACGCCAGACGAACCGCAAGAAGGCCGACTTAATGATAGCAAAAAATGAGGTCGGAATCCGTATCGGTAGGGTCTGGAACAAATACAGGAGGCGAGGTAAGACGTTCATCTTCAGAACGCCAATCCTCCCAAACCACGAGATATGCATCTTAGTCCAGGTAAGTAGTTCCACCGTCAGAGTCCTCCACAGTGGGGGAAAGTTGTCCTCGAAGAGTGTGTCTAGCCGGGCTGGAAGTTTAATCCCTAGGTACGACATTGTCCCATCACACCAGCGAAAGTGGAAAGAGTCTTTCAGGCGGGTCTGTTCCCGTGTAGGTAGAGTGATGTTGAGGATCTCCGATTTTAGCATATTGATTTGCAGATTCGCCAGGTCTCCGTATGTCTGGAACTCCTCAACAATTGCTGGTAAAGACTCCAGCGGCGAGACCACAAAGAACAGCAGGTCATCCGCGTAAGCCGTGACCTTATGTTCCCCAGCACGGCCCGGTATCCCCTGTATGTCCGAGTTATTCCGGATTGATTCCAAGAATGGCTCCAGAGAGAGAGCAAATAAAAGCGGTGACAGTGGGCATCCTTGCCTTGTGCCATTACGCACCCTAAAAGGGCAGGAGAGCGCCCCATTTACCTTCACTGATGCTGTGGGCTCTGAGTATAGCGCCGCGATCCACGTGTAGAACTCACCCGAGATCCCCATGGCATCAAGGGTAGGGAAAAGGAATGACCAGGCTACCCGGTCAAATGCCTTCTCCGCATCAGTCGATAAGAGAAGGACACTCCTACCGGTCCCCCGAGCCTCATGAATAACGGCAAGTGCCCTGATAGTGCCATCCCGTGCCTCCCTTTGTGGTACAAAGCCGACTTGGTCCCGTTTCACCAGCAGTGGGACAAAAGGCTGCAAGCGGATTGCCAGTACGGAGGAGAAGAGCTTCAGGTCGCAGTTGAGGAGGGAAATCGGACGATAACTTGAACAGAGTTCCGGGTCCTTCCCCTCTTTCGGGATGACCGTAATCGTCGCCAGTTGCGATGGTCTGTGTAGAGACGAACCATCACGCAGTGCATTGAGTGAGGCAACCAGTGGTGGCAATAAGATACGGGAGAACTGCTTATAGTCTTCAGATGGTAAGCCATCCGGCCCAGGCGCCTTTCCATTTTTCTGTCTTTTCAGTGCGAGCCGTAGTTCCTCCGTCGAGATAGGATCGTTCAGAGAGGAACGCTCCGGTCCCGTCAGTCTCCTGTGGACCCTGGAAGATAGGTATGTAAGGATTCGTTGGTTGCGGTCCGAGTCAGGGGTCGGGGCGCAAGCGTACAGTTCTGAGTAGTATTCCCTGAAGGTTCGAACTATTGCGTCCGGTGTCTGGGCAAAGTCCCCCCCCGATCGTCTGATCCTAGGGACGTACACTAGGGCCCCCCGCTTTTGATGCAGTCGGGCCAGAAGCCGACTCGGTTTGTTTTCATTATATGCAAAGAAACAGCGCGAGTGAAGCACCGCTCGGTGTATGTGTAAGTGTGCCAATTCCGTCAATCGTGACCGTCGTTGTTGTAGTAGGGCATAGGTCGCTGCCCCAGCCGTCCTCATGTGCTCAAGTTCCAGATCCCGTATTTCAGAGATCAGTGCATGAGTCTCATCCATCCTTTCCCGTTTCTTCTTGGAGGCAAACGCGATCAAATGACCGCGGATAGTTGCCTTATGCGCCTCCCATATGGTGTGTGGCGACATGCCCTCGGTTTCATTCTCCGCAAAATAGTTTTGTAGGGATGACACTATCTCGTCCCGTAGCACTTGGTCCCGTAGGAGAGAGATGTTAAGTCTCCAATTAAAACGTCTCGGGCGACAGTGCGCCGATCGAAGAACCATGGATACCGGCGCGTGGTCCGACCACGTCCTGCTATGTATTGAAGTCGAAACAAGATCATCTAATGCAAAATGAGAGATGTAGATATAGTCCAGTCGGGTATAGGTAGAATGCACTTCCGAGTAAAAAGAGTAATCACGCGTGAGTGGATGCATGAGGCGCCAAGCATCTATCAGTTGCAGGTCTTTCAGCGAGCGTCTGATGGATCGTAGAATATGGAGGGGAACCCTGGTAGTGCCCACCGACGAGTCCTCCGTCGGGCACATTGCCACATTGAAATCCCCCCCTAAGCTCAAAGTCCCCTCCGCAAACCTAGTCAACTTCTGTGCAATTCTGGAGAAGCATTGATGTTGCTTAGAATTAGCGAGATAAATCGAGGCAAATGTATATTTAACCTCGGCGATCGTACCTTTCAAGAACACCCCCCTGCCGTCTCCCAGGAATAATGCGTTTGTGTATACGAAGGGGAGGTGTTTGGAAATCAGGATCGAGGCGCCCCTCACCTTCCCCTCTGGTGTTGTGTCATGGTATGCCGTCGTGTAGTAGGAGTCGCGGAGGGTTGGGTGTACACCAGTTTTGAAGTGCGTCTCCTGTAGGAGTGCTATCGAACATTTCTCGCGACGTAAGTCCCGCAGAAGTCGGTGACACTTTTCTGGGACATTCAATCCCCTTACGTTTAGAGTCAGGATCCCCATCAAGTCCCGATGGAACTCTGGAGACTGTCCCCCTCCCCTCTCCATCGAGCAGTAGGTGAGACAAGCAGTGAGGCAGAATAAGCAAGAGTAGTGAGATATAGTAGAAAAGGGGGAAGTGTGGTGAGAAAGGAAGTAGGGAGGGAGAAGGAGAGAGAGGGAAAGAGAGAGAGAAAAAAAAGAAAAAAAAAAAAAGAAGGCCAATCAATATTCTTCCCGTGCAAAGGTACCAGATCAACCAAAAACAAAGGGTCAAAAGCGTCCGTCCAGGAGGAGAATGCTCCCCTCGAAAATCGAAGCGAGCACAGTGTCTCCTCCTAGGAGTAGTGCAGGGACGCACAGAGAAAAAGCCCGTGGGGAGGTGAGTCGCCCCGACCCAGCAGCCAGCAGTTAATAGAAGTAAACTTAAGAAACTTATATACAAGTGTCAACGGTCCCCTCCGATAACATCGTTATATTAGAGCACGTATGGTGCCACAAAGGAAATATGCAAGGTTAATCAACCGAACCCCCACCCCACCCGCCACAGGACTCCATCAGGGAGAGCATGGGCAGCGAATCACAGTCACAAGTACAAAGATAGGGGAACCCCCCACAGATCCGAGAGTTCCAGTACATACAACCTATAAGACATTGCTACCGACGATCAGCATATATAAATTGGTCACATCGAGCTTGTATGCGTTCATCCCTCATTCCCGTATGTGTACGTGCCCGCCCCTCCCTACCCTCCCTCGTGACCTCCCCACTCCGAATCGACCCCCCTGAATTCTTCAGCTTCAGGTGCGAAAAATAATGCACCTGTCCCTCCCCCATATACGGTGTCACTCCAGAGCGTGAGAGATCCCCATCCATAGGGCAGAGCACACCGTTTCCCATCAGTGTCCATGTTCTTCTCCTAACAGACTCTTCCCCCTATATTCCCTACTACTTCAGAGGGCCAATGCTTTTTTTTCCTCCCCTCTTTTCTCCCCTTTTTTCTTCTTTGTCCCCCCCTTTCCCCCCCTACTCCCCTCCCTTCCTCCCCCCCACCCCTTTCCCCCGTCCCCCTTCCCCCCAGGTCCCTCGAGATCCCCCCTCAGTAGTAGATAGATAGCTGCACTCATCCCTCCCGGCATAGACATGTTACACACCATCTCCTGCAATAAAGGGCCTCCCTCCCATCTGTGGCTGCAGCCCCCCCTCCGGCCCCCACTCCATGTAGGATATGTCTCTCGTGTGTCATGTAGCGGGTTCCTTCGCGTAAAGAGTCAGGGTGGGCGGGGACCACCATTTCCCGCCAAGCAAGTCCATCGGAGACCACCAATCCCGACAAGGGGAGTCCCCAGCCACCAGGCAGATGGGCACCTGGGCTGTGTGTGGGCAGGGGGCGGTAATAAAAACGTCACGTCGAGGGCTCCGATCTCACCTGCCACATCATTGTTCTGTATAGCCCGGTCGCCCCCATGGAGGCCGGTTAAGGCCCTGACAGTCATCTCCACCAGTCATGTCGTGATGAGTTGGCATCCTCCCATGGTCCAGTAAAGAGAAAAAATCAGGGTGTGTGTGGCAGCACCGCTATGGATGGTATTGTCGATGCGGGAATAGGCAGGAACAACAGGAGCAGAAGGACCCCAGAGGGTCAGTAGGCGCATGGTAACAGGAGCTATGTGAGCCGGCAAGTCGTGGTCTTGTAGCAGATCAGTTGAGGCAATTAATCATCTTGTGCGTCAGGTGAAGGCGAGCGGGACCTCCCTGCCGTCCGGGGCCAGAGTCGACGAGGAGGACGCCGAGGACGACCCCCCACGTTAGCTGGGTGCTCCATGAGGCCTCCGGCCTCCCAGTTAGAGACCGAGACAGAGGGAAGCGCAAGGCGCAGCAAAAAAACAGGCACATCCTGCGGTCTCATCAAGACGTACCTGAAGTAAAAAGGGAAATCCCCAGCGATAGGGAACTTGACGTTGACGCAGCAGTTGAGTGACCGGTCTCAGTGCCCTCCGGGCCGCCAGTGTAAACGGGGAGAGGTCGTGGAAAAGTTCCAGCCGGTAATTCTCCATCTCCCATTCCCTGCGTGTACGGGCCACAGTCATTAGGCGGTCTTTGAGCGCATAGCTGGTGATCCTACAGATCACGTCTCTAGGTGGAGCTCCTGCCGGGGGCACTGGGCGCAGAGCTCGATGGCATCTATCCAGGGGTGTATCATTTATCGCGGGGTCATCTAGTATGTGCAGGAAAACGGAGTGGATACAAGTCCCCAGATCGTCGTTGGAGACCGTCTCAGGGAGCCCCCAGACACGAACATTATGTCGACGGCTCCGATTGTCTAGATCATCCAGCTGTCTTCTTACCTCTGAGAAGTCATCCTCGAGGGAGGCCGGGAGCCGCGGAGGTAAGTTAGCGCGGCGTTCAAGTGCGTCTGTACGTGTGGTGAGATCCGCCACCTCTGTCCGTACCTCTCGGAGCTCCGTTTGGAAGCTCGCCCGGAAATCTTCCATCATTGCCGTTAAATCAGAGCGAGTGGGGAGCGCCGCCACCATGCGTTCCAAGCGTTCGATGGCTGGCACAGAGTTTGGGATCTCGTCCATAGGAGGGCGCGCTGCCGCCATTTTGGGAGGTGAGAAGGAGCAGGCCGCAGGAGCCGCACGCGGCTGAGAAGGGTGTAGGAAGTCGTCCAGCGGCCCAGAAACCGTCCTGGTGGCGCGGCGCGGAGGCAGGGCCGGTCGACTTTTTGCCTCGCACCATTGCCCGAGTGCTATGATTTGTGCGAAAATGTCGGAGGGGACCGACGAGTCACTCTAACATGCGGCCATCCTGATCACGAGCCAAATCACGCCCCTCGTTAAACTTCTACAGACATTATCAGCAAGTATAATGTAGTGGTTACAAACCTGGGTCCCTATTACATGCTTAACGGTAGCGTTACCGCTCAGATACATGAGCCTTAGCGCTAGGTTAAGTGACTGTAATGGTTGCCCCCCCCATATTACATTCCAAACGCTAACGAATTTAAAAATCCATTAGCGCATCAGTGATTATGCTTTTATGCGCGAGCTCACTGTACTTTGCGCTCCCTATGCTTAACATGAGGAGCACAATCCGTAATTCGCATTAGGATAAGTAGGGTATTACAATTGCTAACGCTAATTACCGCATCGATGAGGTAACTAAAAAGTATGCACCAGCTTCAAGCTATGGTTAACTGATACCTCTACTGCGTAATCAGTTATCAGCAGCTGACATCCGTCCTCCAAAAAAACAGATACTCACCTCTCTTCCTGTGGTGGGAACAGTGGACCGATCCTCTGCTTCTGCCCATCGGGAACAGAATCTCCCTCTGTGTATCACTCCGCGACCCGGCAGCACAACCCTCCATGGAGTCCCATGGACTCCAGGAGGTGATACTTGAGGCGGTGCGTTAGCGCTGCAGCGAGTATCCAGAAGGCTAGTGCTGCAATACAGAGCAGGCTGCTGAATCAGCACCTGTCCCATAATATGGGGCTAAAATGAGGACACTAAGGGGAAACCTGCGATCTGCCACTTCTGGCCATCGAGAGCAAAGTGAGACTGAGGACAAATAGTCCCCAATCTCCCTCCGCGAATCACTCCACGGCCCTGCGCGGTCTTGCAAGTACAAGATCGCACAGGATTCGCGACCCGGCAGCACAACCCTCTTTGGAGTCCCTTGGACTCCAGGAGGTGTTACTCACGTTGGCACAGAAGTGCTACAGCGAGTACCATGGAGGGTTGCACTGCGTTACCGGGCAGGTTGCTGAATTACCTCCTGCCTTGTAATCTGGTGCTAAAACGGGGATGCTAAGGGGAAACCTGCATGTCCCCGTTTTAGCGAAGGGCAAGGAATACTGCCCTTAATGGTGGATGAAGATGTGCTGCACAAATATGGGGTTCAGCCTAAAAGAGAAAGGGCCAGATTACATCGCTCACACTAAAATGGGGATGCTAATGCGGGAAAATCTGCACCTGCAGGTTTCCCCACAACGTCCCCATTTTAGAGATTCCGATGCAGGCGGTACCTCGTACAGGTGTGCACACCTGAAAAATTTGTGTTGTTTAAAAATAATTTTCGTCTGAAACAGAATTCATTTGAATACTGATTTGTTTCATAATTTCATTTGTAATTTGAAATCGATTCGAAATCTACTTGAAATTGATTCGGATCACTAAAAAAAACAAAAACAATAACTTAAATCCTGCTCAATTAATGTTACATTAGGGTTAAACATGAGGGATAAAAGGCAAGCTAGGGTTAAATATTGAGCTGTCTATTGGCCTGTGGTGCTGAATACAACAGATTCAGCACCACAGCCAAATGATAGTGAATGGGTGTTTTGTGAAACAGTAAAACAAAACTGATTAGTTTTCATAATTTCATTTGTAATTTGGAATTGAATCAAATTCGATTCGAAATCGATTCGGATCATACAAAAAAAATCAGGCAATCAATGGTTCTGTTGTGAAACAGTATAGCGAATCAATTTCATTATATACCATTTGTTTTTTGTTTCAATTCAGATGAAACCAATTCGTTATTTTGTAAGTACTTCCGAAATAGGAATTAACGAATTTTCAAACGAATCCAGATTTGTTACGAAACGATTGCACACCTCTACTATCACGGCACTTTGCCCCGGAACATGTGTTTCCCTGCCCTGAGGGAACCTGGCCTTTTGGCCGCTTCCACGGCCTTCTGCTCTTCTTGGGGATGCAGCAGTGGGCGGGGTACACCACACCTTCCCCCTCCTCAGATATTTATATCTTTCCTTTGTTCCCCTATAACTTTTCTTACTTTTATTTACCCTTGCATAAATTTATTATTTAACCTCCCTGATGGTTTTCCCAAGTGTGGCTCGGGGTTAACTTTTTGTATCGAAAGCGGTATCCCTGAGCCACACTCGGGCTGGATACTTACATGTACTGCGCTCCCTCGCTGATCCCCACAGTCTCCTCCAGCCGCTTGCAACGTCACACAGCCTGGTTCTCTTCTCGCGAGGAGTGAACCAGGAAGTGTGACATCGCGATTGGCTGCAGTGTGACTGTGGGGACAGCGAGGGAGCGCAGGGACATGTAAGTATCGGCCTGAGTGTGGCTCGGGGATACCGCTTTCAGTATTGAAAGTTAACCCCCGAGCCACACTAATACCGCTAGGGGGCCAGAATAAATTGGACCGATTCTGACATATAAAGTACGTCAGAATCGAACCGCCAGGCAGGTTAATGACCCTTGCTGTTTGTTAATGCGGTACTGTCTCAATCATTTTTGTGATGCATTGTATCGGAGTGAAAATTTAAAGTTATGAAAAAAAAAGGAAGTAGCTTTCTGACCCCATAACAGGTTGATCAAGCTTGGAAGAAGACACTGTTTCTCTAGTGGACTAAATCTAAATTTTAAACCCTTTTTGTTGTTGTTTTTCATTATTTGATGCTGGCTGAGAAAAACCCCCCCATAAAGAATCAATTTTTTGCCCAGAGTGTACTTTTAAAAACATAAACATGCCAGTTGATATATTGGCAAAAATATTTTTGAGGTATAGAGGTGCCATTTTAAAGCCTCTTATGGTTTTGAACGCATTAAAGCGTAGTCTGTTGTACTTGATACTGGCCTAGTATTATTATTATTTATTAAGCGCCAACACATTCTACAGCGCTGTACAAGGTGCAATGGGTAAAGACAGGACAGTTGTACAATACACACAGGAGGTAGGTCAGTATTCCTGCCAGCAGATACAGGAGGACCTGATGGCCCTATTCCAGTGGGAATTTACAATCTAGATGGTGAGGGGATTAGAAACAGGAGGGGGGGGACTGCAGTGATTAGTTAATGCAGTGAGAGGTGAGGACTGTTTTTGGGTCGGTCAGATGTCTTGTTACGGAGTCAGGTGGTAGGCTTCACTAAATAGAAGGGTCTTTAGGGAGCGTTTAAAAGAAGCCAGATTTGGGGACAGTCTGATATTACGAGGAAGCGCGTTCCATAAGGTCGGTGCGGCACGAGAAAAATCCTGCAATCTGGCATGTGAAGAGGTAATGATGGAGGAAGCCAGGCGCAGGTCATTGTTGGATCTTAGGGGCGGGCTGGGGTGCATTTGGTGTTTAGTGAGGACAGGTAGTGAGGAGCAGCTTTAGTGAGGGCTTTGAAGGTCAGGGTGAGTAGTTTGAATTTGATTCTGCTGTGAATGGGGAGCCAGTGTAAGGATTTACAGAGAGGAGCGGCCGAGACAGAACGACAGGTGTGATGGATAAGCCGGGCTGATGTGTTTAAGATGGACTGCAGGGGGGAGAGGTGGGAGATAGGAAGGCCAGTCAGGAGGTTGTTGCAGTAGTCCAGTCAGGAGATAACAAGCGAGTGGATCACTTGCTTGGTGGTGTTAGCAGTCAGAAATGTACTTTGGCTATGTTGATTTTTAGAGAAAAAAATAGTTAATAGTGTATCCCCATTTATGACATGATATTTGCTACTGAACAGCAATAGCAACTGTTAGGGGTTGAAGATGAGACGTCCTATAATAATACAAAATTTAATAAGATTAAGAGGAAGAGTAAAATCATTACTATATTGTAGTGTTTACAAATGCCGCCCACAGCAGCGCATTTGGTAACCTGTTTCTGTTTCATATAACATAGTCCTGGTCCCCATTTAGGGTTGCGTAGCTTTCTGCATATCCTTAAAAATGTTCTAAGCATTTGTCTTGAATAAACTTCCCTTTGTTGGAAATGCCTTGCGAGGCAGCAAAGTGAGCAGACACGCTCACAGGCAGCAGGAACCAAACGCAATCTGCAACAATTGTTTTTCGTCTTATCTAATTTTCCAGCAGCTGCTTCCCTTGCTGTGCCTTTGCATTCAGTAGTCATGCCCTCACCCCTCAAAATCCACTGTGTTTTTATACGACTCGGTCAGATGTGATGAGCAATCGTATTACCCGCTCGCCCCACTATTGAACACACACAGAGTCCTTTGAATGTCACTTTAACATCTTCAAAGGCGAGTTTATTAGATTTCTGGTGCCAAAACATTCTGATATATTGTTCAAAAAGCACGCTGGAGCCCATGGGTATATGCACATTAACGCTGTTTTCTTTTTTGAAGGCGGTTATGTCTTTCATGGATGTTAATTCCTGCTCTGGGAGACACGTTGGATTTTCCTGCCTTTTTGCTTCCCATAAAATTCAGGCTCAAATTAAAATTAATTTCCGTTGCTTGACAGAGCCTTCCCAAAGGCACATCCGAAGGATTTAATGAGTTAAACATATGTGACCGTATATAATGTTTTGCTAGATAAAATATGCAGCTAATACTGAATAATTCTGAATAAAACTGGTAGCTGAATGAGGAAGTTTTGTTTTACTTACAGATGGTTTATAATATTCTCTATAAACCAATACAATGAGTAATCAAATATATTATACAAATATGTAGCAAACATAGAGTTCAGGCCATCCCACAGAAGCGAATGATGCATGGCGCGCACCCATTGACACCAGCGGGGAGTGCTATGCCGCGTCGCGGCGCTGAGTCCCACCTTCCGCGGGGGCAGCATAGTAGGTCCTGTGGCGTAAAAGGGTTAAAACGACTTTAGGATAGCGGTCAGCAATCTTTTCCCTCCAGGGGAAGATCAAAATCTTAAAGGGACATGCATGCTTTGCTAGTGTGCCTTTCATAATATGCAATGCCTTATGAATGAGACTGTAGTCTCATTAAGCAGGACTGAAAAGCAAGTAAATATGATTTTGTTTTATATTTACCTGCTTTTCTTTCCACACCCATCAGTGTGCATTCTGTGGAAGGCATAAATAACGCACTGAGCATGTGCGACTGAGTTGCTCCTCCTCCCTCCTGCATTGTGATCTGAGGGGAGGGTGGAGCTGTACTTTCCCCCACAGCTACTGCAGAGACATGGAAGGAAAGAAAATCAATACACACAGGGAGAAAAAGAGACAGCAGAGAGGGGTACAGTAAATAAAATGCACAGAGACAGACACCAAGAAAAGGTAAAGAGAGAGAACAAAATAAAGCAGAGGGCAAGCCTGAAAAGAAGAGAGCACAAGAAAAGAGAGCGTGCAAGAGAAACCGCCGAAAGAGTGTGCGCAAGAGACAGACAGCACAAGAAAGAGTGTGTAAGTGACCATGTGATGGAGTATGTTGTGAGACAGTATGTAGACCATGAAAGAGTGCAAGTGGGTGAGTGTGCGTGAGTCAGCTGGAGAGTGTGGGGAGGTGGCGGGAAATATACAGGAAGTGGGATCTGAAAAAACACCCATAGCTGAGGGGCGTGGCCAGAGAAGATGAAATGACAGAGTTTAAAGCAAGAACATTATTTTTTTTTACATATTGTTAGAACTTTTATTGATTTATTCTTGATTTTCTATTGGTATAAAAGTCTTTAACTGGGGGGGGGGCGTGTCCGCGGCGCCAACCAAGATGGCCACTTAAGCAGGGAGCTCCGCTCGGACCCACCAAACTTGCGCCTACCGTGACCCGCTAACGCTACAGAAGGGGAAACGCACCGATCCGCGAGTACCCCACGTCCCCAGGTACCCACTGGCCAAAATTCAGCCGCAATGCTGCGGGTATTTCTGGTGCCGCTGACAGCCACCGAGACCACGCGGTCAGAGGGCTCTCAAGCCTCACAAGCCTCAACACCGCAATCCCCCGGCTCCCCCGCAACGGACGCAGACTGTGCCTCTGGAATGCTTCACTCCGGTGTCGACCCAGACCGGGCCACCTTCCTAGCTCGATTGCCCACTAAGGAAGACTTGAGAGAGGCGAACGCCGCCATCATGGCAGAATTACAGCAGGTCAGAGGGATTTGCAGGGCCTGCATACTAAGATCCACGCTGTGGGAGCTACCTGTGATTCTCTGAACCTACAACAAACTGCCACCTCCATCAAGCTTGACTCACAGACCGAACAACTCAGAGGTATGGCGCTCCACCTGGAAGATTTGGACAACCGGGGCAGGCACAACAACTTGCGGATCCGTGGTTTTCCTGACACGGAAGAATCTCCTGCCCATCTCATCCCCATCCTCACTTCCATCTTTAATACCTTACTCTACTCCTATTGCTTTTGTGCGTGCACACCGTGCCTTACGCCCCCGCGGGACTGGACCCCCACGCAATGTCATTTGCTGCCTAGAAAACGTTCCCCTTAAAGAGGACCTTTTATGGGCTGCACGCACCCCCACTCAGATTTCCCATGACGGAGTGGAACTGCAGCTTTTCCTGGACCTGTCTCCTGCAACCCTGGCTTTTTGCAGTTCCCTGCGCCCCCTCACGAAGACCCTTCAATCGCAGAAGATCAGATATCGCTGGCACTTTCCCACCTGGCTTATGGTTTCTACCCCCCAAGGCCCATTCCTGGCACGTTCATCTGCTGATGTGGATACCCTGATCTCTGACCTTCAACTTCCTCCTGTGGAACCATCATGGCCGGACCCAGTGACATTTTATTCCTCCAACCGCCCCGGCTTGGCTCCGGGCGCCTTGCCGCAGAGACCCACCAAGACTCGTCCTTCTGCTGGACGACGCCGGGGTTTGACGAACTAATGCACAAGCCTTCGGCTGTGGGTTTGCCGACAATCACACGAGACCTCTTGCTTAAAGTTTTACCCTCACCATCCTTCCTGATGGACCCGTCAACTTCACATCTGCTCCCGTTGTGTACAATCCGACTCATGAAGAGAAGCCACGGCGGGTACCTACGACCCCAGTACGCATGAGATTTCACCTTTTTGGTTTCCCAGCTCATACACAAGGCCCGTTGCCTAGAGCTTTCCCCTCACCAGCTTTCCTGACAGACCCGTCAACCTCACACCTGCTCCCGTGGTGCACGATCAACTTCATGGAGCGGAGCCACAGTTTATGACCCCAGTTTTCTGACCAGGACACCAGGACTTTACCCCTTTACATGTATATGACTCCCTCGCCGTTACGAGGTTATTTGCTTGTTTGACTTTCCACCATAGAAATGTCTTATCTACACCTTTCCTAGGATTCACGACATACGCAATGTTTAATCACAGTTTTATTTTACTGCGCATTCATCTTAGTATTTCAAGTTAAAGGGATACTCTAGGCAACATGACCACCTAAGCTTTTTTAGGTGGTCATGATGCCCGGAGTATGCTGCCCTCTGTCTCCCCTCCCTCCGCTCAGCAGTTCAGCTGAAAAAGCTGAAAACAGCTGAGAGAGGCGGAGGAGTTTACTCCGCCCTCCCAGCTGTCAGTCAGCAGAGCGGGATTCAGATTTCCCGCTTCTGACGACTTTTGCCAAGTAGGAGACGTCATCGCGCTTTCAGCGCGATGACGTCTCCAACTCGCCGCAGTAGCTGGCGGCAGCGGCTGAGGGTTATTGTTGCACGCATCCTCTTGCGCGCAACACTAATCCTCAGAGGGAGCCGGGAGGAAGCCTGCCGATTGGCTGGCTTACGTGAGAGGCGCGCATGCGTGCTTCTCCCGTAAACCAGAAGGCAAGAACAATGCAAGAAGGACGGGAGCGGAAGAGGAGGGAGGTGAGTATATATAAAAAAAAAAAAAGATGCCGCTGGAAACAAGTGAATTTTAGGGTAAGTATTACAGTTACACAAAAAAAAAAACACCCTAACGATTAATTAAGGGAATAGGGATAGATTAGAACAGAAAAACGGGGGGGGGGGGGGGGTGATTTTTGAGTTGAGTGTTCCTTTAAGTTAGATTGCAATGGGTCAGAGGGACTTCCCCCTCTCTGCTGGAGCTTGTCCGTCTGGATTGCGGAGTAGTGGTAGACACCTCCCGCATGGTACCCTCTGGACTCGCCCCCCCTCTCAGAGGACAGTGCGACGCGACGGTTGGGCGGGTTTTTGGGAGCCCATTGTGACCCCGGATCCCGTGCCCAACCTTGCCCACACCTCACAGTCTTTGGCCCGAGGTTTCTTTCCCCTCTATCCCCTTTTCTAGGCCTACCCTTCTTTATTACCCCTCCACTCCTCCCTTGAGTTACCCCTCTAATTCCCCCCACCCCAGAGACCTCTGACATTGATAGCTTTCCCACTCCATAACCCCTGCAGGTCACACATGGCGCCCGCAACGCCAGCTCTTGTTACACTTTTTTCTATCAACATGCGAGGCCTCAACACCCCCGAGAAGAGATCCTTTGCTTTACGGGATTTTCATAGAGCCAGGGCCTCCGTAGTGTTTATTCAGGAAACCCACTTCCGTGCGGGGTCTGCCCCTAAACTAACTGATTCGAGGTTCTCCTTGGGTTACTCCAGCCACAACACCAAGCCAAATCTAAAGGTACAACAATATTATTTGCCAAATCCGTTCCCTTTATTCATGTAGCCACGCTTACGGATGGAAACGGACGTTATGTGGTAGTGAAGGGCACGATTTCAGACCGCATGTATACCTTCGCTAACATATACGCACCCAACGAGTCAGCATAAATTCCTAGCTAAATTTCTCACAACATTAAACGACTTCTCAGAGAGTTGCCTGATCCTGGGCGGGGACATGAACCTCCCACTAGATCCCCTGCTTGACACATCCTCGGGACGCTCCCCACCCATATCTTGCGCCGGGTTGGCTTGCTCCTCCACTCGAACCGACTGGTGGATTGCTGGAGGGCGCTCCACCCCGCTGACAAGGACTATACCTTTTGCTCTCACCCGGCCCAGACTTATTCTAGACTGGACTATTTTTTTCTATCACACTATCACTTGCAAGACCTCCACTCTGCAACAATTGGTAATTTGACCTGGTCCGACCACGCCCCTATCATGATGACCCTCACCTCCCCGCTTTATCGGACCACTGCCCCAACCTGGCGACTTAACGACTTCCTTCTCTCCGACCCGACCATTATCCAGGACTGCACGCAGGCTCTGGAGCACTACTTTAGTGAAAATGCCAACCCAGACCTATCCCCACTGACGATCTGGGATGCACACAAGTGCGTTGTGAGAGGCTTTTATATCCAGAAAGCATCGGAATTTAAACGACAGAAATCAACCGCCCTATCTGAAGGGTTAACACGTATAGAGACACTAGAGGCTCTACACAAAGGTTCCCTCGACCCGGATGGCCTGATTGAGTTAACTGCAGCGAGACGAAACTTGACGACCCTTTTAAATTCCTCCTACCACCGACAATGCCAAAGCTCCAAAAAAAAATTCTTTGCCCACGGTGATAAGAGCGGACGCCTCTTGGCCCGCATGTTACAGAAACGGAGGGCTACATCTTACATTGCCAAGATTAGAGACTCACACAAAAAGTTGCACTATCTACCCAGCGACATTCAATCCACCATTCGATCGTACTACGAATCTCTTTATAATCTACCAGACCCCCTCCCCGGCCGAGATAGGACGGCTGTTGGGACTGATATTCGTGACTATCTAACTTCCCACCTAAAATGCCGGCTGCCGCAGTCGACGGCGCGACTCCTTGAGTCTCCTCTCTCGACGGAGGAGCTGGTCGGAGCACTGAAATCCTCAAAAAACGGTCCGAGTCTGTGTTAATGGCATGTACACTGCCCCATTTAAGATCCGTAACAGGACCCGACAGGGCTGCCCCCTCTTGTTCACATTAGCCCTAGAACCCTTCCTATCCGCGGTGCGAAATTCCCCAGATATCCAAGGACTGAGAGTGGGCCCTACCGAGCACAAAATTGCGGCTTACGCCGACGATCTACTATTTTTTATCTCCCGCCCGGAGACCACCCTACCCAACGTTTTACAAGCATTCCATCGTTACGGCCTACTCTCGAACCTGAAAATTAACTACTGTAAATCGTATAGGCTTAACATATCCCTGTCCACACGCCGGGCCTCGGCCCTCACACCATACTTCCCCTTTCAATGGGCCACCTCACGTATTAAATATTTAGGAATCTGGGTCACTCAAATCCCCTCCCACATGTTCCGAGACAATTTCCTTCCCATCCTGGATACTTTCGCCAATGACTTTGGACAATGGGACTATCCACACATCTCATGGCTGAGGAGGGGACAAGTACTTAAAATGAACCTATTACCACGCCTTCTGTACTTATTTCAGACGATCCCCACCCATATCCCCAACACCTACTTTTGCTCACTCCGCTCCCTGACTACCACTTACATATGGCGGGGTAGCCACCCCCAACAACGTTTTGCTTGTTTGACTCTACCTAAACTGGAGGGAGGCTTGGCAGTCCCAGACTTTTTTCTGTACTACAAATCATGCCACATGGTCAGGGTGGTGGAGTGGACGAGACTCGGTCCGGCAAAGGCCTGGGGAGGGATCGAGGGGATTGAAACGGGCATCTCGATCTCGGCACTTCCGTGGCTGCCCAGACGTCATGGACTTCGCCTCGCGCGTTCTATGCTTTACACTTTGACATCCTTACAGATCTGGCACCGGATGAGACAACTCCTGGGGCTTTCCTCGGACTCCTCTCACCCCACTGATTTACCACCCCGACTTTCCCCCCGGCCTTAACCCTATGGCCTTCCGATACCTACTGAGCTCACCTATACCACGCATCCACCACATCTTCCCGAACGGTCGCTTTGTCACCCTGGGGGAGCTGGTGGGAGGGGAAGCTGTCTCCCTCGCCCTCTACCTTCCCTTCCAACAGATATTGAGCTTCATCAAATTCATCCCCCAACAACCCCACCTGAAAGACCCTTCACTGAGTTTGAAGTCATTTGCTCACGCCAGGGCCCACTACCACATGGCGTGTCCCGCCTTTACTCCCTTCTCCTACATGCCTCTAAGATTCAACTCCCCGGATACATAGGGAGGTGGGAGACGGTGTTGGAGATATGCCTGTCTGACTGGAGCCACATATGCGATCCACCACTGCTCAGTCTCCACTAGAATACAGGAATCGGCCTATAAATTGCTTTCTATGTGTTACAGAACCCCCCAGGTTCTTTGCCGAATGTATCCAGAGGTTGACGATAAATGCTGGCACTGCGGTGACTCACCAGGTTCCCTCATACATATATGGTGGGATTGCCCCTTGATATGTCCCTACTGGACAAAGATACACCTACTGCTGGGTCTTTTCCTTGACCACCCCCCCCCCCGACTTTTTACCAGCACCTATGCTATTGCACCACTTCCCATACTCCAGGTATGCATATAAAAACTCTTTTGGTTTACGTATTCTTAACACGGCGAAAAGCCTGATCCCTTTGTTCTGGCGACGCCCTGAATGCCCACGCCTCACACTCTGGCTGTCCAGAATGGAAGAATTACACACTACAGAACAATTGTATTTCACTGCCAATCACATGCTCCCCCGCTATTTGACCATCTGGACCAGATGGCTTTTACTCTCCTCAGGGCCTGAATTCAAAGCGATACTGACCACCACGTCTACCATCACCCCTCCGTAAGGGCGACTACGCAACCTCTCTAGCACTTACTCTCCGGTCCACCCTGTCACAGATTTCCCGTTCGATATCAACGTCCGCACTTATCCTGCCTCATGTTTCGCATGTAATACGTCTCCCACCTTCCCCACCCCTTTTATGCACTAATTTGACACCCTTCCTCCTCACCCCAACACATATAATATATAATTGCTATTTGACTGGCCTGCGTGCCGAGTCTTGTGATATTCTTACGAACGTTTGTATTGCTCTCTTCTAAAAATAATAAACATATATTTACAAAAAAGTCTTTAACTGTCAATTTAAAAAAAAATAATTGTAGACATATATGTCCCTTTAACGTTAAATGCAGACACAAATGTATTATGACCGAGGTGCTTTCTTATCAGCAGCTGAAGTCGTAATACTTATGAGCAGCAAGGTGATAACACCAGTGGCGCTGGAGTCCATAGAACTCCATGGAGACAGAAGTGATCTCACGTGAGCAAGATCCGGCGGGGATGGAGGATGGACACACAGAGGAACACATGGAACTATTTGTTCCCAGTGTTCAGCTGCCTGAGGAGTCAAGGAAGCAGAGGATTGTGCCACTCACTGTACAGGAGATTTGAAGTGGGTTTAGTTTGATGTGTTAAGTGATTATGCTGTAGTGCAGTCAGTGAACACCGGCCTCTGAGAAATATTATTCTTTTCAGAATAGCGTCAGGTACAGTGAAAAATTAGATGGTTGGGGTAGCTCGTTCTTCAACTGCTAGGGTCACATTAACTTCTCTCTTACAAAGTATAAGAGACGTTAATGTACAATATCCAGGCACTACATCTGAGATGCATGCTCAGCTTGTACAATTCCCTGATGGAAGTTGAGCATGCAACATTTTTTTTCTTTCTGTTGTAGTATTTTTCCTGGCAGCCAACCCAGTCATCGTTGCTGCTCGCCCTAGTCACATTTTCTGGTTTTCCCCTAATGGGAAGGTTTGTCTTCCTGTTGACAGGAGACCTTGCTTTGGCCATTTTGGTTGTTGTCAATTTGTTGCGTCTTGTCCATTACTTCAAATCTCCTTGAGATAAGTGAAATTGTTCAGTTGCACGTTTGAAATAAAGGGAGAAATAAGAAGTTAGCACTGTTTCTTTGATTCATTTTCTCTTTGCAAGACTCTTTAGGGTTTATATTTTTTCACCTACAGGGTTATTCAAAAAGAATCAAAAAGTCACCGCACGTTTGGTGACTTTTCGTTCTCTTCAATTTGGTGCGATTTGGCGATCCCATTTCGGCAACCCTGCGGTGTATTCAGCAAGCACCACAGGGCCGTCTTAGTGCAGGGAAAAGCCGCCGAAAACCTGCCGAACACTCATCGCAAAGCCCAGACGAATGCACACCGAAACCCGCAAAAACATCTGGATTAACCCCGCCGAAGATGCCGGAGAAACCCGAGCAGGAGCCGATCAGAGTGCAGAGCAGTCGCCGGGAAAAACCTGACACCGCAGACGAATGGAGTGAAAAAAAAAACCATACGCTTGAATGTTTGAAAACTGAAACACTGTTTGCAAACAAACTACTAAACGAAAATGTCTGAAATTTACATATAAGATCCAATGAATGATAATTAAAAGGGCTGTTACAGAAAAAAGAAAAACAGATTTAAAAAAAAAACGGGGAAAAAATTGTCGCAAAAAAATCACAAAAAATGCCTAAAAGATGCTAAAAAATCTAAAAATGAAGAGATTTTTTACTGCAGAATATTATAATCAACGGTTTATTAGATATTGAATTAAAACAGGAATATTTTTAACATTGAAGTCTATGGGATTTGCCTGAATAAACCTGTCGCATTAAACCACCGAATGGCAGGGCAATTCGGCAACCTTTCACTGTTGGTTTTTGTTCTCTGAATAGACGAAGCATTGCTTCTCTATGAGGAATTCACTGCGCTCGAACAGGCACCGAACAGGCACCGTATGTGCAGGCAATTCACCAGGATTTGGCGAACTGCCTGCTCTCTGAATAGCCGAATGGCCAGGAAAGGTTCAGCGTTTGGTTACCTTTCGGCCCCAATTCGGATCTCTTTGAATAACCCTGATAGTATTATTCACACTGTTGATTTTTGCACTCTTTTGTTTTGACTCGCCAACGACATTATCTTTGACGTGGCGGGTGAGCTTATGCTTAGAATGGCCATTGTAAGAGAAACCAAAATCTATTTTTTTGTACGCATTCTTCAGGGTTGAGCACATAATGACGCACTTTTTCTTTGTACAGATTCCGGGATTGGCTGCTGGAGTTGTTTAGCTCCTCCTGATGGGAGTTGTTGTTGTTGTTATGGTATGCTCAGCTTGTGTCTCAAATGGGCCGTTATGCTGTATGCCTCGAGCACTGTGCTGTGCGTCCTAGCTGTGATCTGGCCCCAGGTGTTTTGGAGCTACATTTCCCATGATGCTCTGCCACTAATTAGGTTGGTGGTAACTCTTGGTAAATGTAGTTCCAAAACATCTGGAGGACTAAGGTTGCTGACCCCTTCTTTAGGGCATCTCTGCAGTGAGTGCTGGCGGCTATATAAGGAGGATTGGGGTGTGGAAACCTAATGGGCATGGACCTAATTACGTAGAGTTTGCCACAAATGCCTTCGAAGAATTCACTGGTGCTGATGTAATACAGTTTTAGCACTCCCTCTAAAGCCAAAAACCTATTACAGTGATTACAAACCGCACAGCATAAGCTAAAGGTCATTTCGATGAACACATTTAATGGCGCTAAAAGCCATGTAAGATGACAGACCACTTTAAATGAAGATGGCTTGCAAAAGTACAGTCTGGCGGCTCTAAGAACATCTTGTTCATCATTTCATAAAAATTATAGTTCAAAAATAACTAATTCCTTTCTGGACCTTTTTACCACAAACAAAATATTGGCATAGGAAATGGCCTCATACTATCACTTTTATTTAGGGTTTGTGTTTGTTTACCTTTATTTCTTTATTATATATATATATATCCATGCCTTTTTACGGTTTATGAAACTATAATAATGTACAAACAAATTCTACATAATAGTAATGTAGTTCCAAAACAACCGGAGGACCAAGCAAGCTGTCCAATTTCCTGAGTAGTACACATGTGTGATTTGGTTTTGTCCAAATCAATATTTGCCTAAAATATCGTCAATTTGGATCGATCTGAATTCCAAATAGCCGTTGTTTACGCGTCGGTACGGAGCGCCTGCGTCATTCTCTGCATCATTTCAATACTATTCTTCATCATTTTATGTGTCATTGCTGTGCCTGTGTGTCAATTCTAAGCCTATGCATCGGTCTGTGTGTCATTTCTGAGCTATTCCCGCATCATTCTGTACATTGTATATGAGCCTATGAGTCATTCTGTGCATCGTTTCTCAGTCATTCTCGTCAGTTTTTAAAATTTTGGACAATGTACATTTTTTTAAATTTTAATACAGTGGTTCCCAACCCTGGTCCTTAAGTACCCTAACAGGCCAAGTTTGCCAGATATCTAAAGCACCGCCATAGGCGTGCGCACGGGGTGTGCCGGGTGTGCCTAGGCACACCCTAATGCCGGCCCGCGGCACATTCTGGGTCCCGACTGGCCGCATCCGATGGATAGCCGCCGGGACCCCTCGTCTCCGCGGGCCTGGCGGCAGCCTCCGCTTCCTTGGTGGTCCCTGTGGTTCGTGGGGTGCTGCACTGCGCTCTGTACATGGCGCACAGCACATCCCACACTGACCCGAGCGGCCGGTGATCTCTGATGACCTGTCACCTGACCGCCGGCGCTCTGACACAGTCAGTAAGCGCCGGCGGTCAGGTGACAGGTCATCAGCGATCGCCGGCCGCTCGGGTCAGTGAGGGATGTGCTGTGCGGTCTGTGCGCCATGTACAGAGCGCAGTGCAGCACCCCACGAACCACAGGGACCACCAGGGAAGCGGAGGCTGCCGCTAGGCCCGCGGAAATGAGGGGTCCCGGCGGCTATCCATCAGATGCGGCCAGCCGGGTTCCCCCTCTTTGACCTCCCCCCCATCTGTGCCACTGGACCACCAATGATAGATATCCAAACACCCTCCCTGCAAGCAAAAAAAAAACAAAGGTAAGCAGGAGAGGGGGCAATTTTCATATATCAAAAATATTTTTTAATAGTGTATTTTAAATATTTAAACAGAGTTTTATGGCTGTGGATTCTGTGATACACATATACTGCTGAGTTTTATGGCTGTGGATTCTGTGATAACAATATACTGCTGAGTTTTATGCCTGTGGATTCTGTGATACACATATACTGCTGAGTTTTATGCCTGTGGATTCTTGATACACACTGCATACTGTGAGTTTTATGCCTGTGGATTCTGTGATACACTGATACACACTGCATACTGCTGAGTTTTATGCCTGTGGATTCTGTGATACACTGATACACACTGCATACTGCTGAGTTTTATGGCTGTGGATTCTGTGATACACTGATACACACTGCATACTGCTGAGTTTTATGGCTGTGGATTCTGTGATACACTGATACACACTGCATACTGCTGATTTATGCCTGTGGATTCTGTGATACACTGAATACACACTGCATACTGCTGAGTTTTATGGCTGTGGATTCTATGATACACTGATACACACTGCATACTGCTGAGTTTTATGGCTGTGGATTCTGTGATACACTGATACACACTGCATTACTGCTGAGTTTTATGGCTGTGGATTCTGTGATACACACTGCATACTGCTGAGTTTTATGCCTGTGGATTCTGTGATACACTGATACACACTGCATACTGCTGAGTTTTATGGCTGTGGATTCTGTGATACACACTGCATTACTGCTGAGTTTTATGCCTGTGGATTCTGTGATACACTGATACACACTGCATACTGCTGAGTTTTATGGCTGTGGAATTCTGTGATACACTGATACACACTGCATACTGCTGAGTTTTATGGCTGTGGATTCTGTGATACACTGATACACACTGCATACTGCTGAGTTTTATGGCTGTGGATTCTGTGATAACACTGCATACTGCTGAGTTTTATGCCTGTGGATTCTGTGATACACTGATACACACTGCATACTGCTGAGTTTTATGGCTGTGGATCTCTGTGATACACTGATACACACTGCATACTGCTGAGTTTTATGGCTGTGGATTCTGTGATACACTGATACACACTGCATACTGCTGAGTTTTATGGCTGTGGATTCTGTGATACACTGATACACACTGCATACTGCTGAGTTTATGGCTGTGGATTCTGTGATACACTGATACACACGCATACTGCTGAGTTTATGGCTGTGGATTCTGTGATACACACTGCATACTGCTGAGATTTATGTGGTGGCTGGATTCTGTGATACACTGATACACACTGCATACTGCTGAGTTTTTTGGCTGTGGATTCTGTGATACACTGATACACACTGCATACTGCTGAGTTTTATGCTGTGGATTCTGTGATACACTGATACACCACTGCATACTGCTGAGTTTTATGGCTGGGATTCTGTGATACACACTGCATACTGCTGAGTTTTATGCCTGTGGATTCTGTGATACACTGATACACACTGCATACTGCTGAGTTTTATGGCTGTGGATTCTGTGATACACTGATACACACTGCATACTGCGAGTTTTATGGCTGTGGATTCTGTGATACACTGATACACACTGCATACTGCTGAGTTTTATGCCTGTGGATTCTGTGATACACTGATACACACTGCATACTGCTGAGTTTTATGGCTGTGGATTCTGTGATACACTGATACACACTGCATACTGCTGAGTTTTATGGCTGTGGATTCTGTGATACACATATACTGCTGAGTTTTATGCCTGTGGATTCTGTGATACACTGATACACACTGCATACTGCTGAGTTTTATGGCTGTGGATTCTGTGATACACTGATACACACTGCATACTGCTGAGTTTTATGGCTGTGGTCTGTGATACACTGATACACACTGCATACTGCTGAGTTTTATGGCTGTGGATTCTGTGATACACACTGCATACTGCTGAGTTTTATGCCTGTGGATTCTGTGATACACTGATACACACTGCATACTGCTGAGTTTTATGGCTGTGGATTCTGTGATACACTGATACACACTGCATACTGCTGAGTTTTATGGCTGTGGATTCTGTGATACACTGATACACACTGCATACTGCTGAGTTTTATGGCTGTGGATTCTGTGATACACTGATACACACTGCATACTGCTGAGTTTTATGGCTGTGGATTCTGTGATACACTGATACACACTGCATACTGCTGAGTTTTATGGCTGTGGATTCTGTGATACACACTGCATACTGCTGAGTTTTATGCCTGTGGATTCTGTGATACACTGATACACACTGCATACTGCTGAGTTTTATGGCTGTGGATTCTGTGATACACTGATACACACTGCATACTGCTGAGTTTTATGGCTGTGGATTCTGTGATACACTGATACACACTGCATACTGCTGAGTTTTATGGCTGTGGATTCTGTGATACACTGATACACACTGCATACTGCTAAGTTTTATGCCTGTGGATTCTGTGATACACTGATACACACTGCATACTGCTGAGTTTTATGCCTGTGGATTCTGTGATACACATACACTGCATACTGCTGAGTTTTATTGCTGTGGATTCTCTGATACGCTCATTCACATTGCTTGGTTTTATTGCTGTGGATTCTGTGATACGCTCATTCACACCGCACATTGCTTGGTTTTATTGCTGTGGATTCTGTGATACGCTCTTACACGCTGCACATTGCTGAGTTTTATTGCTGTGGAGCTCTGATACACTCATACACGCTGCACATTGCTGAGTTTTATTGCTGTGGAGCTCTGATACGCGCATACACTCTGTATATTACTGAAGGTGTTATTGCTGCGAATCTCTGATACGCTCATACACACTGTACATTACTGTGAGTTTTATTGTTGTGGTTTCTGGGATATGCTCATTCACACTGCACATTAATGTGGGCTTTATTGCTACATACCCCCAGGGTGTAGGGAGGAGGATATATAGTTATGTATGTGAACGTATGGCTGTGTGTATAAATGCATGTATCTGTCTTTAAACAGGCTGCTTTGCGTAAAATTCTGCACCTGTTTCCTTGTCCGGTGTTGCCCCCTTGTCTTGTACCATAAAGGATTGTATTGTGCACAGAAATCACCACAATATCTGCTGCCTGCACTCCACAAAAAGAATTACAGCGAGCGTCTTGGCAGCATCGTGAGGTACAGGTAGGAGACTGTATTGGTACAAGTCAGCAAGAGGTTAAATGGGCCACTCTACTCAAATTTCACTCCTTTTTAACATTTAACCACTTTGCTGCTGACGACGTGCTGAGCGCATCCTCTGGTTTCATGTTTGTGTTGTAGAGGATGTACTCGGCACGTCGTTGAAGTCTTTGTGAGATCCGTCAGGTCGACATAGTGATTCCCAGAGTGAGACTGAGGGACTTTTTATCCCAGTCTCCCTCTGCTCCTGGCGGCCAGAAGAGGTGAATGGAGCAGTCGTTCTTTTTGCGGGATGAGAGGTGAGTATCTGATTTTTGGGGGGGGGTTCAGCTGTTGCTGACTGATTCTGCAGAAGTGGAATCCATTAGCACCAGGTCCTGGTTGTGAGTAAATGTTCAGTAACCGCAACCGGACGGTAATCAGCGCTAGTAGATTGTAATGCTAATGCTGATTAACACTTTCCACTCCCCATGTTAAGTATAGGGAGCTGAAAAGTGCAAGATTCCAAACGGTAACTGGTTTTCTAACAGATTAGCGTTTGGATTTTAATATGGTGCGCCCGCGCTAACTAACAATCTTTTGGATGAAAAAATGTGGTAAAATAAATTTACACGCTGCATGTGATCAAAATCCAAATTTAAATTTTTTGATCTAGCATTTTGAGGTGACATGATGTATACCGGGGTCATTGGTCCTCTAGCTCATTTGGAACTATATCTCCTATGTTGCTCGGCCAATAATTAAGATAGATGAGACTCATTGGAAATGTAGTTTCAAAACGTCTGGGTATCGAAGGTTGCTTAACCCCTGAAGCATACACATAGTAATGGTGTGTGTGTGTCGTTGTATGTATGTATGTATGTATGTATGTATGTATGTGATATATATATATGTGTGTGTTTTGAGCTTTTGGGTGCACACCCTAATGCAATAGGCTGCGCACGCCTATGAGCACCGCACAGGTGATATGATTGCTGCTCAGTGATTGCAGGATTCAGTCTGCATTTCATTGATCCTTAAAATCTGACCTGTTAGGGGTACTTGAAGAACGGAGTTGGGAACCACTGTTTTAATACATCACACTACCAAATATTAGAAATGGACAAATATATCAGACACTTCAGAGAATTGCAGGAGAAGTGAAAATTCTAGGTCAAAATAGCCAAACCAGAAAAATGTTCCCATTTATCTCACTTTGCAAATCGGCTATTTGTTCTATAGTGTTCTCTTCTCCTGCCAATTCTCCGGAGTTTCAGCTTTTTAGTGAATAGACCCAGGGGCGGACTGACAACTAATGGGGCCCCCGGGCAATAAGAGATCATGGGGCTCCCTTGTTCCGCACCCACAGGGGGCCACATCCATAAAAAAACACCCCCTACAACGCAACACCCACATGTACATTATTGTGCTAAAGAATTTATTTCTGAACTCCTTAAGATAACCTTTTTGAAAATTGTGTGAAGAAAATCCACTTGGACCCAACAGCGAATTGGGGGATCCATTGTGCCCCCTCCAGACTTAGAGGTGGCTACTGCTCTGCTGCAGCAGCCATCACCAACTCACTACAGCTAAGGCTGCGCCGCGGCACAGAATGTCCCTGTGGCAAATGTGGGAAACAGCCGATCACTTTAAAAGATACTGTACAATCCTGCCACACTGCACATTACAGAGCTCCACAGCAATAAAACTCCCTGTAATTTTGCAATGTGTTTAGGCGTATCATAGAGCTGTTGGTTATGTATGAAAGACGCACTGGAATCTTGTGAACTTGCAGCAATAAACTTTACTTTGTGCATAAAACAATAAACAACTGGGGGGCGGAGCCAACTGCGGAGCATGACGGACACGTTTTAGTCCAGCTCCAAACCAGCCAGCGAGGAACAGCGGATTTTAGCCGCCAGAGACCACATAAACACTTCAAGGTACCGCAATCCCCAATCGGAACACACAGCCGTCCCGATGGCTACCGCAAAGGGGAAAAAAACACCGGGAACAAAGGAGTTTTTCACTCCCCGGCCCAGTAAACGCAGAGAGGATACAGACTCCCAAAATGGCGGCGGCTCCCCATCCCACTCTCCTGCTTCGACGGCAGGCACCTCTGAGGGAGATTTAATGGCGTTCACCGCCCGCATGGAGAATCTCTTTAAGGACTTTTCATCCTCCCTGTCAGCGCGCCTAGATACGGTGTCGGCGGACATCCGCAAGGATATTCAAGAAATTGGAGACCGGACCTCACACCTAGAAAACAAAATGTCTGAAATGGCGGACGCACACAACGCTATGGCCGCAGCAGTAGAATCTTTGGAATCCAAACTATTGCAATGTACAAATAAACTGGCGGATCTCGAGGACAGGTCTCGACGCCATAACCTCAAAATTCGAGGAATCCCAGAAACGATTCATCCCCGAGACCTCATGGCTTATGTAACGGACTTATTTACACACTTGCTCCCCGGAGTTGCTCCTGACACGTTACTCATGGACAGAATACATCGTATACCAAAACCACCATCTGCCCCTCAAAAAGCACCTAGGGACGTGATCCTCAAGATGCACTACTATAAACCTAGGGAAGATGTCTTGCGAGCAATGCGTAAACCAGAAATATTGGGTTCCCAATACGACCATCTGGAAATTTACCCGGACTTTTCTAAAGTAACACTACAACAAAGAAGACTGTTTCGACCGTTAACAATGGCTCTACGGGATGCTGGTATACTATACAGGTGGGGATTCCCCACAAAGTTAATTGTTCTCCGCGAGGGGGTTACCACAGTCCTCACATCTCCTACTGAGGGCCAAACAACCCTGGAGTCTTGGGGCCTTCAACTACATGAGGATGCCCAGGAACGCAAGTCTACATTAAAAAAGGTGATACCGGACTGGCGCCAACGCTGACTAGATGGGCGCGAGAAAGTCAAGCCCTCGCAGATCCGTTCCTTGTGATGGAACCCTTACACGTTTTTGGCCGCAGGACGGGTAACACTGGTGGCTTAACGATTGATATCTTGGTCTCGCTGCTGGTGGCAGATGGACCTTCCCCCCTCTTTTTTCGTTTCTCCCCCTTCTTAGGTGAGGGCACGGATGTCTCCCAGACGGGAGGATCCGATGGAGAGTATGGCGTTCTGGAACGCACCAAGTTTTGTCGCTATGTTGCGGCGTTTTTTTGTTTTGGTTTTATTCCCCTTTTCCCCCTTCTCCCAGTCCCTGGGGGGTTGCAGCGATTCTCGATACTTCTTATTGCACCACTGGCCGAGAGGTCAAGTCATTCGCTTAAAATGTTGTTTATCTGTTCCTAACATATATTTTGTAGACTTTTATGAGGATAGTATCGTATAATGTGAAAGGTTTAAACTTACCAGTTAAACGTCACTCTTTATATAAAGATCTTCGTACGTATGACGCGGATATAGTCTGCCTCCAGGAAACACACTTTAGGAGACTGGATCACCCTAAACTGTATACACCTCACTACCGCACTCAATTTCATTCGACATACAGGGCTAAGTCTAGAGGGGTGACGATTTTGATTCACAACAGACTGACAATGCAGACTCACAGAATTATTACGGACCCCAGAGGCAGATCTATTATTTTAATTTGCACAATCAATGGCAGGGTGTACACGATAGTACCGAATTACGCCCCTAATAATTCTCAAACACAATTTCTGACGCATCTTCTAAACAAAATTACGGACGTTTTATCAGGCGACCTAGTGGTCTGTGGCGATTTGAATCAATGTATGGACCCAACGAAAGACCGTTCAGTTCCTACGGGCACACAAGCAGGGAGACAATTTTTAAAGCTGCATTCTATCCTTGGACAACACCATTTATATGACACATGGCGCCTGCTCCATCCTACAGAGAGAGATTATACTTTCCGATCGGGAGTACACAATAGTTACTCACGCATAGATTATTTTCTCCTACCATCGAATCTACTCTCCCGCGTTACCACATGCGATATACTCCCCTTCACTTGGTCTGACCACGCCCCATTGCTTCTCGACATACAGGACGAATTTCATTCTCTTGCGAGACCACCCTGGAGATTTAGCGAACACATATTAACCACTTCGCTGCTGAGGACGCGCTCAGCGCGTCCTCAGCAGTCCCGCTGGTATGCGGAGGACGCGCTGAGCGCGTCCTCCCATCGGGGTCAGCGTTCGGCCGGGTTCCGGCCGATCGCTGGCCCCTCCGGTGCGGGCTGACATCCTGGATGTCAGCCCGGCATCCGGACCAGCAGCCGCCAGAATTAGGTGTCATCGCGGGGGCGCGATGACACCTAATTCAGGCGCCCCCCCGCATGTGCGGAGGAGGCGCCTGAAAGGGAGGGGGGAGGTCCTTCGGACCTCCCTCCCGATCGGCGGCGCACAGGGCGTTAACCCAGGCATCATTTGGAAGGGCACAGCCTGCCCTTCCAAATGATGCCTGGCATTAACCCCTGGGGAGCTGGATCGCGAATCGGCGCTGAAAAGCGCCGGTTCGCGATCCTTTCCCGGAGCTGGCCGACATCTTGGATGTCGGCCAAGCCTCCGGGAACTCCCCCAGAGGACTGGCGTCATCGTGCGTAGCACGATGACGCCAGTCCTAGACTTAACCCCTAACTGCCACCAACTGTGAAGATAGGGAGTTCCAATGAACTCCCTATCTCCCGATCCGTGGCAGCTAGGGGTTAAATTTTGGTATCGTTGGATTGGCCAGAGCATGGCCGTTCCAACGATACCAAACATGAAAGTGAAAAATTTTGTAAAAAAAAAAAAAAATGAAAAAAAAAAAAAAAAAAAAAAAACACTTTTTTTTTTTTTTTTTGGTTTGTTAATGCAGCAATATTGTTCCCATTTCAATTATAATGTGAACAATGATGCTGCACTAACGATTTTTGTATGCGGTGCGTTTGTTAAAAATAGTGTAATTTTCCCCAAAAAAAAATGTAACGAGACCCCATCTCTAATTTTTTTAACAAGCGCACCCCATACAAAATATAACCGCAATTGCTCGCATGTTAAAATGTGGAAAAAAACACTTTACACATTGTAAATTATTGAAAATACATATTTTATTGCATTTTTTGTTATAATATACAGACATGACATAACGTATACATATAATAATGACATATTATGAATCTACTGAGTCTGACGGAAAGAACGATATATAATATGTCTGGGTCATATACTAAAATAAGCCTTCAAAACACGTTTAAACATGATGCGCAAAACAGGTAAAAATGACCTCAGCATAGGGGCGGGAAAAGCCTCAGCAGCGAAAGGGTTAAAACATGAGCCGGCGTCTCTGGCAATTAATGAAGCGCTAACTAATTATTTTAAGGAAAACGCGTCCACGGAGGTAAACCCTTTTGATGTATGGCAGGCCCATAAAGCAGTCATTAGGGGCGAATGCATTCAGTGGGGAGCTCGACTAAAAAAGCAACACACAGCACACCGCTTGGAGGTTCTTCGGAACATCCAAGATATAGACACCCAGAACAAATTGTCCCCGATGGCGGAACTGGCGGACGCTTTGGACGATGCCCTACGCTCACTCACTGACTTGGAAGCGGACAGATTTAATTTAACTATGCACAGGATGAAGACGCGGTTTTATGCGTTTCAAAATAAACCGGGCAGACTTTTGGCTCGTAGACTAAAACCTCCCCCTGCCACACAAGGAATTTCTCACCTCAAATCTGACAAAGGACTAATACATAATCCACTAGACATAGCTAACAAATTCGCAGATTTTTATGAGACATTGTATAACCTATCCACAGACGACAATGTGATACAGCCTACCCCCAACACCATCTCTGATTATCTACATACACTACACCTGCCGAAAATATCCCCATCACAAATGACAAATCTAGCTTCTCCAATCTCTATAGAAGAAATTTCTGAAGTGATTAAAGGACTACAAAAACGAAAAGCCCCGGGCCCTGACGGCCTTAATGGTCTATACTACTCAACTTTTACCGCTCACCTCTTGCCACACCTACACTCGATTTTTAACGTTGCCTGAGAACAGGGTACATTCCCGACAGATATTCTACGGGCTCACATAATTACACTCCCTAAACCAGGCAAGATCCCGGATGAATGTCGTAATCTTCGCCCAATCTCACTTCTTAATGTAGACATAAAATTGTATGGGAAAATTCTGGCGAATAGACTACAATACATTTTACCGACTTTAATTGGCCAGGACCAGGTAGGGTTTATTTCTGGCAGGCAAGGACCAGATAGCACAAAAAAGTTGATCAACTTGATGGAAACCTTGCAGCGGTCAGGTTGTCCTTGCTTGGTATTGTCCCTAGATGCTGAGAAAGCCTTCGATAGAGTAAATTGGCTATTTCTCAATGAAACCCTTAAGATGTATGGTTTCCCCCCCCCCCCCCGCTGTTGACGGCAGTAAAGGCCCTGTATGATTCCCCTTCAGCCAGAGTTCTGACATCGGGATTTATGTCTGACGAATTTGTGATTACAAACGGCACACGTCAAGGGTGCCCTCTTTCCCCCCTATTATATGCCCTGGTGTTGGAACCACTGGCACAGGCTATCCGCCAGAATGATAACATTAGAGGCGTCCCAATAGGTCCCACAACATATAAACAACAATTGTATGCGGACGACATCCTTTTGACGTTGACTGACCCAGAGGTGTCTTTATCGGCTTTATATCACGAGTTAGAGGCGTATAGCAAGGTGTCCTTTCATTTAGTGAACTTACTTAAAACGCAAGCTCTGCCAATTAATATGACACAACCTTTTCTAGACACTCTTAAAGTGCAATATAAATTTGATTGGCGCTCTAATTATTTGGTTTATTTGGGTCTTAGAATCTCGGGGAAATCTGAAGATCTTTTTCAATATAACTATGAACGTGTTCTTTCTGAGATAAGATTACTAATCCATAGATGGAGAATGAAAGAAGTCTCGTGGCTGGGTAGAATGGCGGCCGCAAAGATGATTATTTTACCAAAACTACTGTATGTGTTCCGGGCCCTGCCCCTAAATTTGCCCCGATATTTTCTGGTCAAGGTTCAGGCTGTTTTGACCTCTTATGTCTGGAACAACAAAAGGCCTAGAGTTCCTCGGAAGCTATTAAGTTATAGACACAGAGATGGAGGCCTGAACATGATACACGTACAACACTATTATTGGGCAGCGTGCCTGGCATCTTTATCGGAGTCCTTTCACGCACGCCCCACGCCACAATGGTTATCCATTGAGGCAGCATATATGGAGGGACATGATCTGACAACATTACTTTGGGTCCCCATCAAGGACAGACCACGGATAGACTCCCCACTGGCCAGCACGGTGTTACACCTTAAAATATGGGACAAAGGGTTCCGCTCTTTCACAAATCATTATCCGATCTCTATGGCTACACCCGTGGAATCTTTTAGGTATCTACTCCCTCACGGAGATTATGCTAGATGGGCTCAGTATGGAGTGTTAAACCTTCATCATTTCTTTGATGCGGCCTCCATTCTACCTTTTGAGACATTGTGTACTAAATTCAAGGTTCCAAATGCAATGTTTTTATCATATATGCAAATACACTCTTATCTTAAAGCTCGGAAGATCTTTACTACACTGTCTGCTAAGGTTCCATTACTCTCAGAAACAGAACTATTCTGTTTGGACTCTCACTCCACTACTAAAGCGATTTCGATGTATTACAGAGTGCTTAATACCCCACAAAAAGCTGTTACTTGGACATTTCAAAAAAGTTGGGAACGGGAACTGGAACAATCTTTTACACCAACCCAATGGGCCACGGCTTATATGTTTGCAGTGGGAGCTACCCGGTGTGTTACCTTATTAGAGACACAACGAAAGATCCTTTATAGATGGTACCTCACACCAGACAGAATCAAAAAATACGTGCCGAACCAACCGGATGTATGCTGGAGATGCTCCCTACCACAAGGTTCTATGAGTCACATTTGGTGGCATTGCCCTACAATAAATTCATTATGGAAGGACATCTCGATACTGGCGACCGAGGTCCTCGGTATGCTGATCCCTCACAAACCGGAGATTCTTTTATTGGGTATGATCAACCTCCCGAAACCTCAAAGAAAGATGTTATTTATCCTCATTTCTACGACCTCTTTGCTTATAGCACGAAACTGGAAGTCCACATTAATACCTACTAAAAAACAAGTTATTGACTTACTAAACCAATATCGTGGATTTGACTCACGGATTGTGGCATCGGAAGACATACAACCACCCAAATCGGATCCCTGGGTACTTTGGGACATACACAAAATCTATACGGCATGTGGACTGTGACCGGGCTACCGATCCTGGTACACACATTTTATTTTTATTTGGCTGCAACCCCCCTCTTCCCCCCCTCCTGCCCTGTGTTATGGTTATTTTGAGTATTTATTTGTACTTTTGATGGCAAAATCCTAATAAAAATTTATGTTTTTAAAAAAAAAAACAATAAACAACTATTACAGACTAGTGACTGTAAGCAGCAGACATTACACAGGGAGAAATAAAGGAAGTGAGAGAGCGAAAACAACAGACTTCCTTCCTGTGAATATACCAACAAGTGCAGAACACATAGTACCCTTTAACAACAGCACCATCTACAGTTTAAATGGTATAGTACATGCTTTTGAATTTCCAACAAGAGCTCCACAGCAAAAGGAGTATCAACATCTAGCAAGTCAGCCTCAATCATAGGAGGAGCATATCTGAGAACTGAGCAAGGGCAGGCATTGGAGATGCCAATGACATAATGTCCTCAATCGTAAGAAAGTCCTAAAGTCGTGAGGCCACCGGTGCTGCAGAATTCTTAGTATTGCTTTCCAGTGTTTGAAGAAGGTATCATGGGTTATTTTCAAATGATAATTTCAATAGATTTTGCTAGGAGGGGACAAATATAAGTCGGCTCTAGGAGAGTTACACTTTGAGCTGTGATTAGAATAATTGGGTGAGAATGTTGAGATTCTGACTGCAGATTAGTAAACACCATGAAACAATTTGAAAACATTTCCCAATACTGGGCTGATGGCATACCCGAAGATTTTAATCTCTTAGGTTTGCACTCACACATACTTTTCTTTACTCTTACGTCTTCAAAAACATTTGGAAGGAAAGTAAACATTGGGCTTTTGTATTAAATTAGAAGAGTGAAATGAAAAATCTAAAAAGGGATGTTTGCGTCCCTTATTTTTATTCTGTGCTGTTTCTTCACTATTAACCCTTGAACCAATGACAGCCCTAGTAAAGAAGGTAAAGCCCCTTCCTCATTTTGGGGCAGCACACCTTATTTATTTGTCCCAGTTCAAAGTGAAATGCTGACAACACAAATACCTCATAGGGCTGACTAAAATATGGCACTTCTCATAAATGTCCTGATCTGCACATGCTCAGTTGATCTCAAAATAGTCTTTCAACGGCCATGATCAATTAGGGGGAGAAGAAACTACAGGGCTGTGATTATTAAAATAATAGGTTTTTTATGAATTTAGTTGTCACATACATTTGTTTATCCTTTTTGTTAATGTGCAAGTGAACTCTATTTTTAGGAAAAGGTAATCGCCTTTACCAATGCCATGTAATTATTTGCCATTTTACAGGTGGGGTGCAGTGTTCCCTCTAACGTGCGCGCGTGCGCGCGCGCACGGAATGCAATGACAGTGCGCACAACGTGTATTTATGCGCGCACAAATTAGTGCAGGGGTGGCCAACCCGCGAGGCTCTATACCAGGGGTGGCCGACCCGCGTAGAAAGGGGGCGCCGGAACGTCCTGCTCAGGCTGTAAGTTACAGAGCGCTCTGTCCGGCGCCTGTAACTTACAGGCTGTAGGCGCTGCGCAACGGGGAAGTTCCGGGGGAGCTCTTCGTCGCGCAGCTGAACACGTACCTGCGTTCCGGCGCGATGATGACGTCACGCCGGAACGCACGTACAGGGGGCAGAGCATGAATACTCTGCGCGCGCCCGTTCTCCCGCGCTGTCAGCATCTCACCGCGGCTGTGCTTCTCTAACGCTGCAAGGAAATCTCTGGCTTAGCTGTCTAAAAAAGCAGGGGAAAATCTCAGTGGTTTAGCTGTCTAAAAAAGCAGGGAAAAATCTCAGTGGTTTAGCTGTCTAAAAAAGCAGGGAAATCTGGTTTAGCTGTCTAAAAAAGCAGGGAAATCTGGTTTAGCTGTCTAAAAAAGCAGGGAAAAATCTCAGTGGTTTAGCTGTCTAAAAAAGCAGGGAAATCTCAGTGGTTTAGCTGTCTAAAAAAGCAGGGAAATCTCTGGTTTAGCTGTCTAAAAAAGCAGGGAAATCTGGTTTAGCTGTCTAAAAAAGCAGTGAAATCTGGTTTAGCTGTCTAAAAAAGCAGGAAAATCTCAGTGGTTTAGCTGTCTAAAAAAGCAGGGAAATCTCAGTGGTTTAGCTGTCTAAAAAAGCAGGGAAATCTCTGGTTTAGCTGTCTAAAAAAGCAGGGAAATCTGGTTTAGCTGTCTAAAAAAGCAGGGAAATCTGGTTTAGCTGTCTAAAAAAGCAGGGGAAAATCTCAATGGTTTAGCTGTCTAAAAAAGCAGGGAAATCTCTGTTTAGCTGTCTAAAAAAGCAGGGAAATCTGGTTTAGCTGTCTAAAAAAGCAGGGAAATCTCAGTGGTTTAGCTGTCTAAAAAAGCAGGGAAATCTCTGGTTTAGCTGTCTAAAAAAGCAGGGAAATCTGGTTTAGCTGTCTAAAAAAGCAGGGAAATCTGGTTTAGCTGTCTAAAAAAGCAGTGAAATCTGGTTTAGCTGTCTAAAAAAGCAGGGAAAAATCTCAGTGGTTTAGCTGTCTAAAAAAGCAGGGAAATCTCAGTGGTTTAGCTGTCTAAAAAAGCAGGGAAATCTCTGGTTTAGCTGTCTAAAAAAGCAGGGAAATCTGGTTTAGCTGTCTAAAAAAGCAGGGAAATCTGGTTTAGCTGTCTAAAAAAGCAGGGGAAAATCTCAATGGTTTAGCTGTCTAAAAAAGCAGGGAAATCTCTGGTTTAGCTGTCTAAAAAAGCAGGGAAATCTGGTTTAGCTGTCTAAAAAAGCAGGGAAATCTCAGTGGTTTAGCTGTCTAAAAAAGCAGGGAAATCTCTGGTTTAGCTGTCTAAAAAAGCAGGGAAATCTGGTTTAGCTGTCTAAAAAAGCAGGGAAATCTGGTTTAGCTGTCTAAAAAAGCAGGGGAAAATCTCAATGGTTTAGCTGTCTAAAAAAGCAGGGAAATCTCTGGTTTAGCTGTCTAAAAAAGCAGGGAAATCTGGTTTAGCTGTCTAAAAAAGCAGGGAAATCTGGTTTAGCTGTCTAAAAAAGCAGGGAAATCTGGTTTAGCTGTCTAAAAAAGCAGGGAAAAATCTCAGTGGTTTAGCTGTCTAAAAAAGCAGGGAAATCTCTGGTTTAGCTGTCTAAAAAAGCAGGGAAATCTGGTTTAGCTGTCTAAAAAAGCAGGGAAATCTGGTTTAGCTGTCTAAAAAAGCAGGGAAAAATCTCAGTGGTTTAGCTGTCTAAAAAAGCAGGGAAATCTCAGTGGTTTAGCTGTCTAAAAAAGCAGGGAAATCTCAGTGGTTTAGCTGTCTAAAAAAGCAGTGAAATCTCTGGTTTAGCTGTCTAAAAAAGCAGGGAAATCTCAGTGGTTTAGCTGTCTAAAAAAGCAGGGAAATCTGGTTTAGCTGTCTAAAAAAGCAGGGAAATCTCAGTGGTTTAGCTGTCTAAAAAAGCAGGGGAAAATCTCAGTGGTTTAGCTGTCTAAAAAAGCAGGGAAAAATCTCAGTGGTGTAGCTGTCTAAAAAAGCAGGGAAATCTCAGTGGTTTAGCTGTCTAAAAAAGCAGGGAAATCTCTGGTTTAGCTGTCTAAAAAAGCAGGGAAATCTGGTTCAGCTGTCTAAAAAAGCAGGGAAAAATCTCAGTGGTTTAGCTGTCTAAAAAAGCAGGGAAATATCAGTGGTTTAGCTGTCTAAAAAAGCAGGGAAATCTCAGTGGTTTAGCTGTCTAAAAAAGCAGTGAAATCTCTGGTTTAGCTGTCTAAAAAAGCAGGGAAATCTCAGTGGTTTAGCTGTCTAAAAAAGCAGGGAAATCTGGTTTAGCTGTCTAAAAAAGCAGGGAAATCTCAGTGGTTTAGCTGTCTAAAAAAGCAGGGGAAAATCTCAGTGGTTTAGCTGTCTAAAAAAGCAGGGAAAAATCTCAGTGGTGTAGCTGTCTAAAAAAGCAGGGAAATCTCAGTGGTTTAGCTGTCTAAAAAAGCAGGGAAATCTCAGTGGTTTAGCTGTCTAAAAAAGCAGGGAAATCTGGTTTAGCTGTCTAAAAAAGCAGGGAAATCTGGTTTAGCTGTCTAAAAAAGCAGGGAAAAATCTCAGTGGTTTAGCTGCGCTACTTTTAAAAAACCAACTATTGGTTACCATAGTCAATAAGCGCTCATGACGAAAATATTGTTGCTCATGAAAAATCTGGTGCGCTCACGGCCCCCAAAAATTAGAGGGAACATTGGTGGGGCGGTGCGTCGACTCTCAGATGGATTAGCCTCCTCTGCATATTATTGTGATATTTTATTTTCTATTCAATATCGGACTCCACCAAATATACATTTTAGTGATCCCATTATTAAAATTAGGGATAGGGCAAAGCAGAGATTGTGACTCAGGATTAAAGGTTTTGCAAACCCAGTTTTAGTATATAATATTATAATTATCTAGTTCTGGTGCCAAATCATTCTATTAGAAGAATGTTTTTTCGTGATTAAATATCCATAAATGGTGTATAAATGAACCATTGTCAACTATTGTAACTGCCTATGTCATATAACATCGTCTTGTGGCTTGACTAAATTATAGGACTAGGCGAGTGACCATATAAAGCAGTGGTTCCCAATCACGGTCCTCAAGTACCCCTAACAGGCCGCATTTTAAGAATTCCCTTGGAGAAATGCAGACTGAATCCTGCAATCACTGAGCAACAAATCAGATCACCTGTGCTGTGCTTCAGATATCTGGAGAACCTGACCTGTTGTGGAGACTTGAGGACCGCGGTTGGGAACCACTGATATAAAGGACACTTCTTGGACCAATCTATAAGTTGGAATTGAAAAATTAGATCTATTTTCCTAAACATTTCTTGTGTTCCTCAGGAAGCTGTTGCCTGAGAAATGGTAGATTCAGTAAGACTCGCCACTGATCAATATTTTTTCTTTCTTTTTCAGCTGGATCACAGATGACCATGTTGCCTGGAGATTTGTCATGTAAGTTCTCTTAAGTCTTGAAAAGTACATCTTTGTTGCTAATGTCCTCCTTTAATGCAACCTTTTACCCAGGTACTTCATATATTCATGTATTTCTCATTCCTAAGGATTTTGGGAATGTATCAAAAAAGTATCAGAGGTGACAATCACAGTAATCACAGTATTACAGTATTCTAAGAGAGCCGAATTGGCCCCAAAATTGCACCAGTGAATTTCCCAATACGGTGCAATTTTGGGGCCATTTGGCTACTCAAAAAGCTGGCAGTTTGTCAGATTTTGGTGAAATACAGTGATCTTCGACAGCAGTGAAATCCCCATAGAGAAGTAATTGTTAATCTATTCAGAGGACACCGAACAGCAGAGATATGTCAGTGAAATGCCATGAGTTTTGGTGCTTTCATTTGACAGGTTTAAACCAGCGAATCCCATAGGTTTCAATGTCAAAAAAATTCCCCGTTTTTATTAAATATTTATTCAACCATTTATTCTTTTCATTTGCAGCAAAAAGTCTTTCGTTATTTATTTTTTAGGATTTTTTTCCCGATATTTTTTTTTTAATGTTTTTTTTGTTTTTTTTTCTTTCTGTAACCGACCTTTTTACTATTATTCATAGGACCTTACATATTATTTCCAGGCTTTTTCGTGCAGTAGTTTTTTAGCAAATGCATTTTAAACGTTGCAGTGGTTGTTTTGTTTTTTTTTTTAACCCTGTTCAGCAGCTTATCGGCTTTTTCCGGATCGTTTTGACAGTTTTGTGGCAGATCGTCGGATGCATTTGGCGGGATTTCAGTGGTTTTTCGGATCGATTTGTTGCTTTTTCAATGGTTTTTCCGATCGATGCAGCAGTTTTTCGGATTTTAATGTCTTTGAACAGCTGGTGTTAATGGCAAATCTGAACGTCCTGGCCGAAACCAAATACACCAGCCTGAAAAAAAATACGCAGCAACGTATAGTTACACATTCTACACAGCAACGTATAGTTACACATTCTACACATATCCAAACAATAAAATATAGAAGTTGTGCGTGTTTTTATTATTGCTGCAGCATATATACGCAGATTGATTTTGGCAGGCGCAAAAACCTAACTGGAGACCATTGTGGTTCTTAATTCTGATTGGCTGAATCGCGTGAAAAAACAGTCCATACACCGATTTCTGCGCGCAACGTTAATGCGCACGCGTTTTTGCGCGTCTTTTTTACGAGCGTTATTTTTTGACGGATGAAAAAATGCGCGCGAATTGTAATACCAGCGTTAATTTACGCGCGTTAACGTTTAACGCTTTGCGCACAAATTAACGCGCTGCGCGACATTTTTTGCGTAAAGAATATAATAGCTCCCTAAGTCTTTGACGAAAATTATTAATCAACGAAATGAATGCTGGCTAACACATATGTGAATAACTTGAGTAATTGCAAAATCTCATAAAGGGAGGAGATTTCACATTCATCTTTATGACCAATCCATCCCCTGATGGAATATCGCAGGCAATGTGCACCTGGTCTCTACATGTGCACTGTAAGGCCGGGGCCACACTCAGGGATAGGCATGGACCAAAGCTGTGGCGGACATTTTCCAAAGTACAGACCTTGGAAGCACTCCAAGGTGCATTTCAAATTAAAACCATCAAAAAACACTCTAGGGGTTATTTAGAGAGCACCGAAATGTCACCATCATTTTGGTGCTCTCTCGTTCCCCGCACTTTGGGGGAAAAAATTCCCCGACCCTGTGGGGAATTCAGCATTCACTGCAGGGTGCTTGTAGTGCAGGAAAAATCTGCCAAACGGATCTGAAAAATTGCTGAAAATCTGCCGTTAATCCGCCGATACGATACGAAAATCTCGGATTACTTTGAAATGCCGCAGAAAACCCATCAAGCATACCTGACTATCTGCCGCAAACCCACCGAACGAGTCCGAATAAAGCCGACGACCCGCCGAGCACAGCACCAACCAGCTGCTAGAAAAAGCCAACATGCCTTTCAAAATTTAAACTTCTGTTTGGAAAAAAAACTACTGGACGAAAACGTCTGGAATTAACATATAAGGGCCTATGAATAATAATAATAGGGTCTCTTACAGGAAAAAGAAGAATCGCTATTTAAAAAAAAAAATCTGGAAATTTTTTTGCCAGAAAAATGCCAAAAAAATCCAAAGAAATAATCTTTTTTCTGGAAATTAAAAAAATATATGGTTTAATAGATATTTAATAAAAACGGGAATATTTTTAACATTGAAACCTAGGGGATTCGTCTGATTAAACCTCACAAATGAAACTACCCAACAGCAGATCATTTCATTGTTCAGTGTTCTCTGAATAGGTTAACAATTGCTTCTCTATGGGCATTTCACTGCCGTCAAACAGGCACCATCTTTCGCTGGCAATCCGCTAATATTTGGTATATTGCCAGGTTTTGAATAACCAAATGGCTTCGAAATTGCATCGTATGTGGAATTTCGGGGCCAGTTCGACTCTCTCTGAATATCCCTGTCGGTCTACTCTCTGACCTGGTTCCTCAAGTACAAATAAGTGTAAAATAGCATTTATATAAAGACTGTGGTATATGGTTATAAAATGTGAAAAAATCATTTTCCGCTCAGTAAATGATTGAAATCTGAATGGAAATTCACATTTTGGTTATAGCATTATGGCAGGACATGACATAGTAATGTACATATAATAATGATATATTTTGAATCTGCCGAGTCTGCTGAAAATAATGATATATAAATTGTCTGGGTTCTACAATAAAACATGACTTCAAATCGCTTTTAAACATGATGAGCAAAAACGGTCAAAATGAGCTCAACACACAGGGGTGCAGATGAATTGAAATCAATGGTTCAGCAGTGAAGGGGTAACTAAGTGACATCATTCGATTCCTGCAAAAGGCCAAGGTTTCTGCTAAAGGAATAAATTATTTTGGAATCGGATCATTATTTGTAAAAATAAATTGGCCCCTGCCACTACTTTAAAATTTAAACTACTGGATGGGGCCATTGAAAACCTAGAAATAATAAGTAATAATTTAAACTTTAAGCTAAATAAAACATAGTTTGCCTTGCCCTGCCTGGAGTAGTCCTCCAAACTCAGGCAGCAGTCAGAATCAGATGATTGATAGCGGATACGGATAGGTGGTCTCGGGCTCAGCCTCTCTCATCCTCCATCCGATATAAATATTTTTTTCATCTTCGCTCCAGGGGACCCGCCTGTCCAGACAGAGAGAGTTTATCTGTTGTTGAATTAGAGTTACGGCCTTCCCGTGCCACACTGTCGAGGAGAGATTGGAGTCGGACTCGAGGACCACGAGTCTCGGCTCACCTCCTGCTCCTTCCCGTGCCACTTGAATACAAGTTATTGTATAATTTATTTATGAAAAATTCTATTATTCATTATAATTACCATAAACCTTTTCCAAGTTTCTTCTTATATATCAAAACCAAAATAAGAGCTGCTGCGCCATGGCGGAGACCCCCAAAAAGAATCAATCACAAAACTGTATTGGTCTTTCTCAGAAGTCTAGCTTTCCTCGTTAAGCCAGATCTATTTATTAAAATACACAGAATTTATAGCCAATCAGTGTACAGATACATTACAACATCAAAGTTTAGCCACTCAGTTAAAGTACTACCATATATGGTTCACGAGACCCTTTTCCCATCTTCCCGCTTCTGCGCACATTTTCCTGCACTGAACATAACAGGAAATCGGCCACAGCTCATATCCTATAGAAGGAAGTACAGTCTATTCAGTATTGACACTAACAAAAATGGAGGGGGGGAATTTCACAGCCCATTTATAAGAACCGGCTTTTTAAGACTAAATATTTATTATATTTACAGGAAATTAAAATCTAACAATTCTTTCCTTTGATCACATATCACCTGTGATCATCTAAAAGATAAACCAAACTTAGACAATTAAACCTGGGCTACAGTGTCCTTGCCTAAGACCTTTAGATCATTCTAGATGCTCAGATGGGAAGAAAAAAATTCTGGTATTTACTCCTAAAATACCTCAATACCTTTTATAATGTACAAAAGGGATTCCCCAAGGAGGCCCTTTATGAGCATAAAATACACTTATCTATCTAGATTCACTCTTCCAGCGAACCACTTGGAGCGTAGGCAAAAATACCTAATCTAGACCTTAAATAACTATTTATTCCCATTTCCCAAAATATAATTCACCGAACAAGAAAAGTATAATAACTTGAATGTAAAAGTTCATTTATCTAATAAATCAACATGAGTCAGATCTATATCTGTGTGTTTTCCTATGTTCAGCTTCACTCCACAAAACGCATATACACCTGCATTCATACACACATTCAAGAAATACATTCTCATTTTCACAAATTAAATCCTTTCTCACACTTATCTAGGGGATTAAATAAAAAAAATAATATTCCATAATCTAATACCATAGTCCACAGTGCGAGATCAGGGTGTGGTCTTTTTTTCAACATCCCAGCTTGAGACGCATAATCATTGAATGTCATCAGAGCTCCCACCATAGGGACTCCTGAACAAGCTGTCTCTTTGCGCTGGTTGCTTATTACCTGTGACCTTTGACCTTGACACAAAATGTCCATGATTCGTTCCATATGCAGTCATTGTGACTGTCAGGTTTCTTGATGATGTGATATGGTTTTAGCAACAATAAAGAAAATAAAAAAGAAAAGAAAATATGGTATACCCCGCTAATCATATACATCCATTCATTCATTGTCACTCTCAAATGCACGAAAACAATAAAAATGTTAATTTACACAAGAAGAGACACAGATAATAAATTTCAAAATGTCCCCGCGAAGCCTGTCGGCCTCACGCAATAAAAAAATTATACTACTTCTGACTCATTGTTAGAGAAAAATATATATACGCAACTTTGGCTCAAAAGGGAAATAGCCGAAGTGCATATTCCACCCTTTTATTAAATATAATTTTTTTATTTTTTTTTTTTTTTTAATTACTATCCTATTCAGTCTTGTTCGGTGTTGTGAAACAAACCTGGCGTTTATAAAACACACCAATCCTCAAATGAAATAAAAAAAATAAAAACAGCATTAATTTTATCGAATTAAAACTTTCAATTTACCACTATATATGTCATGAAACGTATTTATGCAAATGCATTAAATTATATGTTCCTAAATACATTAATGAACTCTAATTTTAATTGGATGTGATCTTCAATAATCCTAAATGTGTCAGGGAATTTTGAACAATATTGATTGTAACTAAACAACAAAAATAACAAAATATAAAATAATAAAAGACACAAAATAATTATTACTTAGACGACATCAGAATATAAAAATACATTATCTTCTTTCTTTGTCTTCTGTCTTATTGGTTGAAAATAACAGTTTTGTAAAACTGACATGTCTTAAGTTGTATTTCCAAATCAATGATCTTCTACAAATAGCATGATTTATTGATGAGTTGTCGATAATTAGATTGTTTTATTGCCTGGTGTCTGATAATTCCTTATTATCCGGTTGATGTAACATTGCAATGTGAAATGATAATGTGTTTGAGTAAATTTCCTTCAATTCCAACATCTTTATCAATATTGGTATCACATAATCTTCCATCTAGCTTGAGCAAAGTTGGCATGCATGGGTAATTTTCACCTAAAGTAAAAACTTGGGAAAAAAATGTATTATTAACCTGTCAAAAACGTTAAAATTCATATGGTTAAAATACTTTTGAAATGGAGAAAAAAATGCAACACATTTTTGGACACAAAGAAAAGGAGTGGTCATGAGTGAGACAACACGGAGGAGAGGAGGGGTCATGAGTGAGACAAAATGGAGGAGACTAGGAAAAGAATGTGAACTTCAATTCAAATAAAAAACACAACAAAAATATCATGAACTGGAAGAAAGTATAGAAGGGCATGTTTAAAACTTGACGCGTTAATTAGCACAAAGTTCTCAGAGGAAACTCAGAGAAAAAGATTCTTAATAAACATCAATAATCTTTTTTAAGAATATTGGTTAAAAACAAACATTCAAACGTGAGGTGTTTGTGCAGCTATTTTACAACCTGTTTTATTCCCTCCAAGAATATTCAATGGAGGCAAAGTTATACGCTATTGCACTTCACACCAAAAGACAAAAACATCAGACAGCAAAAAAAATAATACTAGACATCTGGCTACCACTGCAGAAAAAGAAAACAAATCAAACAATACTCAGATACCAAACTACAACCTTCCATCTTCCTTAGTCAACTAAAATAAAACCAAAAAAAACACCTTCTCTTATTTGAAATCTGCCTAAATTCCTTTGTACAGCGCTACTAAACCTGTAGGCGCTTTCCTTTAAACTTTCACTCAAATCCTTCAGCTTTATATCACTTCATCCTCTTAGATTCCAAACAACTAAACATGAACCTACATATATATTCCATTATACAAGTTACAAACACTGTAAATGATCTCAGTCAGCCATTTTGGCAAAACACATAACCTATATTAAGGTGTGGTCAATCCCTTAGTGCTGGACTCAAACAAAGACCAGAGGAAAATAACCGACCACGCCTCTCTTGGAAAATGTACAACTTTGAGCCCATTACCTTGATACACTACTTTTTTATATATATATCATACATCAATTTATAATCCATTTACAGTAAATCCAGCTCCCATAATTACTTTCTTCTGTTCCACTACTGTACGCACGCCGAAGCACTCAAACCGCGCCCAATTCCACAACAGTTACAGTTTTATAAAGCACTAACAGCTCCAGAATTCAACTGCTACTACAGTCTTTCAAGGCATTAGACACATGTCATTTGTATATACTGTTCAATTATCCCAAATAGATACTCACAGAACAACAAAAATAACTACATATTCCATTATCCAACTTGCACTGCTAAAAGACTACTAGCATTCAAAGAAAAAAATCCTTATACAAACACATAATAACATTATACATTACAAATAAAGAGTTTTTTTAATTAAATAAAAAAAGAACAAAGAGAGAAAAAAAATGAATGTATGAGAAAGAGAAAAAAAGTTAGCAGGCGCTTTTGAAAGTCACTGTAAAAGTAAAGCCCTATTGTCTCCATTTCCTGTGCTTTTTTTTTTTTTTTTTTTACACGAGGCAAGGCAGTAATGACACAGAAACAAAGAAACCTGGTTTACGAAAAGCAGTCTCTATACATAAATTACATATAAAAAACATAATATCAAAACTACGAAATACAAAACATCAAAGATAAACACATACATTAATAGTTAGTAAAGACAAACATTTAATTAAACAGACGCAATCGATGGCCAGAAACAAAATAAAAAATAAAACAAAAACAAACATGCAATCTGAAAGAAAAAACAGTTAGCAAATCCTTTAGAATCAGCGCGCAAACACATGCAGCAAAAAAAATAAAGAAAAAAATGGCAGCAGCGCGCAAGAAAATAAAAATAAAAAATTAAGAGGAAAAAAAACTGTCTCTCAGTGGGAGATTAAATCAGTTGATATACAAGAAGAAAATCTAATCAGTTAAAATAAAATTCTCACAATTACAAGATATGGACGACCCAGAAACACTAGAATTGAAGTACAAGATAGACACAGAACGGAGACAAAACAACTAGAAACATCTCGTTTCTTTTTTTTATGAGTTCAATTTCCAGCAAATACAAATACTCAACACAGTGGGCGAGTTCAAACACACGTGAGGTCCTCAAACGATTTTCCTTTACTACAATACATAAAATGACAAAAACAAATCAAGACAAAGAGTCCAACCTTGCACCAAAAAAAATCAAAAAAAAAAAATCAACAAGCTCTGAACCATATCTTTAACTTCAAGGAAACCAAGCCTGGAGGCAAGTTCGCAAAATCTGAACAAGCAAATGTAAGAATACATTCAAATGTAAAGATACACTTAAATATTAGGCTACATCTGAATGGCAAATCCCACTTCAGACAACAACTGAAAAATTCTATTATTCATTATAATTACCATAAACCTTTTCCAAGTTTCTTCTTATATATCAAAACCAAAATAAGAGCTGCGCTACGCCATGGCGGAGACCCCCAAAAAGAATCAATCACAAAACTGTATTGGTCTTTCTCAGAAGTCTAGCTTTCCTCGTTAAGCCAGATCTATTTATTAAAATACACAGAATTTATAGCCAATCAGTGTACAGATACATTACAACATCAAAGTTTAGCCACTCAGTTAAAGTACTACCATATATGGTTCACGAGACCCTTTTCCCATCTTCCCGCTTCTGCGCACATTTTCCTGCACTGAACATAACAGGAAATCGGCCACAGCTCATATCCTATAGAAGGAAGAACGGTCTATTCAGTATTGACACTAACAAAAATGGAGGGGGGGAATTTCACAGCCCATTTATAAGAACCGGCTTTTTAAGACTAAATATTTATTATATTTACAGGAAATTAAAATCTAACAATTTAGACTCCTTCCCGCGCCACACTGTCAGTTATTTAAATTTCAGGGCAGGGAGCCTGGAGTCTGACTCGTGACTCGCCTCCTGCTCCTTCTGCGCCTGAGTCACTGGCGCGAGTCACGATTTGCCTCCTGCTCCTTCCCTCCTGACACACTGCTCAGAGACTGACTTCACAGGTGCCGGCCCCCAAACCGCACGGAGCGTGGCACCGGCGCACCACGACACATCACAGCATCAAGGGGGAGTCAGGACAGGAGGTGAATTCTCTGTTCTGCTCCTCCGGACTTGGAGTCATTGCAGGCACGGCGGACCGTGCAAGGGCCCAGTGTCTGTGAGCGGACACCTTCTCAATCACTGGCCACATGGATGCATTATGCACCTGTTGTTACCCCCCCCCCCTTCCACCGTCCGCTGTAGTGGTTAAATGGATCTGCTGAGAGGACCTCAGGATGTAACGTGCATCCTTTTAATGCACACCAATGAGTGCAATCAGACCACTGGGAAGGGAGGTGGGTTGGTCGAGGGCAAGAAGTTAATATTCGCTCTTTATATCCAAAAGCAAATTGAGTTCTCATCTCATGAAAAATTATCCCAACAATTTTATCTGTTGACACCGCTAAAAACTCTTACTTGAAAAATATATGAAAATTCATTTTTATAACCTTTCCAGATTTATTTTTCCCATTAAGTCTTCTGCTTTATTTGTGTTTAACAACATGTAATTCATATAGACCAGTTTCATGCTTTCACAGGAATCATTATTAACAATATTTTTGTATCTACTGTCCTGGCAGCAGCAAATTGCATGTAGGTTATAATTAGTGGTAATTATTCAATTAATAGTATCTTACATACCTCTGAGTAGAATATTTCAGATGGTAAGAACCAGGTACGCTGTTAGGGATTCTTTTGTTATGAAGTCCAAGAGAATAGAAAATTTTAATTTGAAGGGAGTTTTCAACCATGTTAAATATACCATAACCGTCTAGATAGAATAAATTGAGTATAGAGTGACCATTTAATTTAACTGTATTCAGATCATTAAGCATTTTGGCTATCATGGGCTTAGTGGAATGACTGGTCATGAATCTGGACCGTGAAGCACCCAGCAGAGAGTGAGAGGAATAAAAATGATTTAACTGGGAGGAGACAAGACGTCCAAATTTTTTTTTTTTAATGGAAACCTACTTTATTCCTATATGAAAGACCTAAGTCAAAGTGGAAGCATACATGAAAAAGAATGACAAGTTGAATAATTTGTGGAACGTCAATTAGTATACTTGCACATCTCACCATCTTGGTAATGTGACTCAGAATATCATTTAAATATGAGAATAACAATAAAACTGGTAGCGTATAAGAACTCGTAATAAAAAAGGAAGACTGACGTTAAGGAGCCTCTCCATACATTGTGACCACTCATTGTACATAATCACCCACAACATTAAAACCACAAGTCTTTTTGTATAGGTTCCGTTGTGCTGCCAAAACAGCTCTGATGTTTCAAAACTCCTGAATGTGTCTTGTGGTATCTGGCACCAAGACATTAGCATCAGTTCCTTTAAATTCTGCAAGGTGGGGCCTCCATGAATCAGATTTGTTTTTCCAGAACATCCCACAGATACTCCATTGGATTGAGATCTAGGGAATTTGGAGGCCAAAGCAACGCCTTTAACTCTTTGTGATGTTCCTCAAAACATTCCTGAACAGTATGGCAGGGTGCAATATCCTGTTTCGAAGAGGCAACGGCCATCAAGAAACACCATTGTCTTAACGGGGTGTACGTGGTCTGCAACAATTTCTACATAGGCGGTACATGTCAAGTGTCTTTCGGCATCTCTCTGTTCTGGCCAGCATTAGGGGCTGTACTTCAAGGTTACTGTTAACCAGAGCTGTTGTAAACACAGATGTAGCCCAGACCCATTATAGGGCCCTAGTCCACACGTGTCTGTACGATAGACAGGAAATGTTATACATAATGTTTCCTGACATTATCTTATTGATAGGAATTGCTATTCCATTCTTGCTGCAAACTGTACTTGCGGCTCAAATGTAGTGATTGCCTTCATTAGGTTACTGTAACTTAACATTTCCTATGCTTAGTATAGGAGACGTTAATTTTCACCTCTGCATGGAACTGCATGCTATTCCAAGGTGAAATACCATCTCCTCAAAATTGGTGTTAAGTGATTTTGCATTTACAAAATCATGTAACACACTATGAAACCCTCTCCACTAAATCCCATATGTCATGAACAGGCATGGCTCTTGCGCGGTGTCAGATTTAAATGCAGAATTTGCGTTTCTTTTTTCCTGTCTTCTTTTCAAAGGAGTCATTAATGATATCAGATTAAAGGGGACGGCAAAGCCTAACTGGCAGTTATTAAGATATTCTTAATTATCCCACTAGGGCAGGCCAGATGCTTCAATGGCCATGTGCCTGTAATATTTAAGACCCTTATCTGATAATCTGCGCTCTCAGATGGAGAGCCGGATGGAAACCTGATCAGGGGATCCATCCGTGAACTAGATATTGGTGGGTGAGGGGCAAGCTATTTTTACTGGATGCTCACCTGAATTTCTGGGTATTTTGCAAGGACTTTGTTTCGAGAAATATCTCTAAGAATCTTCTGGGGACTTAAAAACTGAACTACTCATGGAAGAGCTATCTAAGTCCCATTTTATTTCAAGAACTGTATGTAGCGCTATCCCCTCGAGAGCCGCTTAATTTGACGGGCCTTCTGTCTCACTTCTGTGATTACCCATCTCCACCTTCGGCGCCAAGTAATGCCAGGACAAGATTACTTTAAATAAAAAGGGGTTTATTAGGACTAGCGAGCAAACCCTTTGTAGGACAAAGTAATCAACAGTATAACAGTATTGAAAGAGTTAATTCTGCATCACTATTCAACACAATGATGACTGAACGAGACGGCAATATTTACCATACTTCAATGCAGTTAGATTATCGACAATAATCAACGTAACCGATATCAATAACTTTGTACCTTCTATCTAACCACTGGCCAGTGGATATTACACAAGCGTTCAATACTGCTAGCGGTGGGGCCCTTGACTTCTATCGTTGGGTACCTTTAACATGAAACCATATTTGTATTCCACAAAGTGAGAAAGAAATCTTCACAAAGTGTCACAGAACAACAAGATTTGTAACTGCAGCGATCCTCCTTTTAGCTGCAACTGCGCAGGCAGTAGAACTAGGCCAGACAATAAAGTTAGCAACATCAACTCACACAGGATGGCCGAATACCTCTCTCCGTTTGATATGCTCAGGACGGTAACTCAATCGCTATCTCTTAGCACTGGAATCACTCAAGGACAGCCGGATTTCTTCTACGCGGGACACATGAGGACAGCTGGATCTCTTCTCCGCTGAATGTACTCGGTCGCTCCCTCTGTCACTGGAACACACACGAAGGCGGACAGACCCCTTCTTCACTGGATGCACAAGGGCAGCTGGACGGACGATCCGCTGATACTGGCAACACGTGAGGGCAACTGGATCTCTCCTTCGCTGAACGCACGAGGGCAGCTGCATGCACAATCTGCAACACAGGACCATTCACCTCCACAGTCTTGCCCTCTCTCCCCTCTCCTTGCTCTCCACGTGCACTTCCACCCCTGGAAAACGCCTCCTTCCCCCAGGCACTGCTGGGAGGTGTAGTTCTCTTCCTGACAAATTGCATTATGCCCTCTGTAATTGAAACTACATGTTCCAGTATCCTTTGCATCTTCCTGTTTTAAACAACTTCCTTTGCCAGTGAAGAGAAAGGGAAAACGGAGGGGGGAAAAATCCTCTGCAGCTGTGACAGGCTGCATGTCCCTGTCCAAAGCCTGGGTTACAATACAAAACACCACAATCCACACACAATTCAAGTAGCCTGCACTACATGTATTTGGATGTTCTTTTATATATTGTATGTTTTGTTTATGTGATATTGGCACCGTGTAAAGTTTTATTTTTGGTTTTTTCATATAAACTTTGTAACCCAGTACTGTATTTGCTCTTGATGATTCATGTAAACTTTGGTCAGCATTACTGAAGAATTTACCATGTGGGAGATATATTAGCTGTATATGGTAGGCTTCTGCATTTGAGATGTTATACAATTACGGGGGGGTTCGAAAGTGCCCTATTACTTTCATGGTGGCAGCGTATAGTTGGGAGGGTGTGTATTGGTTTGGGGGGCTAGGTTTGGGGCTAACTTGGGGCCCTATGAGGGGGTAGAGTTAGTAAGTCCAGAGGTTTGGAGCTGTTAACCCCTTGCAGGGCAGGCCCAAGCCACTGTACTGCCTGGAGCGATGGATGAAATGCTGCCCCCCCTCCCAAAAAAATGACATGTATGAGAGTATCACAGCGCTCCACAGCAATAAAACGTCGTAATGTGCAGTGGGTATGAACATAGAAACATAGAAAATGTCGGCAGATAAGAACCTTTCAACCCATCTAGTCTGCCCAATTACATGGATACTTTACCTGGATTTA